>CM053769.1:336004035-336067901 GCA_028658325.1 Potorous gilbertii | reverse complement strand
ACAAATGGGGAGAAAATTTTGGAACCCAAAATCTTGTGAAAATGAATGTAAAAAGTTAAATAAATAAATTTATTAATAAAAAAAAGAGAAACAGAAATAAAAAAACATTCCAAGACTTTCACAAATGCAAAAAACCATATTTTTTTTTAACACATTCATCCTGCAATGCTATGTGGTTGAAAATCTTGGAATATCATAATCTTCAAAAGATTAAAGTAGTTAAGAGACACAACAGGCAATGAAAATAAGCATGGCGAGCAAAAGGGGGTAGCACATTTCACATCATGATCTATTATGTGTAAGTGATGTGAGAGAAATCACTGTTAAAAATAAATAATCTGAAAAGGAGTTTAGCTGGCCATGTAATTATGAACACAGGATAGTGGATGAACAGCACTGCTACCCAGGAAGTGAAGGAAGGGAGGGAGGGAGAGAGAGCAAGAAAACATGAGTAAGCAAGAGAAAAGGGTAAAGGGAAGACTTCCAAGACTGGATCAATCCAATGTTGAAGATGTAGAACAACATGAACAGGAATCATGCACGATGAAAAAGCACAGATGGATAAGCTATGCAAATGGAATATATATTGTCATCAATGAAGTCATGAATTCATTGAAGTATGATTCAAAATGCTTAAAAGAAATTCATGGTTCCATGTAGTCTTCTTTTTTTTTCCATTTTTTTATTTTATTTTATTTATTTATAAATGTTCTACAATCACTTCCTTAAAATTAAGATTTTATACCCCAACACCTTCCCCCCCTACCCCCCTCCCTCCCCATGACAGCATACAATTCTGTATAGGTTCGACATATACTTTCCTATTGAGCATATTTTCACTATAGTGATGTTATGTAGTCACACTGACATAAGTGGAAGAAATCATATAACAAATCAAAACATGATACACTAAACCCCCCCCACACACAAACATGATCTGCTATCCATGTAGTCTTCTTTAAGAAGACTATTAACATCATATTGTTCATGTTTAAGTCACTGGCCAGACAAATTAGTTTCATCTTGATATTTGACTTTAAAGAAATAAAAAAATAAGATTCAAACTATAAAAATAATCAAGCAAACCACAGATTTTTAAACTATAGTATATTCTTCACATGAGCATTAATAATAGATTATGTATTACATGTCATATGGAGTGCTTTAAAGTTCATAAAAACACTTCACAAATATCATCACAACAACCCTGGGAGGTATTTTTTGTTATTATTAACTCCATGTTATAGACGAGGAAAGGGAAGCCCAGAGCTTAAGTGTCTCACCCAGGGTTATATAGGTAACAAGTGTCTGAGGCCATATTTGAACTCAGGTCTTCCTCATTTCGGGGTCAGTACTCTACCACTATTCACAATAGCTCCTGGACAAGGGTCATTCAAATAATGCATATGATCTAAGCTTAGATCTCATTTCCTATGGATAATAAGAAAAAACAAAAATGCTCCCTCAGTCACCCTAACCACATTGTACCTAGAGATATGGCTCTTCATACTTAGCTCTACTGGTCCTTAAGCACTAGATATGCCTTTGTTTCCAGGTCTTACCAAGTCAGTGGGACCTGACAAACCAAGTTTTCACACTGCTGGTATAATAGCATCCCTTCTATGACATGAGTCAATTATGTTATTGTATATTTTTCATTCACAATTGGATCAGATGGCTTCTATGTTCTCTCCCAACTCTCAAATTCAGGGATTCTGAGGCATCAATGGAGAATTTAGGCAGATAAGTTATTAAGGACATGAAAGCTGGGAAAAGGATCACAGGATCATGGTTTTAGAGCTACAAGTGTCCTCAGAGGCTAACTAATCCAATTTCTTATTTTACAGATGAGAAAATTAAGGTCAAAGAAGTGATATTTTTTTCAAGGTCACTTGGGTAGGAAATATCAGAATCAGGAGATCGGTTAGTCATCCAGTCCAAGTACTGATATGCCTCAAGGGTTCCAAAAATCCCAAGTGGATCTCCAGCACCTTGAAAAGATTCTCTACGGAGTTATTTTTGTTTCTGCTATTAAGAAAAACATGAACAATAATTGCGTCAAGGCAAGAGAGGAAGAAGAGGTTACCATATAAATCACTGGAAAGAAGACCCATGACATGGAAACCATACAGCTCTTGGAAGTATGAAAATAGGTTGAAGAAACTAGTGGAAGCCACAGAGTAAGGAACAACGCATATTGTAAAATGGGGCCAAAGCTTTGTGTTTCAGTCTTGTCTCTATCACTTTGTAGTCAGCAATTTAACCATGTGGGCCCCTCAGCTTCCTGATTTGTCAAATTTGTCATTCCTCCCCCACTTCACTTACTTGCTATGGGGAACGGACAGTCTTTTAATCACAGAGAATTACAGTACTCAGGGTTAAAGACAACTGAAGGCATAAGACCAAAGTGGTATCTTAATTTGTTATAATTAATAACCAGCTTGCTATCACATATTTAATATATAATCATATACAATGACATATTTAATAACCTGATGATTACCTATTTCATGTTATCATGTATTTAATAACTTCCCATCATATACTTCTTAACAGTGCTTTTTAAACACACACACACACACATCCCAGCTGTCCTTACTATATAGAGTCAAGACATCATGGTTATGATTTCCAGCATACAAGTATGGTTACAAGGGTAACTACTTCAGTGGTCTGTACTAAGATGCTGTAGAGTGGGGGAACTCTGATGCTCTATGCTGGGTAACAACATTGCTAACTCTCCCTTCTTTCAGTAAATCACAGATTTTTAGAGCCAATATGAGCTTTACAGAGATACTCTAGCCCAATCCGCTTATTTCACAGAAAAATCTGAGGCTCAAAAGTGAGATTGCTTACCTACAGTCACATAGTAAGTGGCAGAGCTAAGACTGAGCATCAGAACACAATCAGATTTAGAGATGGAAAGAATATTAAAGACCATCTAGGTCAATGTCCACACTTTAGAAAAGAAAATGGTGACCCAAAGGGTCTTGCCAGTGGTCACAAAGGGAGAAAGTAGCAGATCTGAACTTTGAACCTGGGTCTCTGGGCTCCTGAAATCTATCGATTGGATTTCTTATGCTGTGTTTGCTAGAGTCTACCTTCCCAATACTGAATCCTATTCTGGAAGGGCAGAATGAAGTCAACCTCTAGTCCTTAGGGTGGGTGCAAAAATGAAGAATGGTATGGATGAACTAGTGTAGAGAAGAAACCCACTTGGAAAGTCCAAAGTCAATATTCAACTTTCACACTTTGGGTCCAAAATGGAAAGAAAGAGAATTTTGTCTTTTCTCATGATGAGATCTTGAGATAGGTTCATACAGGAAATTCCTCTTAATTTACCAAAAAATGTCTCAAGAACATCTACAAAAAAGAAGTAAATAATGTCATCAGCTCATAGGACCAGAGATTTAGAGTTGGAAGGGAGTATGGAAACCTCGCCCTCTCATTTTACAGATGAGGAGGTACACTAGTTTGTGACCCTGCGGAAGTCACTTAATCTCTCTAAACTACAGTTTCTTCATCTATAAAATGGGAATCAAAATTCACAGAGGTCATTGTGAGGCTGAAATGAAATAAGGTATGTAAAGTGCAAACCTTAAGAAATGACTTCCCTGGTTCCCTGTTAGTATTTCATATGGCTTACTGTCTATTTCTTCCCTTCCTCAAGTATAAATGGGGAGAAAAGAAAAGTTCTACTGGGCCCAGCTCTGCTGAATCAGGCAGAACTGGAATTAAAGGAAATTGCCAGGCTTCAGGCCTCCCGTTAGAGACTAAACATCATCACCAGTAGCAAGGGGTTAGACAGAAGACTGATCTCTAGGCTGCAGAGAACATTTTTCCTTAGAACATCAGGAAATAGGTTGTTTACTGGGATCACTGATTCAGAGCCAAATGCAAAAGCCCATAATATCTCATTCTTGGACTGTGACCATGCTGGCTCCGGTGACCAAAATTCCACCCCAGGCCCAAAGGCTGTGTCTGCGGGGGACCAGAGCCTCCCGCCCACCAGGCACCACCAAACAAGTCTGCCTGTCCCCTTCTACACTCCCACATACAGAGCTCTGCAAACTCAAAAATAGTCAGCCACCTCTTAGCTGAAACGTACAAATACTTCTGCTAGCTGCTGCAACTGCAGCTTAACGGAAAATTTGGGGAAAAAAACAAACTAGGGAGCCAACAAGGGAGAAACCAAGGGACTCTCTCCTTGGTCAGTCTACTGCAATATTTGTTTATTTAAATGGTTTTCTCTAAAACCTTCATATGTAAAGGATTTTTTTTAAAAGCAGAGACCAGATCTTCACAACTTACACCTCAGTTTCTTCATCTGTAAAATGAAGGGATTTTAACTGTCAGATGATCTCTAAGGGCCTGCCAAGCTTTAAATCATATGATTTAATACCATAGGCTTCTCTGATTTTCCAAATTCATAAACCTAAGCTTCAAAAGACTTCAAGAGACTATTTAGTATATCTGCCTGTCTTCAGACAGGATAGTATCTAAGTCACCTCCAATGAGAAAAGCTTTACTTTTCTGAAGGAGATCACATCTCAGGGGATAAAACCTTTTCATTCAATTCATCTGACAAATAAAATGCCTACTATGTGACATCTACTTTATTAGTGCTGGGGCATTAAGGTGCCTACTATGTGACAGCTAATTTACTAGTGTTGGGACAATAAGGTGCTCACTACATGACATCTAATTTACTAGCATTAGGGCACACATTAGAATAAATAAAACACATTGCCTGAACAAGCAACTTCACCCTGTCTGACCTCAGTTTTCTCTTCTAAAAAATGAGCAGTTTAAGCTATTTGGTCTTTCTGATCTCTTCCAGCTTTAAATCTTGAAGGAGTTACTCACAGATATTTTTTTCTGTCAGCATTCTTGCTGATAAGAGTATTTAAATCCCAGCTACTGTTAAGTCAAGACCTCTAAGAAGGGCATATCTCCCAGTCATTTTTTACCTTGTCCAGAAGGTAGAGGTATTTATTTACAAATAAAAACCATAACAATATTGAGAATTTTGTGAAACCTCATCCAGCTTGGGTTCTGCTTTCCATAGAAAATATAATGCCTGAGGTACAGCTGCCTGTCTGATGAAGAAAGTCTAAGCGATAGTTAGAAGACAAGGAAGTGAGATCTGATACCTGGCTCCAGCATTCTCTATCTCACTTATATGGACCCAGGTATCCAGATGAAAGAAATGGGAAGTGCTTGGGAAATAAATGCTTTCTTGTGGACTCATTCTTGGGCACCACAGGACAAGTATCTGCTTCTCTCTAGTAATCCTTCTGACTAACTTTTCAGGAAGATACAAACAGATAAGCCAGATAAAAGAATGTTGGAGCTGGAAGGACCTTTAGAATATAGACCGTAGACTTACAGCTAGAAGGTGCTTTAGAACAGAGCTTAGAATGTTAAGAGTTAACAAAGAACTTTCAAGATCATCTACTCCATTCCATCCCTACCCACACATCTCAGTTTACAAATACGGAACCTGAGACCTAAGGCGGGCAATATGGTATAGTGCCAAAAAGCTGGAGGAGGAGAGTCAGATCTGGGCAGAACTCCCATTTCTGATAGTTATGAACAGTATGACCCTGAACACAACTGGCTCAGTTTTCTCCTCAGTAAAATGCGGATCATAATAGCTACAGAGTTATTGTGAGGGATAAATTAAATGTACACAGAGCAGCATATAAATGCAAATTATTAGTACTAATAAATAATTAGTACAAATAAATGTAAATAATTGGAGAATAATTAGCACTAATAAATGTAAAATGAGAGCAATAACATAACTCATGGAAGATATGACTAAGACATATCACTTCTTCAGAGGATCAACAGACAGAATATATAAAACCCTTTGTAAGCGCGTCGTAAAGTCTTGTACAACTATGAACCAATACAGTCATCATTAAGTTACTATCCTAAGGCCCCTGGGTTAGCTGACAAGCAGAAATGAGTCAAATCCAGGCCCAGCTCAGTGCTCTTCCACTCACCCATGCTCCAGCTTATTAGGAGAGTTCTGTCCAAGGTAAAGAGGGTGACTGAATCATTTGGATCAAACATTTGTGCAATGCTCAGAAATGCCCCAGGCAGGGGCTATCACTGACTGCTCTCTGTTCCAGGTGCTGATGCCACACTGGGTTTAATGCATCCAATCAGAAAAAGTAGGGGAAGCTCGTGTCTTTTATTTTTTCCATCCCTTCACAAAAGCAATAGGTGCTCCTACCACCTGGCTGAACAGTAAAACTTACATTCCACTCCCAAGGATGTTTTTATACTTCAAAAGTCAAAATGAAAAACTTCCCATGAGCTCAGGAAGCATTCCGATTCAATTCCCAAGGAAATGTGGCAGAAGAAAGCTGCCATGGAGCTTAGTGACTGGCCTGAGACACCAGCCTGAAGCTCAAGTCTCAACTGTCACTAGCTCCCAGTATAACTAAGTGACTTCATCTTCCTGCATCTTGGTTTTGTCAACTTAACAAAGGAATTAAAACAGATGAACTCTAACACTATGTTTTAAGACAGCACTAGCACCCTATGTTCTGAGATCCCTTATAGCTCCAGTACCCTGTGTTTCAAGGTGCTATGCAGTTCTAACATTCCATGGAGTTTAAAAATATGCTTTAAAGAGACTTCATCTTTCTTTCTCTCCCTACTCCGTGTGTGTGTGTGTGAGTGAGTGTTTGTAAGGCTTAAAGCTGTATATAAATCTGAACCAGCTTAGCCAAAAGAAGACAAAAGTGAGAAAATAAGCCTCCAGTTCAGTGCTCTCTTGTCACCTATGATGTGACTCATTGGGAAACATCTGAGATAAGAAGCATAACTGAATCATTTGGATTGAACAGTTCACAAATGGTATATATATATATATATATATATATATATATATATATATATATACACACACACATATATATATATGTGTGTGTGTGTGTGTCTGTGTACATGTGTATGTACACAAATGGTATATATGTATATATAATATTAGTATCAAATTTCAAATAATATTCAAATATCAAACATCTGTATATATACACTATGTATGTATGTGTATATATATATACACATACATACATATAGAGAAGGAATGGAAGGAAGGAAGAAAATAAAAATATTCTCTATTTCTCTTTATCTTATTCAACTATAGTTATCCCTTCCACATCTTGACTTTCCCCATCTTGGTTTCAATATATCAGGGACTGGCATAAGAAATTAAATGGGAATTTTGGGGGAGTTTTACTGAAGCTGCAAACAGCACGTGAAGACCAGTAGATGACAGAGAAAAAGTTTTGAAACTCAGAAATGCATAAAATACAAGCATATGTATCTACATATTTTATCTTTTAATACTGAAACCTTATAAAAGAAAAAAAAAATTTAGACTTCTTCTCTGGTACAAAGGGAGGGCCAAAAAATTTTACATCAATTTTCCAGCTCAGAGGGGTGATATGTCCCTAACCCCCATGATGTGGAAGGAATAACTGTATATATCCTCAGATATCTCTTAAATTTTCAACCATTCTACTCATGTACTTGTTTGGAACTTTTTTTTAAATTAAATTTCTATGGCAGGACTTATTTTGGACTACTTTGACTTCATCATGCCTCTAAACTCACTGGTTACCTCTCACACCCTTTTTTATCTTTTTTTTGTCTTCCTCCATTAGACTGTAGGTTCTAAATTTCTTTTCATATTTGTGTGTATCTCTAGCATGTAGCAGATGCTTAATACATGTTTTATTCACTATATTTTAAGGGGAAGCCTGGCATGATAGAGTGGATATAGGGTTAGATTTGAAATCTGGGAATCTAGGTTTGAAACCCAGCTCTGCTACTCACTCCTAGCATGACCCTGAACTTAATTAACCTTTCCAGACTTCAGTTGCTGATCCCTAAAATGCTCTAAGTTCCCCTGCAGTTCTATCAAAATCTAGGATGCTGCAACGGATATGGTTGCTGGCTCCATCAAGGTAAGTCACAGCCCTACCTCACCTTAGTGGAGAATCTTCATGAGCCACTGTAGTCAAAGAAATCTATCACTTGATAGTACTCTATGGATGAAGTTCTCCACACTTAGGATTAGTGCTCCCCTCTTCCATGGACTTAATTTCTATTCTATACACACTGATACGTAACCCAAGCACCCAGAGGACAGTCAGTTTAAATTTTATCCTTGTACTCACTTGGCCTCAGATGACCTTAATAGAAGCTTCTCATTTGATTGCCTGGTCTTTCCAGCTGGTTAGAACCTGCTAGACTTCACACCCTGTTGAAATAACCTTCAAGAACCTAGAAAAGCTTCCACATCCATCAAGATGGGGCAACGGAATACAAATGATATTACTCATACATATTAAAATACTAAACATTTCCTTATGTCTCTACGTAGCAGTAAATACTCTCTTATTTGTTTTCTAGGCTCAGTCATAAAATCTCAGAGGTGCCAAGCCATCCCATATTGTACCTGCTGCCTCTGCACCTGCCAAGTCACACTATCCTAAAGGACTTTTAAAGTTTTTCCAGGGGACTAGGATTTCCAAAGTCTCCCCAACAAAATGTCATGCATCTTCCCTCACCCTCCAGAGGTCTTTGCTGGAAGCCAATCTGTGGAGTTAAAGGCTCTTCTCTTATCCCTCCCCAAACCTGCTGGACCTCTATTAAACGTTGTCCACCATACCAGAAAGTTAACCCTATATGTTGCCTTCTTTCTTGTTGAGCTTGCCCCATCCACAATAAGATCAGCAAGAGTTTCCTATTCTTCCTGGTTTTCCTGCTCTCCTACTTGGCTCCCTAATTACAGGACTCAAAGCTGGAAAGAACCTTAGAGGCTCATCTGTTTCCAAAGACATCAAGTGACTCTCCCACAAGCTTTTCAGGTAATAAGTGGAAGAGACTGGATTCCAACCCAGATCATCTGATGCCAGACCCAGTGATTTTTCCACTGTACCACCCTATCTGTCATAGATCTGTGCAATCTGCCCTCAGTGCCTTAGGAAGATGCCTCCATCTCCATTATTACCTTTAAAAAGAGAAGAATGATTCCAGCCTTCAAAGTTTTTTACCGGGAAAGTATATCTAGGAGTCTGTGGAGTGATCAGGATTTAGGTGAAGGGAATTTGTTTATGCAGGGGTTTCCTGCAACTTCCTATTTCTTTGCTCAGATTTCTTTTATCACTTCCTCTTCACTGGGGTCTAGGCACTGATTTGTTTTCCAGATGAAAAAGGAGAAGACAACAGCACTTGCTTCCCTGATCTGTAACCATGCTCTTTATAGCAAAGATTTTTAAACAGGGAACCATTAACTTGATTTTTAAAATATTTTGAAAACTATAATTTAAATAATTGGTTCCTTTGGAATCTTATCTATATTATTCATTTAAAATCATTCTGAGAAGGTATCTTTAGGTTTCATCACATGAAGAATCCAAGATGAAAAAAGGCTAAGATCCCAGCCTCACACACTACTAGGTCTAGGAACTTTCACCCACATAGGTTCCCCCCACCTACTTAGACGTCCCTGGCTAGAAGGGATCCTACCCAGTAGGCTCAGATGCTACCTAGCAAAAAATGGATCTTTGCTCCTAGGGTCTCACCATTCCACCTAGAGCAACCATTTACATAGAGCTCCAGACAGGGACCCTCTAGGTCCTCAAATGTGGCCTTTGACAGAATCCAAACTTCACAGAAATTCCCTTAATAAAAGGATTTGTTTGGTAAAACTTGGGACTCCGAAGGCTGCACCCAAGGAGCAAGAAGACCACATGCGGCCTCAAGGCAGCAGATTCTCTACCCCTGTACATTCTTAAATAACCATAGTTGCCATTTCCACATAACACTTTCAAAAGCTCCCTTTCCACTAGTATCTGGAGGAAAAGAAGGTAAATATTCTTATCCCCATTCCCCAACCACCACTGGAAACCAGCTCTCAACTCCAGTTCCACTGATCCTATCATTAAGCCCCACTGCCTCTCCATACTTGATACTGCCTGGTTCAGTTTGTCAGTAAAGGGCAAGCAATGCTGGCCAATTATCATCCTTTGGGTAAAAGCCCTCACTGGAAGAAGATTTCAGACTTGTTTTCTTCACACCACATAATTTTTTCAGGACATGGATTATCTTTAGTCATTTCTCTGATATTCTAAATTTTCCACAGTTCTCTTCAGTTGTAGAACCCACCTCCAGACAATGGACTCTAGCTGTGACCTAATGATTGGGTCAAGTGTACCAAGGAATAACCTTTCCATTTTTCACAGCTTTCTTTCCTGGTCATGCTTCTGAGATTGTGGTGATTTTCTAATGATGGTCCTATCTGGCTGCATCAATCAAAGTATTCATTGACACCCATTGCTTAAGTTTTCTCTTTCAACCAAGTGCTAATTTACTGAGGACCTACTCAGCATCCTGTCGGCCCATGCCAGATCTGCCCACTCCCTCTTCCAGCCCCCCAAAAAGTAGATGCAGGCTCCCCCTCCTCAGGGAGTTCACAATCTGCTTGGGGAAATAAAATTTCCTTGTAGTTCTCATTACATCTTCATCCTATTTGTTTTCTGAAGTTTCTCTACATTCAAATCACTAAGCAGGTCCAGCAACTAAAACGATAGAGAGGAGAAGGGAGATTGGTGCAACAGGTTAGCAAAACTATGGAAAATTCCTTTCCTTTCTGAGTTGTAGGTTCGCTGTATATGAGTTTTATTGGATGATTTCCATGGTTGTTTCTTATCTAAGGTCCCTTTCTGCTCTATGTTCTAAGTGCCCTTCCAGCTCTAACATTCTATGTTGTAAGGCCCCTCCCCACTCCAGCATTCTGTTTTAGGGCTCCTTCCCCACTTCAGCATTCTATGTTCTAGGGGTCCTCCCAGATCCAGTACTCTAAGTTCTAAGGCCTTTCCTAGCTCCAACATTCTATGTTCTAAGGCCCCTCTCAGCTCCAACAGTTTATGGCTTCCTTCAGGTGAAATTGCTCTTCCCTCTTCCCCAGCCAAAACCCAACAGGGCTCAAGCAGAGCAGAACTCAGCTCTCCTCCTAACTCTCTGTCAGTTCAAAGGGTTAAATAAGGATGAATTTGAAGGAAAATGGGGGAGGGGAGGGAAAGGGATAAGGAATAGCTCATCTGATCTTGAAACAAGTAGAACAGTGAGAACCTGAGAACCAGAGAGTCAAGGGTCTCCATGCCAGGCCAACGCCTCCCACACTCACCTACCCCAGTCTTCCTTCAAGCCTTCCTCCAGACTGTAGTAAGGCCAAGCAGCAGAGAGGGGAAAATGAAGCAGTCTTACTATCCTCGTCCAGAATACCCATCAAGTCCAAAATTTGTCCAGACTCTTGGAGAAACTCTGTCAGAGGTACAGCCCCAAAGCAAGCTTGTTTTCTTTTCCATGTGCAAGCAAGAGAAGCCAAGGATGGGCCACATCTGTGTGGTCCAGCCAGCACAGCAGAACAACCTTCCTGAGTCCTCTCCACAGGAGATATGTGAGCCTGGGCCTGGGGCTTTCTTGCTTGAAGAGGAAATGAGGGTGCTAATTCAGGTACAGAAACAAAAAGGAAGTCAAAGCAGAGGCTCCAGCGGAAAGCCCCTCCTCCTACACCCCCACGGGGGCTCACGTGCTTTGTCTGCCCCAGGGCCTCTAACTGTGGCAGGAGGTGGGGTAGGGAACCCGCCTACAAAGCCTCAGAAATGACCAGACAGGCTAAAATGAAGTCATAACCATAACAACCTGTCCTATGGCACATTAAGGTTTAAAAAAGCACCTTCCCCAACAAGAGAGCCTGTAAAACAGAAGCATAAGCATTATCATTTCCATTTTACCTATGAAGAAACTGAGGTTCAGAGATTCTAAGTGACTTGCCCAGGGTCACCCAAGCTGGCATCTGAACCTGCATCTCCAAACTATTGATTTCAGTATTAACACGCCCCCTCTACTGCACAGAACTCTGCAGCAATGCAGGCAGAGGAGAAAGGAGGGAACTACCTCTCCAGGGGCTGTAGTTCTTGCTCTTTGCCTTTCTGAAGGTTTCAGTTCTCCTCCAAAAGGAGAAATGAACATTTTAAATGGATCTAAAAAAAAAAAGATGCTCTTGAGCATTAAGATAAGAGTAGTTTTTGAACTTCTTCTAGTGGTGTAAATAGGCAGCTTAACTAGCAGAAGGAACACATTTGATTTTCTAACCTTTGTTATCCCTTGTGCCACAGTTTCCTTCATACAATGAGAAGGCTGGGGTGGATGATCTCTAAATTCTCTTCCAAATCTAAGCCTTATGTTTCAAAATAAAGTGTCTCACGCTTCCCCCAATTGGGCAACTTTGTCTGGCAGGAAAAACCTGGAATTAGAAATCAGAAAACAAAAGTGAGTTTAAGCCCTGGTTCTGCCACTTGATGTGGGACCATGGGTAACTCATTGGATTGTGGAATTCAGCATCTTGTCTCATGCCTTTATTTTACTGATAAAAAATTAGGACCCAGAGATCTAAAATGACCTGTCCAGACTCATACAGGTAATAAGAAACGGAGACAGGCTTGAAACCCAGTCTCAGCAAGTCTAGTACCCTGTTTCACTACAAAATCTGACCTTTCTCCATTTTCTAGATCTTAATTTCCTCATCTATACAATGGGGATTGGGAAGAGGGATTTGGACTAAAGGATCTCCAAGGTATCTCCCAGCTCTAATATCCTATAAACTTTACTGGAATAACTGAAATTGGCTAGGGAGGCTAATTAAAATGGGACTTTGTGGAGGATGTTCAAAGTCCTGGAGGAGAAAAAGCATTCTGGGCAGAAGGTGGCAGAGAGGTAGGAGCCAATAGGTCTGTCACATCTTGTTCTTGTTTATAAAGCAGCACACGAAATTTTATCTATTACCAGAGCTAGTGTGTGGCAAGTTCTGGGAGAATGTTCATTTTTCTCCTTCCCCCTCTTCCAAACTTCGGGCCCCCACATTATAAAGGAATGATTTCTGAGAAAGAAGGGGGATACATCTAAAAAGGATAAAATTTGTCCTCTCTTCCCACATTTGTCAGGAAAAGATATTCTCACGTAATCACAATTCCTTCCCTCACCCTTGCTGGGTGCCTGGCTTCTCTTCATTCCTCCTATCTTACTTAAACATTACCTGATAGTAGTGGAGCATGAGACTCTCTGGGGTAATGTGTGATGGATATGGGAAACTGACATATGAATCCTATCTTATTAGCGGTCATTTGGGGTAAATTGCTGCCCCTCTCTGGTGATCTCAACTTGCTCATCGCTAAAGTTAATCGCTGATCCAAATGATCTCTTAATATCTCTAACAACACTAAACCCTATGATCCTCTTTCCTGTTCCTTCTATTGGATTGCCTCAAATGTGTGCCCCAGTGAGGTAGCTTCCCAGTGGGTTCTGCTAAGAGGAGTGTCTGTGTACTAAAGGGAAGTACTGACCCTTTAGCACTATTTCCAGTTTGGTTCCTGACCAGACTTTTTTTTTTTCATGTCTATAAAATGTAAAGGAAATAGCTGAATAGCTAGAGCCTATGCATATTGAAAGCATTTACTGGAACTGCTTGTGGGTTTCCTTCATTTCTGTATGCATGCAGTTTACAATCAGCTCTCCAGGGGTACTGGAAGATTTGCAGATTTGATTGTAAGTGATCAAAGAAAACCTCCGAGATGTGAAGGGGACCTTAAAAGGTCCTTTCTAACTCAAAAGACTCCCAATATTTTAAAGTTCAAGTGTCTTAATGTGCTTTCCTTGTTGTGGTGGTTGCTTTTCAAGCCATCTGAACTTAGAGAGTTGTGGCTAGAAACCATCTTAGAATATAGAATGGGAAGGGAATGTGTGCCTATTATGGGCTAGGCACTGTGCTAATAACTTTTAATTATCTCACTTGATCCTCACTACAAACCGGTGAGGTAGAGCACTAATATGACCCCCATTTTACTGCTGAGGAAACCGAAAAGATTACGTAACTTGCCCAGGGTCACACAGTAAATATCTGAGGCGAAATGTGAACTTGGGTCTTCCTAACTCCAGGCCTAGCACTTCATCCACAGCTCAATCTAGCTGCTCAAAAGCCTAGAATGTCAGAACACAGAGGATCTTGAGAACTTCAAATGCTCAATTATTCTAGACTAATTCTAGATTAATATTCTAGCGCCATGACCATTAATATTTGTGCTATCTACCTGAGAGCTCCTAAGAGGACCAAAAGAGCTAAAATTTTTTACAAAATGAAAACAAAACCATGGCTTAAACATAAAAGTAACAGGAGTACATTTCTCTCCCTTAATGGGTTTGGGTCTCTTTCTTTTCCTCCTTTTTTAGTTTAGAGCTTTGCTTCAGCTGATATGTAATGAATTTATCTGTTATCTTGAATTAGTGTCTGCCTGCAATGTCAACACCAAGGGTCTGTAATGAATCATTCACTTCCTCTGCTGTAAAGTATAAACAAGCATGTAGAGTCCCATTGGTCAGGGCCAGGATTTCTTTCATTTTCTACTCTTCTTCCAAAGGAGAGAATTTTCTGGGCTACAATCTGCTTATGCAGGGAAGAACCTTAGGGGTCATCTAGTCAATCCATCTTTAAGCACTTATTAAACATTTATTACATGCCAGGAACACTTCTTGGGATGAGTAATAATTGGGATGGTTTCATTTTATGAACGTCATAGTGGATAGAGCCAGCCTCAAAACCAGGAAGTGTTTCCTCTATGACATTAGGGTAGTGACCTCCCCCCCAATAATGTCACTTAACTTTTCAGCACTCTAGGAAACTCTTAATAATTCTATGTTGTAGAGATTTCAGTGAGGATTGGGAGACAGTTTCCTCACCCGGGAGTTACCCCATTCCAGTAAAATCACAGGTCCAATGCTCATGCATTTGGGTTTCTAGTGAGCTAGACTGAATCAACATCTGGGTTGACCAGATAAAACCAGATTAAGAACATTTTCACATTTTTAGTTAGTTCTATATGAACTGAGTGCTGGATTCCATGCTATATATGTTTCATTGATCTCTTTGGATGTGTTTTTAATTCTGTGCTTTTTAAGCATGAATTACACTTACAAAACACAGTTAGGTAGTAGGTACAGTGAATAGAGCACTGGGCTTGAAATCAGGAAGACCTGAGTTCAAATCTAGTTTCAGACATTTACTAGCTATGTGACCCTGGACAAGTCACTTAACTCCATTGCTTCAAAAACAAACAAACTAAGCTGAGGCTACAATAAAACCAAATAGTATTTTGTCTAATCTTAAACAAATCACTTGCCCTCTTCTGGGACTCAGTTTCTTTCTCTCTAAAATAAAAATGTTGGACTGTGATTGCCAAGGTTTCCTCCATCTCTAAATCCTATGAAACTTTTATATGTTTGCTGGACTAGAGGGATGATCTCTAAGTCTCCTTCTCTCTCTACTATCCTGTATACCCAGTGTTTGTCTTTTCTAACTCTATCAGAATATTCTAGGTTGTGAAGTCCTGTCAAATACTAAGACCTACGACCCTATGATCTTTGTCTCCCACCCAAGGCAAATCAGGTAACTGAACTCTAGCTGTCTTTCTGCTCTTTTGCTTTTTTGGCTTTATTTTATTGTGGTTCCAATTCCTTTTCAAAGGAAAGATAGCACCATGTATTAGAAGGAGCCTTGGACTCATCTCCAATACTAGCTGGGTCACCCTGGACAAGTCACTATATTGTGGCTTCCTTCTCTGTAATATGGGAATAAGGTGGTAACTACCAACCTATTAGGGGTGTTGTGAGGAAAGTAATTTCTGCAGAATGTGAGTGATTGTTACTAAAGTCTTCAAAACTGCTAATGGATTTCACAAGGCAGTGTAAGGAAGAAGACAGAACACAAGGTTGAATCAGGAAAACTGGGCAGTCCTTGAATGCTGCATTGACAAATCCTATAGACAAGAGTCACTGAAGGTTTTGACCAGAGGGAAGACAGATGTGAAGGCTAACCTGATGTCTCTGAATTGTCAGGGGCAGCTCTTAGGAGAATGGTTTAGAGCATTCAAGCTGGCATCAGGAAGAGAGGAGTTCAAATCCTACCTTAAAACTCTGGGTAAATTGCTGAACCTCTCAGCCCAAATTTCCTCTTCCATAAAAGAAGGGAGAACAATAATTCTTATCTCACAAGTTTCTATAGGGATCACCTGAGATTGCTTGTGCAACCTTTAAGGCTTATATAAATGCTAACAATTACTGATACCACTAGAATCAGGTATGGGTCAGAGAGAAAGACAGATATACAATATAGTTACAGGATCTAGTTTAAACTAATCTGGATTACCACTGAAGGCAGGTACGAGAAAGGAGGAAGAAAAAGAGGTGAAAGGTAAATGAAGGAAACAAGGAAGGAAGGAAGGAGGGAGGGAGGGAAGAAGGAAGGAAAAGAAGACTATTAAACAATCATTATGTGCCAGGCACTGTGCTAAGTGCTAGGGATACAAACACAAACAAATACACACTTCATCTGTTTTTATGGATATAGGCTGTGTCCATGGACTCTCCTATCTCCCACCATGATAAGAAGAAAACTTAAAACAGGTGAAATAGATGGCAGCAGGCAGAAGAGTGTAGTGGAATGATGTGATTATCTCAGGCTTTATATTTAATTTCATTCAGTTCCTGCTCTGAGCGTTTAGAAAGAATAATGTCAAAAGTCAATGGGAGAATTATTTTAAGTAGCATGGTGTTGGGTCTTTGTTTTTTAATTTTTTTACTTTCTTATTGGTGATGAAGTCTATTGAAGGGCAAGTAACACTGGACTGGGAGAAATGAGACCTGGTTTCTAGACTTGGTTCTGCCACTAACTAGTCGTATGCTCCTGGACATGCTATTGCAGTACTTCTGTTTTAATATCCTTCTCTATGATGACAGGGTTGGACAGGTTGAATAATCTCCCATGTCCCTCTTTGCTTTGACAATCCATGTCTGACATTCCATTCTATAACAGTCTATGTCCTAATGGACCTCCTACCTCTTATGTTCAGTTATTTGATTAATCCCATATCTGGAGTCCTAAAACTTCTCAAAACTCTCACCGAAAAAGGCATTACAAGAACTGTATGAGGCCAGAAGTTACCAGATTTTGGTTACTTGGAGGTTTAGTCTGGTATGATCTCCATTATGTCAGGAGAGGAAATCCTGTCATTCCAGTCAAGGAAACAAGACCTCAATGTTTAAAGTTTTTTGTTAACAATGCCCTTCATCACCTGATTCACAGAAAAAAAAATCAAGCTTCAGATTGTCCAACATAAAGATGGGAGGGCACTGTTTTGAATATATCTTAGCTGAGCAGAGAAGGGTCCTACAGTACCATTTTGCCTTGAGTCCCTTGTAACATGGTTGACACTGAAAATCCCTTCAATTCCAATATTTTATGTTCTAATATTCTTTCTCGCTCGATATTCCATTAAAATCATTCCAATAGAATTTAAGTCTCATGGGGTTAGAGTCTATTTTTCATTTTTATTTTGCCCCCAGATTCTATCATAGTGTTTTACACAGAGTTAAGTGCTTAACAAATACTTGCTGAATGAACAAATAAGTAAACAAATTCATTTTAACAGTGACAATAAACGGAATGATGATTTCTCATATGTAAGTCACTTTGGCTGGAATGTGGAATGTGAGAAAGGGAGTAAGATGAAATCAGTTTGGAAACATAGATTGGAGTCAGATTGAGGAATGCCAGAAGGAGAAATTTGTTGTAGAGCCTAGAGGCAATAGAGAGCCACTAGATATTTCTGAGTATGGCAGTGATATGACCAGACCTGTACCTTAGTAAGATTCTGGCATGCACATGCAGGATGAATTGGAGAAAGGGGAAATGTGAAGCAAAGAGATGAATTAGGAAGCAATTTCAATAGTTCAGATAAGATGTAGCCTCCTTTTCCATTAGCCAATACCTTACTTTACTATTCTGATGAACCCTTGCAGTTTGAGGGACAACTTAGGAATTTCTACCTACACTAGGGAGGCTAAGTGTTGGATCAAGCCTCTTTGATTATTAAGGTTATTTTTATTATTACTTATTTTCAACTATAACTACCATTGTACCTCCCCTCCCCCGATTTTGAGAGTTTTCTTTCCTAAGAAGAAATTTTTGTATTAAGTATGCTTTATTATGATCCTTTTTATTTCCATGTTGAATTCATCATTGCCTTTGAGGCATAGTGATTTATTTGAAGCCTTGCAAATTTTCTTGTCCAAAGTTCAACAAGTATTTCCTTTTTCCTTTTCTTCTAAACTTTCCTGGAAAGTTTGCTGCACTTTCCCATCACCACCACCAAAGATAACAGTAGCTCAGGTCAAAGTCATCCTCAGGAATGACTATTTATTAATATCCAAGAAGAGTAGACTGCCTATCCTCAGATAAAACCATCAATACCCAAAGCCATGAACCTGCATATCATCCTTGGGTTAATTATGGGAATCCTAGATTTCACTACATCTAAAGTACCCACATCTGAGTAACTGAGCATGAGCGACCAACCATAAATATAGAAAATGTTGTCCTGAGTTAGACTTGTGTATTCTGGAAAATGAGAACTCAGAAAATATTGGTTGCCACCTTAGGCATGTACAACCTGACCAATTAGCCTTCATAAAACTTCACGAACCTGTTAAGAGCATGGGGCCTTCCGTAAAGAACTTCTGTCAGAAGTGGAACTGTTTCATTGTAAAAGCAAGTGCAACCTAACCTCAAATTGTATTGATCTCTTCAACTTTCACATAAATATGGGTACTATTACCATGGAGAAGACTGGGATAGGACCAGAAGAAACTTTATAAGCTGAAAGGATCTTGCCCTTCATTTGGAAGTGCCCAAAGGAATCACGGCAGTAAACCCCTCTGAACACTCCCTTTTTGCCCAAAATGAGAGGCTTTAATTCATCTCAGCAATAACCCATCTTCTTCAATGAATTTTACTGCAATATGTCAGTTTTGTGCGTATCTTGTGACCTACTAGTAACACTATCATGTTTGTCTTCCAAAGAAATTTTTAAAAAGGGAAAAGTACCTATTTGTACAAAAATATTTAAAGCAGCTCTTTTTGTGGTGGCAAAGAATTAGAAATTGAGGAAACCATCAACTGAGGAATGGTTGAATAAGTTGTGGTATGTGACTGTTATGGAATAATACGGTGCTATAAGAAATGATGAACTAGATTCTCTCAGAAAAACCTGGGAAGACTTACATGAACTGATGTAAAGAGAAATAAGCAGAACCAGGAAAACAAGAGTACACAGTAATAGCAATATTATATGATGGTCAACTGAATGACTTAGCTATTCTTAGCAATACAATGATCCAAGACAATTCCAAAGGACTCATGATGAAAAATTCTATTCACATCCAGAGAAAGAAATGGTGGAGTCTGAATGCGGATCAAAGCATACTATTTTTCACTTCCTTTATTTTTTTCCATGTTTTTTTTGTCTGTGTTTTCTTTCACAATATGACTAATACAGAAATGTTTTGCATGATTGCATATGTATAACCCATATCATATTGCTTACCATCTCAAGAAGGAGTGGGGGAAAGAGGGAAAGAGAGAATCTGGAACTCAAAATGAAAAAAAAACAATGTTAAAAATTGCTTTTACATGCAATTTGGAAAAAAATTTATTTAAAAAAATGTGTCAGTTTTGTCTTAGATTTTACTTTCAGTAGTGGCATGGAGGCGATGTTCTTCACACAACAATTTAATTGTAACCAATCTGGTATATTAATCAACAAGCTTTTATTAAACATCAGCTAGTCATTGATGATATGAAGGCAAAAGTGAAAAGATCCCTGCCTGCAAGTAGTTTATAGTCTATCATATAATAATTGTGGTGATAATTATGGAAGCATGACGGACCAGCTGGCATAGAAAACTGGTCTCAGAGCCACAAAAACCTGGATTACTGTCCCATTTTTGACACACACTAGTTGAGCAACCCTGGGAAAGTGAGTTAACCTCCCAATGTTCTAGGCAACTCTCTACGATGGAAATATACCTGGGTTCATGGTTTATCGACAGATTTCAGGTATGTATGTATGTGTGTGTGTGACATGCATGCATGGACGTGAACTTATATGGGAAAAATCCTACATCTTTATTTCAACACAATCCTATATATTTTATTGTATGTATTTAAAAAACATTGTTCTGAGAACGAGTCCATAGGTTTTGCCAGGCTTCAAAAGAAGGCCCATGCCACCAAAAAGCTTAAGAAAAATCCCTAGTCTAAGACTACAAGTTAAAGGGAAAGAACTGATTCATAATGGCAAAAGTTCTTCACTGTGAGCTCCCTACAACAAAGAAATTACAGGCCCAACTGTCATCCCTGATGATGACAGCTAATTTTTTTTCATATTTTCTACTATTATAACTATAAAAAATTACACATATTATCATTTTATCCTCATTCCTCCAATCCCCTATTCTTCACAGAGGTGTAGGTCTTTTCCTTCTTCCTCTTTTCACCTGGTTCCTGTTCTGGAAATAAGAGAGAAAAAGTCAGGGGGAAAATGCCTTTGAGAAAAGGTAGGGTTCTCATATGATTTTCCAGCCACTCTGGAGTCCCAAGTCAGATGTTTCTGGTGCTGAGAACTCCCTGAACCTTTTATCTCTTAGGATTGGTCATCCTGTCTTAGGTAGCTCCATTTTTGAGTCCTTTCTTGGTCAATAGACATAAAGCTTCATTTCTGGCTTCTCAGGAGGAAAGTGACCCATCCCTGGGGATGCATGTGATTATACAATAGTTGCACAAAAATACACACACAATATATATGTATATCTCTCTCTACATATAAACACACAAATATATACATACACATATATGCATTTAATTTTCATCCTTTCTCTTAATTAATTGGGGGAGGGAGGGAGAAGAGGTTAGTAATGGTGATAACAAAAAAAGAAGACTATTCTAACACTGTCAGAAAGCCCAGAGGGGAAGAGAAGAAAACACAGATAAGCAGGACAGTTTTGAAAGACTTGTGTAGAATTCATTATGTCCTTAAAAAGTAAGCTGTGTGAAATGGAGTTTCACAGAATTGTATATTCTATCTTATGTATGAAAATGCTCCTTTTTTAGTATTTAAGTTCAAAACCAAAATAAAAATTTAACCCAAAAAAAGTATACTTATGAAAAGAGCAAGATGTAATAGTTAGAATACTGAATAGAGAGGTCTCCTTACTAACTCTGTGGCTTCAGTTCCTATCTCTGGAACACCAGGTTCCTAACCTATAAAATGAAGGAACTTAACTGACTCTGAGGGCTTTTCTACTCTAAATCCTATGATTCTGTCGGAGAGTAGTCTCTTTTCCTTTTAGACTTTACTAAAATCTAATCTTCTATAGGAAGCCTTTCCCAACCTCTCTTGATTCTAGTGAATCTTCTTTTAATTATTTCCTAGTTATTCAATTAATTTATCCAGTTAAGTAACTTGCCTAGGGTCACACAGCTAGTAAGTGAGGCTTTATTTGAACTCCTGACTGACTGGTCAGGACTAGTGCATTCACTGTGCTACCTAGCTGCTCCTTCTCCATTAGATTGTGAGCTCCTTGAGAGCAGGACTTTCCTTTGCCTCTTTTTCCATTCCCCATTGCTTAGCAAAGTGACTGGCACCCAGTAGGATCTCAAAAAGAATTTACTGACTACTATGTTTTGGGCTTCTGGCTGTGGCTTCTCGACAGTGTTCCTTAACCTTTCTGCAAAGCACATCCTCCATGCCTCACACTAGGAAGAAGACCAGAGGTAGGAGCCAAAAACAGTCTCTAAGCCCCAGCTCTGGAAAATGGAGTTGCCCAAACCTCTGTCAGAGGGGACAACCTGAAGGTTCTGACACTCAGCCCAGACCATTGTCCTTCTCAGACTTTATCCAGCATGCTTCTCCAACTTTGACTGTGGTGGAGGAAATTCTAAGCTCAGAGTCTGTTTGGCACAGCTGATCAAACTTCACAGTGAAACCTTTAGAGTCTTTCACATATGGTGACAGAATGTTTCTAGCACCAGAGAATCACAGAATGTTGGAACTCAAAGCACCTTAGAACCAAAAATGTTGGAACACAGACCACAACTTTACAACTGAGAAGGAATGTTCATTTTATAAACATGAAAACTAAGGCCCAGAGAAGTCATTTTCCCAAAATAATGCAGGGATTTAATGCAAAAGCAAGGACAGGGAAATAACTGTCCTTGATCCCTCTGCCTCCTCTTTCCCTTTTCCCTAGATTCCTTTGACACTGACATATAGCTATGTACCCATTCCACTTCCAAGTGTTTGTTCAGGCAATTTCATGTATATTTCCTATATCCTGTCTCCTCTACTGAATTGTAAATACCTGTTTATTGAATAAACCTGTTTATCAGGGTGCTGAGAAAAGTTTAAGATACATACTCTTCAGGGATACCAATTACTTAAACTCAAAACAAGGACAAATGATACTAAGTGTAGCTTGCTCACTGTGACCTGAGGCAAGCTATTTATTTGACCTTTCTGTATCTCAGTTTACTCATCTATAAAATGGACATGATAATACTTGCATTACTCATGCTACAGAGTAAAAATATGAGCTATTTTATTGAAGGAAAAGAACACTTGATATAATTTAGTGAATCTAAGTCAGCACATCTAAAAAGCCTCACTCAATAGCTTCCTACTTCCCTGTAGAACACATCTGCAATTAGGCTCCAACTCACTTTCTAGCTGATCTATGATACTCCATTCTGTTCCAGCCATACTTGGTGGTCTCATAATTTTCTGAACATGCCATTCTCTTTTTCACTCATTATGTCTTTCCTTCTCTGTGCCCATACAAATTCTTTCCATCCTTCAAGACCCAGGTAGGAATGATTCATCTCCTCCTTGAAGAATTCCCTAACTAACCCCAGTCCATAGCCCACCGTCCTGCCTATAGACTCTCTACAACATTTACCATCAGGCACTACTCCCTGAACCCTGAGGTCAGATTGCTTTGGAAGAGAATGGTCTGAACGATAATCACAAACATTTCTAAAGTGCTTTAAGGCTGACAAAATACTTTACTTAAAACAATCCTGTAAGGTAGGTAATAACAGATATTATGATACCCATTTTATCTCTGTGAAATCTTGGACAATTCAATTTAACGTGCATTTATTAAGCACTAAGTGCCAGAATCTGAGACTACAAATGTGAAAATGAAAGCAGCCCCACAGCCTTCTGGGATCTTAAGTTCTACTAGAAGGGACTTCCTTACTCTGCACCAGTTAGTCAGTCTGTCATTAAGCATTTAGTTTTTTTTCTTTTATTAAAGAGAGAAGATTGAAAATAGATCAAATGTAAGATCTTTCAAGTTCTAAAGCTATAATACTTCGAAGCTATAATTATAGTGGAAAGTTCTGGGTTTTCTTTTTTCTTTGGATTTTACTAACTTAGAGGTAGCCCAGATACAAACCAATGCAGAGTGACCCAAACAGAACCAGAAATTGTTGTATATTATATTGACTGCATCAACTTTAATGATAACAAATCACTTGAATGGGAAGAATGACGAGAACAAAACCTAAACAATGTATAACTATAATGACTGAGTTTGTTCCTCAGAAGAAGAGATAAGAACTATTCGCCTCCTACCCTTCTTTGCAGAGGTGAGGCACTCTGGGTAAGGAATACCCCACTTCTTGTTTTATTCTTTGTCATAAAAAGTGGCTGGATAAATAGCAAAGGGGGATGAGATATGTTCAGAAATAAAGATGATATAAAAACAGAAGCCATCAATAAAAAAAGGATAAAATAAAGGCAATCCAGAGACCAAAGATTCCTGGCAGGGGCATAACTTGGAAATAAAGTAGCTACACTAAACTTAGCTACTCATTCAGCACAAAAAAAAGGAAGTGGCAGCAGATCGTCAGCCAGTACAGCTGCACCATTAGCCTAAAGGAGAAACAGAGTCTGGTATCAGCTAAAGTGCAAAAAAGAGGAACTTTCTGAAATGAGGAAAATTTTTAAATGTGGTCGCTCCCTTAAAAAGTCAGAAGACCTGGACTCTTCTTATCCCAGTTGGCTTCCCTACTAATTCTCTGTGACCTTGGGGCTAATTACTCTAGGCCTGTTTTTCCACTCGTACTATGAGTAAGACTAAACTATAAGATAAACTTTAAGGTGTATGTTTCACTCTGTTCTTTCTCCTAATATTCTATGTCTGAGTGTCTCATCAAACTCTCATATTTCATCTTCTATATAAGAGAGGCTGGGCAATGTGAATTAGATGCATGTGGCTCAATCAAATATTTTTTACTTGCTAGCCATATAGCCAAATGAAAGTGGCCATTCAAAGAAGCTTCAGTTTGTTTTTTCTTCTGTAAAATGAGTATTACAATATAGAAGATGTAAGGATCAAGTGAGATGAGAGATGTGAAATATTTTGCAAACTCTAAAGCACGACTCCGATGTAAATATAATGTTCTAAGAACCCTTTGAGCCCTAACATTCCATGTTCTAAAGTGTCTCCCAGCCCTAAATTCCTGCCAGCTGTTACATTCAATGGAGGGTGCCAGGTCCAGAGAAAAGAAGCTGATTTTGATGTTAGAGGACCTGAGTTCAACATTCAGCCTGGTCATGTGCTAACTGTGTGACTTTGCTTAAGTCACATAACTTCTGTGGTTCTCAGTTTCCTTACCTGTAAAATGAGGGGATTAGTCTAGATGGCCTCAAGTCTCTTCCACCTCAAAATCTATAATCCTACATTCTATGTTCTGTCTGTGTTCGAAAGTTCCTGCTGGCTCAGGTTTTCTACGAAGTCAAGTTTTCTATGAAATCTATAGCTAAAGCATTCAACAGAAAGCACCCAGAGTGCTGTCATGTCACATTTCTCAGGTAGTGTCTATGGTAATTATGAAACAAACCAAACAGGGCTTCAGAGATTATTCTGAATCACAAGAATAAGGCAGAAAGCAAGTTGGAACAGAATATGAAACAGAAATGGATTTTAGTTACTGTTCCCTCAGGAATATGCTAGTTGGCCTAAGGTCTATCCCAACCAGAGTCATCTGGGGATATGGCCCAATTTCAGGCTCTCATAACCCAGTTGGAAATCCCACACTATCCCACTATTTACGTTTCTATGTGCCTCCTAATCATTTCTGGGGTTCCATTAATACAAAATTGTGAAGACCCAATCCAGCTGTTCTCCTAAGAAGGCCTGTTTAGAACTTTCCTGAGATGTAAATTAATCTCACTTCAAGCAAAGGTAGTTTGGGAAACAGCTGGCCTGTGAGACTGGAGGTGTGAGTTATAGAGTCTTACATTGCTTACTTATGACTCTGCATCAGGTTCGATCTGCAGGGCTTAGCTTGCTCACCTGTTAGATTGAGAGGGTTATACTAGCGATTACTAAGGACTCTTTCAGCTCTGATAACTCTATTTCAGTGGTTCTCAAAATGTGGTCTGTGAAGCCAAAACTATATACATAACAATATTGAGATATTTTCATTTCAAATACAGTACTGATAGACATAACTCACATAAACAAAAGCTTTTGGGGGAAGGGGAAGACTCTCAATAATTTTTAAAAATAAAGGTTTCGGGAGACCAAAAAGTTTGAGAAATACTCCTCTATTGTAAGTTCCCTTCCAATTGTGTCATTCTGTCCTATCATTGTGACATTCTTTCTGGTTCTGTGTTACAGAATCACAGAATAGTAATGGAAATGAAAGGAACCTTAGGTGTCATCTAACAAAACTCTGTCCTTTCATTATCTAGATCATTTGACATAGGAGATAAGATTTACAGATGGCAGAGACTCTCAAAGTCATCTGGTCCAAACCCCTCACTTTACAGCTGAAGAATCTGTGGTCCTAGAAAAGTAATACAATTTGCCCAAGGTCAAACAGTGAGTAACAAATGTTAGCCTTGAACCCAGGCTTACTCCTGGACTCACCCTACTTGTCCTTATATGAGGACTCAACCCACTTGTTCCGTGGTCTTTTCAAGCTGGATCAGATGGTCTCTTAGGTCTCTTCAAGATCCAAAACCTATGATCCTGTGATTTTTACCACTTTAAAATGTTATGATTTGATGGGCTACTATCCCCTATTTTGCAATTCTGTGGTTTATCCACGAGAAAGAAAGGCAGAAACCTTTCAAGATAAGTTTTCTTCACATAAGGCAGTGGTGATGATGAGGGAACTTGGAAGCATCAAAGGGAGAATAAAGGTGAGATCTAAGAAGATGAGTGGGAGTGATTCCTAAGAACTATCAAACACAGGGTTGTCCATGAAAAAAATTAAGATTTTTCAACCAAGATCAGGCATAACAAGGCTATAATCTTAAAAAATTTCTGGCAACTCTGAGACTTCCTTTATTATTTGTACAGAAAAAAGCATGCCAGACAGCCTGTGTCAAAGGCTAGTATGGCCTTAAGCAAGTTTTTTAACTATTCTGATCCTTATTTTCCTCATATGTAAAACAAAGGACCTGGACTAGATGCTAAGGACTCTTCTACTTGTAAGATAAAAGAGTTGGACTAGTACATATGTACATGTGTGTGTATATATGTATAAATAACAGTATACATAATCTTGCATATGGTGGATATATGGCTATATATATATATATATATATATATATATATATATATTACATACACATGTATGTACATATTTTCTAAGATTCTAAGAGGAATGTCTTATTTAAATAAAGATAACCCCTAAAAGAGGAGCCACACCTTAAGCAAAACACCTGGGAATTACGTAGATAGCCTAAAAATGGGCCAGGCCCCCAGGGAATGGGCCAGAAGCCAGGCAGCTGGGATGCCAGAGTCAAACTCTCCAGGCTTTTTCTAAAGACACTTTTGGGAATGGGAAATAAAGGGAATCGGTATGAGGGACTGGTTAAATCCAGGAGGCCTCTCACCCCCACCCCTCACCCTTTCACCCAAAAAGCTATTTCTAGCTTGGCACGAAAACAGGAAACTGTAAATGTTGGAAGAGAAAGTCTTTACTCTGAGTATTTTTCAGGCTGTTTGTGACACACAAAAAAATTCTTGAAGCAAAACACATTTATTATTCCTTGTACCTATCCGGTTGCTTCAGAACAATGCAACAGTTTGGAGGGAGTTGGGGAAAGAAAAGACATTGTTCCCTATCAGTTTGCCAGGGATTTAATTGAATTTAACAAGCATTTAGCTAGTGTAGCCGATAAAGCGCTAAATTTGGAGTCAGGAGTCAGACCTAGGTTTAAACCCTGCCTTAGACACCTACAGCCTGTGTGGCTCTAAGTAAGACACAAACTCTGTGAAAGAAAGATTGGACTCTATGACCTCTTAGGGTCCCTTCCAGTTAAATCCATGATCCTTTGTGGTAGGTACTAAAATACCAAGATAAAAAAGAAACTCCCTTCCTGTAAGTATCAGGGTGACACTGTAGAAAAAGTGCTAGAAAACAACCACAAGTTCAAATGCTAACCTTATAGCTATGTGACTGTACAAGTCACTTAACCTCACTGAGTCTCAATTTACTTAATTGTAAAATGGAGTTGGACTCAATGGCCTCTGAGGTCTTTTCTGATTTTTGATCTATCATTCTCAGGAACACTTCCTCCTTGCCTTCATCTTAGAAGCTCTGGCCACTGTCAAGACTCAGATCAAACACTTCGCTTTACATGATGCTTCTCCCAATTCCTCCAGCTGTTTGTACCTTCCCTACAAAATCTATTGTATGTGTACATATAAAATTCTACATCAGAAGAGATATATATTATACATGTGTATACATGTATATATGTTGTTTCCCCCTAGCTAGTCTATCAACTCCTCAATATGAATAGGGACTGGACCTTTGATTTTGTTTTTATCACTTCCAGGTGACGATATTCCCTTTACCAATGCAGATCCACATCTCTGCAACTTATAGTCAGTACTCTAGAGTCACTTAGAACTGTGACTAACAACAATAATAGCATTTCTGTAGCACTCTAAGGTTTGCAAATATTATCTCACTTTACCTCACAACAAACCCTTGTGAGGCAGATGCTGTGTGTGATTCTCTTCAGTTTACAGATGAGAAAACTGAGGCAGACCAAAGTTCCGACCTGCCCAGGGTCACACAGCCAGAATGTGTCAAAAGTTGGACTTGAACCCATGTATTCCTGGCATTGGGGCTGGCTCTCTATCCATTTCAAGAGTATATTAAAAATCATTTTGTATTGCCATCAATAGCATATAGATAAGATTATCTGAACTATGGAATGAATAGTTTCTGTGACAGAAACCCAACAGTAATGTCTGAATGGCCTTGGAGGAGGTAGGGAAATACATAAATATACATACACATATGTATATGTATGCACACATATATTTATCTACTTATTCGTTCATCTATTTATTCATTGTTCATTCATTCATTCATTTATTCATATTCATCTTCCTGACTCTTCTGTAAGTCAGTTCTCATCCTATAGGGGGCTGCCTGCTCTGAATTTGCAGGACATGTGCATGCATGCATATATGCATATAACACTGACACATACATACAGTATGCATATGAGTACATTATATATATATATCCATATACATACACACATGATGCATGTATATGTCTATATTATGCATATACCTACATGCATGCATGTACACTTACATCCTGCAGGTTCAAAACAAGCAGCCTCTATAGGAAAGGCACTGCATTAGGGAAGAGTCAGAAAGGCTAGGATTTCAAAATATAATAGCTAGAAAGCATTTAGTAGTAAAAGTACTGGAGATTTCAAAACACTACTGGTAAAGCATACCTCTTGCCCACCATTTTGATGGTGAACTGTAGTTGGGGAATGAGGCAGTTTGGAAGACATCTTAGATGTCTTGATTTGCTTTGCTTGACTTTGTTAAAAGGGAGGGTAGAAGGGGATCATTAAGAAGTGAAAGTGGTATTAAAAAGAAAAGAATTGCAATAAGACATTTGAAAAGTTTTAAAAAGCACCGAAGACTTGGGTTAGAAGCCTGGCTCTACCATTTGCTACCTGTTCAAGGTTGGGCATCTCTTTCCATCCGTAAGCCTCTCAGTTTCTTGTCTATAAATGGGATCATTGGGTTAGATGACCTTTAAGGCCCCATCTAATTCTAAGATCCCAGGAATATAAGAACAAGTTGGGAAGGGGAATAGTCAAAGCTACTTATCTGTTTGCTTATGAAGAGAAAATGATCATACATTATTTACACTACGCCAACTTGTTCCTCTGAAATATCAGAAGCAAGAATTCCAGAAGTGAAAAGAACCTTAGAGATCATGTAAATTCAACAGAGTAGGAAATGAAAGTTCAGAGGAGTTAAGTGACTCAGCCACAATCACACAGTTAATAAGTGGCAGAGGCTTGACTCATCCCCATGTCTCCCAAGTCCAAGTCCAGGACTCTTTCCACTATATTTCAGTACTTTCTGTTTGAGGATCTATCACCAGTTTACTATGTGATCTTGTGTAGGTTATTCAATATCCCTGGATTTTAATTTCCCCAATTAAAGATGGACTGGTCTTTCCTCAATAAATGAGTAAAGGATATAAACAAGTATTATTCAAAAGAAGAACTGCAAACTATTAACAATAATGTACACAACTAAAACAAATCACACATTAATAATGGCTGTCACATTTTAGAGAGGACATTGATAAACAAGAGAATGTCCAGATTAAGGCAACCAGACTGGCAGGTGACTTCAAGTCTATGCCACATAAAGGCTATTTGAAAATTGGAGATGTTTAGCCTAGGGAAGAGAGAGCTATCTTTAATCTTTTTCTATGTCCAGTGCTTAGCACAGTGCCTGAGATATGGCATTCTTGTGTTGTTTCAATCACATCTGATTCTTTGTGACCTCATTTGGGGTTCTCCTGGCAAAGAGGTTCTCCTGCCACTTCCTTCTCTCACTCATTTTGAGGAAATGGAAACTGAAGATGAGGAAACTGAAGCAAACTAATACGTGTCTAAAGCTGGAAGATATGTCTTCCTGATTCCAAGCCCAGTGTTCTAACCATGTCACTTAGCTTCCCCTGGCACATAGTCTGTGCTTAATAAATATTCATTGATTGATTGGGAGTGAGAAGGGCATGATACCTCTCTTCAATTATATAAAAGGCTATCATACAGAAAAGGGACCAGATATGTTCTCTTTGGTCTTCAAGGGCGGTGGAAGTGAGGCAAATTTAGGCTTGATGTCAGGAAAAACTTCCTCAGGAAGCTCTACTATCCAAAAAAGGACCAGACTGCTCTGGTCACTAGTGGGTGTCCCATTATCGTAGGCTGTCAAGAGAAGGCTGGATAAACATCTGTTGGGTACATGGGAGTGGAATCCTTTTTCAGGCATCAGCTATATGGTTAATGAGTTTTCTTACAAATCTAAAATTCTGTGATTCTATAATACTGAGTAGAATATAATACTGAATATTGTAATACTGAATGAGCCTGTGCAAGATCACAGAGTGAACTGGTGACTGAGCTCCAGAGAGGAAGCACCACTATGTAGTGGAAAGACTACACTTGAAATGAGGAGACTTGGGCATCAGTTTGGGCTCTGTCACTTACCAGACTGAAGATGGGTGGATGCAAATTAAACTAACTCTGAGATTGCCCCTCACACCTAACAAATTGCCAAAGATGGCAAAAGATGGACACAGTTAATGTTGGAAGTGCTGTGGGAAAACAGGCATGCTGATGCATTATTGGTAGAACTGTGGATTGGTCGAATCCAGGGGTGGAGAACTTGTGGCCTTCTAGGTCATCAAGTGTGGCCCTTTGACTGAATCCAAACAGAAAGTTTCAATCCTTCCAGAAAATGATTTTCATATGGTTGTTCAATTTCATGGAGTTGTTGTTACTTCGTGATTCTTCTTTTGAGTAGAAATGGATCATATTCTTTGACTGCTTATTGAGGAATGACCCCTTCTTATTACTAAACCGTTCTCACTTTTAGATGTATACCCCAAGGAGATTCAAAAAAAGCATTAAAAAGCCTTCTAAATATTCATAGTAGCTTATCTGTGCATAGCAGCAAAAACCTAGAACTATAAAGATGACAATTAACTGGTAACTGACCAAATGAACAGAATATCATTAAATTTAGAGAAATAGGGGAAATAGGAGAAGACTTGGAAAAGTGAAGTGAGCAGGACTAGGAGAACATATGAATTTATCAAAAGGCTTCAAAAGAAAAGAACACTCCAGAAGAAAGCTAAAATCTGAGAATAGACAAAGAAACAAACACGCTACCTCTTTCCAATAAAAGCAGAAGACTTGCAGGTATACTCGGTTGCCTGTATCAATTATGGTTTGTTTACTTAATGATTTTTTTTTTTATTACAAGGGTTGGGTACTATTTTGGGGGGAGGGGCGGGAGATTTCAGAAATTACTGTTATATAAAAACCAAAGGCATCCGTAAAATTTATTTTTTAAAAAAAGGCAGACAAGAAAGTGACAAAGCAAGTATTTTAACATTTTTACACATGAATAAAACTTAACCTCAGAGATAAGGGCTAAACTTGGGGAACAAAATCTTTTTTCTCTCAATATTTTGATTCGTGTATTTAAATTTAATTAGTATCTTTTATAACACTATTCATTTTATTCTATACATTAAATAATATTATTCTGAAGAGTCTATATGTTTCACCAGACTGCCAAAAGGATACATGACTAAAAAAGGCTAAGAACTCTCTCTAAGGACAGATAAACTGATGTGTTAAAGGTTATACATCAAATTAGTGAGCAAGTTTAGTGCAAAACTTTCTAAGGATGTCTAACACCCACAGGTACTCAACAGACATGGTAAATAAATCAACAGAGACAGAACTCAGGTACTAGTAACAGTACAGAGGTTCTTCTCAGCAAATGTAAAATTAATCACTTGCTATACCATTGGGCTAGCCTCCCAAACTTTCCCCCAACTCTCCACCATTATCACCATCATTTCTTAAAGGAAAGCCAACTCATTAAAATATCAGCCTGAGAAAAACTTCCTTGGAAAAGTGAACAGTCTATGCTAGGGCAGTGGAAACAGTACTGAACTTGGAGTCAGGAGCTCCATATTAAAAACTTGACTTTACCACTTTCTAGCTATGTGATCTTAGGCAAGTCACATACTTTCTTGATTTCTTCCTCCATAAAAACAGGGTTAATAATATTTGTATTATTGACTTCAAAGGGGTATTGTGGAGATCAAAAGAGAGAATTATATAAAGTATTATATAACTCTTCAGATACAATATAAATGTGATTTATTACTCTTCTGGATCTTTGATATCAGAGACAAGCCAGTATTAGTCATGTGGCTACTAACTCTCAACATTTCAGCTCCCCACTGGCTTGTTTTCATGTAGAGTGGCTTTTCTCTAAAGTATATTTTTCAGGGGAGAGAAACAAGGGTGGGGTTGAAGGAAAGATTACTGGCATAGGAGCCTGGAGATCTGGGTACAAGACCAAGCCCTACAAACTTACTAATCATGTGGATAACTTGCTTCAAATAATTCACTGATCCTCAGTTTCCTCAACTGTAAAACAGGGATAGCAACACCACTCACCTCACAGGATTGTAGTGGGGATCAAATATGACACCTGTAAAGTGTTGGGCACTGTGTCTGACACACTATAAACCTGTCAGTTACTATTATTAGGGCATTTTGTGAGGCTCAAATGAGACACGTGTGCTTTGTAACCCTAAAGCACTATGTAAATTTCAATTACAGGAGTCTTCTAAGTCTGAACTTCTTTGTATAAGAGGGTTGACTAACAATTACTTAAATTTATATGGTTTTTTAAGGTTTACAAAACCCTTCCCAAGGTCTCTAAAATTCCCTCCAGTTTTTAACTTTCATGTTCTAACAAACAGTCTGTGGTCTATAAGGTCCCTTCTAGCACTGACATTCTGTATGTCTTATGGAAACTTCCCTATCTATGAAATGGGAATAATGCTATTTATACTTTGTGAGGAAAGGCCAGTAAACTTGAAAACACCATCTATCTATCACATGCCCTCATAGCTGTCCTCCCAGGCATTTTCTCCCAGGAGACAGCATGAGGCTAGGGAAATAAGTGCTGGACCTGGAGCCAGGAGATCTGGGTTTGAAACCTGGCGGTGTGATATTGGACAAACTACATCACCTCTCTAAGCTTCAGTTTGCCTATCTGTAAAATGGGGATTATAACACTTGCTCAACTTCCCAGGTTTGTCATGGGGACATCTCAGTGTAAACCTTAAACTGCTCTACAAAGGGCTGCTATTTTTTGTAAGTTTATGAGGTTTGAAGTCTCTTTGGTTCTGAACAATCCAGTGTATACACACACACACGTAAGTATGTGAATATGTACATAATCATCTTGCAGATGTCTGATACATGTCTCCCTCCAGTCACAGCAAGAGAGAGAAGAAAGACATGGTTTTTCACTTTCTGGGAGTAAAGAACTCTTAACCCGCCCATCTTGGCAAGCCCCTTTGTTATCCTTATTCTACCCGTCCTGAGCTTTCTTGTTTTGCTCAGAGTAGGCTCTGGACCCAAGCTGTGGTTTCAGCAAAGCAGGAGGTATTTTCAGCCCAGTTCAGGCAGCTTTGCTCTGTGGCCTATTTTACACCATACAGTGGCTGAAGGCAGGCCGTCCTCCTTACTGGCCTCGTGCCACAGGGCACCGAATGTGGCAAATTTTTTGCTTCCATTAAAGGCAGAGCTTCTTCAAGAGAACAATAATAAATTATCTTAAGTTCTCCTCTTGAGTGGTCTCTCCCACCTCTCGCCCTCAAGGAGCTGAGGGTAACTAAAGGGCACTGAACTGAGAACCAGAAGCCCCGGGTTCTAGACCTGACACCTGGAGGCAGCATGGCTCAGTTGAAAGAGAGAGTGCATTCAAATTCCACCTTTACTCCTTGTGAAACACTGGGCAAGTCACTTTACTTCTTTGGGCCTCAGTTTCCCCATGTGTAGATAAGGGCATTGGACTAAATGACTTCTGAGGTCCCATCTAGGTCCTATCTTACTCACTCTCTGCTCTTGGAATAAATTATTCCAGATACATTAGAGGAAGGATATGAAAAGCAGAAGAGCAGAGATTGTTGTTCAGTCCTATCCAACTCTTCATGACCCCATTTGTGGTTTTCTTGGCAAGGATACTAGAGTGCTTTGTCTTTTCCAGTTCATTTTACTGATGAGGAAACTGAGGCAAACGGGGTTAAATGACTTGCCCAGGACCACATAACTAGAGTAAGCATCTGGAGTCACATTTGAACTCACGAAGATGACTTTGGTCTTGGCACTCTAACCACTGCACCACCCAGAGGCCCAAAAGAAGTAGAGATCACAACACTTAAAACTAGAAAGGAATTAGAGCTACTTGGGTTGAACCCTCTCATTTCAGAGGTAGTAAGTAACAGTGCCAGCATTCAAACTAAAGGCAGCCTACTCTCCCAAGGCCTAATCCCTCTGCAGCCATGGTGCCTGGGCTCTAAGATGGGATACAGTTTCTCATAAAACTTTGTTACATATGGCAGTTAGGTTTGCTATTACCATACAAGCATACACAGTTCTTCAATGGGTGTTAAATTGTTCCATAAAAACACAATGTTACACAGTTTCTTCTCAAAGAACAATCTTATAAGTGAGAGATACATTTGTGGGCTGCCAAATTTCAAGGTTGAACTAGAGAAACCAGGAGGAGTGGGCTGGGCTGAGCTGGTTTCAAGCAACCTGTCAAACAGTACCTTGAAATTTCACTATGCCATCTTGGTGTATGATTATGGGATAAATTAAAGCTGTAAATACAAAACAACGTTTTGCTTGGCATGATTCTACAGGCTCTACCTGCACTTCAAATGGTACATATAATAGGTATCCAGTAATTGTTTTTAATTCAAGGACATTTCAGGGTCTGTAAGGCTTTCCATGAGCTGAAACCTCACCACTGTGGATATAAGAGCACTGTTTCTTTGAGACAATGAGTTTCCAGGTACCAAGCAACAAACTTAAGGAGTCTGGAAATGTCCCGGTACTTCTTAGCTTGAATAATTACCAGGAACACATCTTTTCTCATTATGCCCAAGTCAATCAATCAGCAAGCATTTATTAAGCATCTCCTATGTGCCAAGTAGGACAACTAGGATAAAGGACCAAGCCTAAAGTTAGGAAGACTCATCTTCCTGAGTTCAAATCTAGCCTCAGATACTTATTTAGCTGTGTGACCAGGCCAGGGAAATGGCAAATCTAATATCTTTGCCAAGAAACTCCAAATGGGGTCATGAAGAGCCAGACATGACTGAAATAACTACACAACAACATATACCAGGCATTTTACTAGGCAGCAGAGCTACAAATACAAAAATGAGGCGGACCCTGCCCTCAGAATGTTTACTTTCTATTCCAGGTGGATAAATTCCAAATTGAAGCATGAATTTACATCTGGAACTTCAACTAGGCCAACCCCAAGATCAGAGTAGATAAGTGGCTAGATAGTTCTTTAAAGTCTGCAAAGTGCTTTATTATAGCTCACGTATTATTAGATCTTTATAGTAAACCTGAAAGGTACGTAGATTTCATTATTACCCTCCTTCCACAGACAAGGAAACGGAAGTTAAGAAAGGTTACATGACTTACCCAGGGTCACACAGCTGTTAAGTACCTGTGGCAGCGTTTTAACTTTAATCTTCCAAGTCCAGTATGGGCTGTCACTACGTGTCCTATTTTTGAAAAGCTGAGACCACCTCTGACTCTTCCTTTCCCTTATCACACAAAATTCTGTCTCTATTTTTTTACCACCAGCAACCCCATATAGGTACACATTTCCACTCACATTCTGCATTATCAAAGCCTTCTTAACTGCCTCTACTGATCCAGCTCATCTTTCACACACTGAAAGAAAAAGCTTCCCTAGAAGTAGAAACTAGAGAACCATGCAGACAACAAGAATAAATGAAAGCAATCCTGAAAGGAAACAATGAAATAAATACAATGACCAAGGCTGGTCCCAAAGGACGGATAATGAAATACATCTCCCTACTTTAGGTTTACTCTATGGATGCTGAATGAATGTTGTATATGCTCACAAAGTTGGGGTCCTAAGTTCATGTTGGCTATTTTGCTTAATTGTTTTTCTTTGTACAAGGAAGAGTTCTAGGGGGAAGGGAATACACACACATATATCTTTGTATGTATGTAAATGTCTGGTCATTAAAAAAAATTGAAGGAAATTGTATAACAGGGCTTTCCCCAACTATGGCTAGAGGGAGAATTCTTAAACCAAGTAAGGGATAGAGATTACCAAAGTTAAAATAGATCATTTTAATTCTGTGAAATTCAAAAGTTTTTGGACAAACAAAATCAATGCAGTTGAGATAAGGGAAACTTAATAAGAGGGAAAAAGGTTTTTATATCAAATTATAAGGATCTAATAACCAAGACATACATGGAATTAACACAAATACATAAGACCAGGAACAATTCCTCCAACAAGCCAGTGATCACAAAACATGAGCAAACAGTATTGCAAACTATTAACCATGTGGCAGATTAGTAATAATGAGAGAAATGCAAACAATTATACTATTATCAACAATAACAGAAATAATATAGTTAATAAGAGAAATACAAATAAAAACAATCCAGTGGCTTCACCTCACACCCAACAAATTGCCAAAGATGACAAAAGAGGAGAGTGTTAGAGAAGCTCTGGGAAAACAGGCATACTAAATTGGTGGAGCTGTGAATTGATTCTCCCATTCTGGAAAGCAATTTGGAGCTACACATTAAGAACAATATGGAAACATCCAAATGTTTTATTACTGTCTTATTAATTTTATATAAACACACACACACACACACACACACACACACACACACACACACACACACAGTGTCCCAAAAAGTCTTAGTGTAGTTTTCAAGATATAACTACACTAAGACTCTTGGAATGTCTTATACATCTTTTTTTAACCCACTATACACAAAGAAATTCACAATTTCCTATACAATCTTCTTCCTATTTATTTATGTCTTTAAAAGTTTGTTGATTAAGTCAAAACAAAAATTCCTAAAAAGAACATATCAATGAATTAATTTTTTTAAAAGGTACAGATTCTCGGACTCAGCGATCGCACTGATAAACCCCAAGGTCAAAGACATAAAGAAAGGACTCCAATACAGGCAAATTCCCATAGCAGCACTCTTGGTGGTAACAAAGAATTGGAAACAAAGTGGGTGCTCATCAACTCAGTATATGAATGTAAAGGGGAGTAATATTAGTGTGAAAAACAAAGACAACATTCTAACTTTTTGGAGTTAAGTGACTTGCCCAGGGTCATAGAGTTAGTACCCATCAAGTGACTGAGGTCCAATTTGAACTCAGATCCTCCTGACTCCAGGGCCAGTGTTCTCTATCCACTGCAACCCTGAGCTGCCTCCCAAAGCCAAACTTTTTAAAAATTCTCTTACATATATGTCTGATCATGGTAGTCCTTTTCAAAACTTGTTCAGTGGTTTCTTACTCCCTTCCAAATTCAAAGTCCTTTGTCTAGTTTTAAGAGCCTCCAAAATCTATATTCTAGATAAACAGAAGGACATTCTGTCCTCCAGACATGGTCTGTGTTTTTCTGCTTCCATGCCTGGCCCCTGTTATTCTATTGCCTATACCTAGGAGGTCTTCCTTTCCCTTCTTTGCCCCTTGAATTCCTGCTCGTCCCTTAAAACCCAGCTCAAATGCCACTGGCGCCAAGAAGTCTTCCCTAAATCTGATTACAAATGACTTTTCTCTCCAACTCTACTTCAAGCCCAATGACAGGTAGCATTTTGCATCTCTTGAAAGCACTTACCATTTAAATGTCACATGTTATAATACCTATATGTCTTATCATCCTGCTGCACTAGAAGCACCATGAAGGGAGGCACTTACTTTTTTTTACACATAGTATCAATAAGATTTAGTGAATAGAGGGCCAGTCCTGGCAGCAAAAAGATCTGAGTACATCCTGCCTCTGGCACATACTGACAAGGCAAGAACTTAGCCCCTTAATGCCAAAGCAACTCTGTCTGCTTTGATGAAGTGAATTCCTCATTTCTCCTCACAAAAAAATAAAAAAAATCTTCCGTAATGACAATCGTGGTGTAGTACACAAAATAGGTACTTTATAAATATTTGTTGAAGGAATTAATGTCTATATATGTATGTATGTATTGTTGTTCAGTTATTTCAGTCATGTCTGACTCTTTATGACCCCATTTGAGTTTTTTATTTATTTGTTCTTGCAAAGATACTGGAGTGGTTTGCCATTTCCTTCTCTAATTCATTCTATAGATGAGGAAAATAAGACAAACAGGGGAAAGTGATTTGCCCAGAATAACACAGCTAGTAAATATCTGAGGCCAGATTTGAACTCAAGTCTTCCTGACTCTAGGCCCACCTCTCTATCCACTGCACCACCCTGCTGCCCCTAAATGATTTGCTATGGTTCAGCTATTTTCTGTTATGTTTGATTGCAACCCCATTTGGGGTCTTCTGGCAAAGACACCAGAATAGTTTGCCATTTCTTTCTCTATGTCTTTTGGAGTCAAGAAGACATGGGTTAAAGTCTCATCTATCACATGCTAGATCTGTAACCAGAGAAAGTCATTTAACCTCTCAAGTGACCCAGGTAACTCTCTAAGACTATGTTATTTGAACTTGTAAAGGAAATTTCTTACCTGAAGCTACCTATACTGATGAAACCATAAGTCTAGTTCAAAAAGATATAGATATACTAGCCAGGGGTGGGGAGCCTGTGGCCTTGAGGTCACATGTGGTCTGTTAGGTCCTCAAGTGCAGATCTTTGATTAAATCTGAACTTCTACAAGGCCACAGGTTCCCCAAATGTAAGACATATATACATACATACATATATCAGGGAATATGTGTTTTCATATGTATGCATACATACATGTATACATACATAAATCAGGGAATGCATTTTTTTTAGTCTATGTTAAAGTTACTTGGAAATTCTGAATTTCTGATCACACTCTTTTAACCCTAAGGAAAGGAAGATAGGTCCAATTATTTAACATGAGTGTATGGGGAAAGGGGGTTTGTTAGACAAAACTTTCCTTCTCTGATACCTTTTGAGGAAAACATCTCATATATAAGATGAGGAATGGCATTTTAAACATTCAATTGCTCCTCTCCTAAATGTTGCTCTTTTTTAAAAAAATTCTACTTAGATTCAAATCTTTTCCTAAAAAATTCTTTCCATCCCTCCCCCCTAACCCTGACCTGTACCCTTTCAAAATCCGTGCTAAATCTACCTTGCCGTCTTCATACAGTTCCCCATGGTGTGAAATGATATATTATTTAGATTGGGGGTAAGCACTTCAACAAAACTTTCTTTTTTTTTCCTTTTTGTTTAAGTCAGAGTAGTTCTCTGGTTCAGGAAAACAGGGGAACATATTGAGAAATTAAATGTAAGTGAAAGATACCATTTTTTTAAAAAAAAAGGAAGAAAACATTTGCTGGTATCAAACCCCAGAAATCACAAAACACTGAAGGGCACTGAGATGGTCCCTACTGACCCAATGATGGTTTCTTCTCTGAACAGATGGGCAAGCAGGTGTAAGAAATGATTTGCATTTTGGAGGATGAAAAAGAGATTGGGAGAAGTGTGGCTATTTTTGCCAAGCCTCAACGTCAATTGGGTGACATGGCCAACAGGGACATAGCCACTTCAGTTGCTCCTTAATGTCCTTGATTAAAGTTTCACACAAGCAAAAAGACTTTCTCTATCCTATGCACCTGTAGGGTAGATTTCCTTGTCAGCATATCATAAAATATGGAATGTGAAAGGAATTTGAAACATTAAGCTTTGGGAGGTGAAAGGGATGTTGGAACAAAGAGCATTAGAGCTGGGACTTTAGGACACAGCATGATAAGAGCTAGTGGAACGCCCCAGGGACCTGCACTTGGGTCTGTGCTACCAAACATTTAGATCCATGATTTGGACAAAGGCAGAGACAGAATGCTTGTCAAATGTGCAGATGATACAAAGACGAGAGGGCTAGGTATGGATCGCCTGTGTGCTACTTGACAGTCAGGATTCAAAAATATTCTGGCAGCCCAGAGCACTGATCTGAAACTAACAAAATGAAATTTACCAGGGGCAAATGTAAAGGCTTACTTCTTTGTTCAAAAACAAATAGGTAAATAAAGAACGATGAGTGAACAAATGAATGTATAGAACTCCATCAGTACAAAATGCAGGAGATGAAAACAAATGTGAGGATTTTCAAGGATTGCAAGTTGAAGAAGAACTTCATAGTGAGACATGGCAACCAAAAAAGCTAATGCATTCTCATGAGAGCCACAGTGTGAAGTACCAGGGAGCAGATTAAAACTCTGTATAGAAAACTCCATGTTCCCATACACTTATACTGTACTTTGTTCTGCCCAGACCATAGCTAGAGGATAGGAGTTAGTTCTAGATTCCACATTTTAGGAAGAATATTGACAAACTGGAAAGTATCCAGAAGAAAGCAACCAGGAGGATGAAGGGATTTGAACTCATGATATAGGATTCCTTGAAGGAATAGAGAATATTTAGCCTGGAGAGAAGAAAGGGGATACAATAACTGTCTTAGATGATAACTACCTTATTCAAAGGCCTGCCACATGAAAGGATTAGATTTGTTCTAAGGTGAATCAGAGGACAAAGGAAGGAAATCTCAAAGAAATTTCTTAAGTATTAAAGTCAACTAAAAGCTTAATAGGTTTGCAAACAAAGGTAGTGGGTTATAAAAAAATAGAATTTATATAGTTCTTTAAGTTTGACAGAGTATACACACACACACACACACACACACACACACACACACACACACAATTTGATCTTCCCAACAATCCTATCAGATAGGTGCTACTATTATCCAGATTTTACATAAGAGGAAACTGAGGCACATAGAGGTTAAATGACTCATCCAAAATTACATGGCTAGTGCCTGAAATAGGATTCAAACTTGGATCTTCCTGATTCCAAGTCCAACACTCTTTCTATTGTGCCATCCCAGATGGTTCCTTTTCTTTGAAGTCTTCAAGTGAAGGTCTCATGGCTACTTCTCAGATATGTTGAGAAGGGGGTAATCTTACTCAGTTTTAAGTTTGATAGATGACCTCTTCTTGGTCCCTTCTAGCTCCAAGCTTCTGAGAATGTTAGAACTGAAGGAACCTTAGAGATCATCTGCTTTCACTGCTTCATTTCATAAACAAGAAAAATGAGCCCCAAAGAAGGGTCTCATGCACTGAATTGGTGACATTTATGTCACTGTCCTATCTAAAACATCAATGTAACTGCTGTGTGGTATTCATTTTCTTTTTTGTTTTGTTTTTTTTTACATTTAATTTTTAGTTTTTCTCCACTACATGTAAACAAAATTTTTTAACAGTTATTTTTAAATTTTTGACTTCTAAATTTTCTCTCCTTGAGAAGGCAAGCAATTTGATATAGATTACACATGTGCAATCTTGTAAAACATTTTCATAAGCCATGTTACAAAAGAACATACAGACCAAAAAAAACCCCAAGAATAATAAAGGAAGTTTTTAAAAAGTATGCTTCAATATACATTGAGACTCCATTTCTTTCTCTGGAAGTGGATAGCATTTTTCATCATAAGTCCTTTGGAATTGTCTTGAATCATCATATTGCTGAGAATATCTAAGTTCACCATTGTACAATATCACTGTTACTGTGTACAATGTTCTCCTGGTTCTGCTTATTTCACTTTGCCGCTGCTCGTGTAAGTCTTCTCAGGTCTTTCTGAAATCATCCTGCTCATCATTTCTTATAGCACAATAGTATTCCATTACATTCATATACCACAACTTGTTCAGCCATTGCCCAATTGATGGGCATTTCTTCAATTTCTAATTCTTTACCACCACAAAATGAGCTACTATAAATACTTTTATACACATAGGTTGTTTTCCTTTGATTTCTTTGAGGTACAGATCTAATAATTGGTATTACTAGACACTGTTTTATAGTCCTTTGAGCATAGAGTGGTTAGTTCTAAATCATAGTTGAACCAAACATCCTGGAGAGCAATTTGGAATTACCCCCAAAGGGCTATAAAACCATATATACCCTTTGACCTACTAATAGCTCTAAGTCTGTATCCCAATGAGAATAAAGAAAATGGTATTCAATTTCATCTTGAAATAATCATAAAACCTGACATTTCTTTCTTTCCAACCTACTTCAAGGTCTCCCAACTCAGAAGTGAAGTCTATTTTGATTTTACATTATATGCAGAGCAATATTCCAAAACTAGTTACAATTTACTGTAAAACCACTTAAGAAAGTCTGGCTGGGCTTAAAACTCAGACCATCAACAAAACAGTGAAGAAGCTGAGGCTTATCTCTGCTTTCCTCCCACTTCCCCTTCAGTCCTCTTCTCTCCCATACTGATCCAGCCCTTCTTTATCCATTTAATCTAGTCTTCTCAATCATTCGTTAGGGCCTCCGATCTAGAATTTAAAAAACAATACTGTAGTCTACCTTCCATATGTCATTCTCTTCAATTTACTCTGCATATATCTTGTTTGCATGTTGTCTGCACCATGTCAGAGGCAGACAGCCAGGAGCTCAGCTAATAGAGTCAAGAAAATCTGAGTTCAATTCAGTCCCAGACTCTTACTAGTATGACTCTAGGAAAGTCACTTTAACCTCTGTCTACCTCAGTTTTCTCATCTGTAAAATGGAGATAATGATAGCACCTACTTCTCAAGGTTCTGATGATCAAATTAGATAGTATTTGTAAGTGTTTAGAACAATGCCCAGCATATACCAGGGATTTAATAAATGCTTATTTCCTTTCTTCCATTAGATTTTAAGCTTCTTGAAGGTAGGGATGCTTAGCACAGTACCTAGAGCATAGTAGGCACTTGTTGATGTTTGTTGATTTCATTCCTGAGGGATCTGGTTTAGTTTATGTAGTTTAGCCCCTTCAATTTACACAGGAGGAAACTGAGGCCCAGAGAATTTTAAAAACTTTCCCAATGTCACACAAAGGATGCAAATCTGATAACTTGGATTTCTCCCTTTGAAAACTGCCTTCTCATGTTCCCTGTCATTTACCACTTGATGTATATTTGGCTCTTACTGACTTTAAGGACAGTGTTCTTTCCACTTTTACACCTCTCAAAACTCCCCAACAAGGACCGATTTCCAAAGACAGACAAAATTGTGAGGCTCAGATGAGCCAGTGAAGCTGAACTGTTTCGTAAACTCTAATAGGTTAAGGTATTAAGCCAATATCTTATAAGATCTTTATCATTATTAACAGAGAAAAGAATTCAGGCAGGACACCTCTGTTGGTAGCAAACAATTGATAAAGACAGGCAAGATTACTTCCATAAGGAGTCCATAGATTAAAATCAAGAAAGTAAGATGGAAGGCTACAAAAACCAGATCCATGAATTCAACTTTTTTTTCATATTTCCATATTAGTTATGTTGTGAAAAAAGAATCAGAACAAATGGGAAAAATCACCACAGGAAAAACCATGAAAAAAGGTCAAAATAGTATGCTTCAATCTGCATTTAGACTCCATAGTTCTTTCCCTGGAGATTTTTTCCATCAGGAGGTTTTGGGGATTGTTTTAGATCTTTGTATTGCTGAGAAGAGCTAAGTCTATCACAGTTGATCATTGCACAATGTTCTCCTGGTTCTGCTCACTTGACTCAGCATCAGTTCATATAAGTCTTTCCAGATTTTTCTGATATCTACCTGCTCATCATTTCTTACGGAACAAAAGTATTCTATTACATTCATATACCGCAACTTATTTAGCCATTCCCCAATTGATGGGTCTCCCCTCAATTTCTAATTCTTTGATACCACAAAAAGAGCTGCTATAAATATTTTTGTACATGTGGTTCCTTTTTCCTTTTTCATAATCCCTTTGGGATACAGACTCAGAAGTGGTATTGCTGGGTCAAAGGGTATGCACATTTTTATAGCCCTTTGGGCATAGTTCCAAATTGCTCTCCAGAATGATTGGATAAATTCAACTCTTTAGTGCTGGGTCAAACATCCCTAATCACACAATTGTCTTTGAGGGTGTCACTAAGTAATAAATGTAACTTCAGTAGATTCATATCTAGAAGTTACTTCCAAGACCATCTACCCTGTTCCATCACCCCAACCCATTTTTCAGGTGGTAATAAGCAAAAGAGACGGAATTAGAAGTTCCTTTGATTCAAAATCCAGTATTTTTCCACCAATCATGTTATTTCTAGGTTTCACTCTCCTTTTAAACAAGGTTAAAGTAAATTATCTCTAAATTCCCATGTAGTTCTAACATTCTTTGTTTTTTGTTCTAATGTTCTATGTTCCTAGGTCCCTGCTACCAGAATATTCTATACTCTCTGGCTTGACAATTCATATTGAGAGGTAGCATGGATAGAATGTTGGGCCAGGAGTGTGATGGCAAGCAAAATAAGATCTTTTGCTGTTTTTGCTTTAGTATACTCAAGTACCTCAGACTGAATCTTGCCTTTATCAACCCAGAGTCTTTACAAGGAGTAAAGTACAGAAAGAGTTTCTTTAACTAGAAACAGTATATGTATTTATACTGTTAATTATTTTAATGTGATTAAAGATCTTCCCCACCCATTAATGGGCCTGCCCATTAAGGGGAGTTTGATTAGGGAAGATTTGTGGGAAGGCCCAAGCCTTTTGTTAATGAAGCTCTGGTTCTTAAGTGTTGTGATGTCCTCTGGCTCTAAAAAGGTGTAAATATTCTGAGTTGAGGTTTTACTTTTGGGGCTTACTGAAGTGTTTGTTTGACATGAAGACTGGGAAGCTGCCCTTGGAAAACCCAGATGTCAGTGCTTCCCTCTCTGGTAACTATGGTCAGACAATTAGAGCTGTCTGTTGATGGGTCAGGCAGAGGAAGCCATGCCTGTTGGTCTTTGATTTCCCTATATTTTCTTTGAAGTTCAGGATGCTGACTCCCCTAAACTAGGTGAATGATATATATGCTTGGTTAAAGGAATGATACATGTGCTTGACTGAAGTGACGGTTAACCCCTTGAAAGTTGCTTTCCTTTTATGAATGAAGATCTAAGAACCTGTGAGAGCAGGTCCTCCTGTGTATGTTGGGGTGCTTACTGTTACAAGGAGTCAGGATGATATTAGCTCAAATCCCATTTCAGATTCTACCAGCTATGTAACCCCAGGCAATTCACTTCTCTCTCTAGGCCTCGGTTCCTCTTCTGTAAAATGAGGGGATTAGCTTAGACTACCTCAACTCTTTTCCAGCTCTCAATCTATCCCATATGACTCCAGCAGTCTATGATAACTGATAATAATTTACATTTCTGTATTGATTTAGTCCCTACAAGCATTTTTCTTATTAATATCCCTGTGAGGTAGGGAATTCAAGAACTATAATCTCCATTTTACAGAAAAGGAAACCGAGCATTTCCAAAACTAATAAATGTGGCAGCCAAATCTTTTGACTTAAAGTTCAGAATTATTTCTACTATATCATACTTCACATAACATTAGCTAATAAAGGCTTTGGGACTTTTCTTTCCTCTGGAGGGCCTAGTCATTTTTAATAAGAAACTCTGGAAGATGAGATAGCTTTCAAGAGCCGAAGGAAGGAAGCTTTAACAATAGAAATTGGTTTTGTTATTTTGGGGACATGGGGCTAATCTGTCTCCATTGCTTACTCCTAACGTTGGCCTTGGCCATGTACTAGGCCCCATTGCATAAGGGAGAGTTCTGTTTTTCTTGCCTTTAGTTCAGGCATGGCTTTCCCTGGCCTTTAGACATATATTTTTCATCAAGGGCAAAATAAGTCTGGGAAACCAGAAGGTAACTGGAGTCTCTATGTACCAAATCCTCCCCTAACCCTAGGGATAGTCTTCTGAGGGTTGGTTGACTAGTTTGTTTTGCATTTTTCAATGGTACTTAAATCCAAACTCTGTTTCCTAACGCAGCTACACTGATATTAATTTCTTTTTTTTTTTATTTTTTTTGAGGGGCAATATTATTTAATACTAAGTTGGAGAAATACTAATTACCTTGGTGCTGAATACATGATAATAACCTTCCCTTCCATAGAACATGGAACATATTTCTTGGAAGAATCTTAGCACATAAAGTATCAGAGCTGGAAGGGATCTTAGAACAGAGAATATTAGAATTAGAAGGAGTCTTAGGACATGGAATTTTCAGAGCCGGACAGAACTTACCAATCTAGAATGTAAGAACTGGAAAGATCCTTAGAACACAAAATGTTAAAGTTGGCAGAGACCTTTACGATATGGAATACTAACGACAAAAGGATCTGTAGAACACAGAATGTTAGAATATAGAAATAAAAATCTCAGATCGGGGGGGAACTTTAAAGAACACTTTATTTTATAGAGGAAGCTAAGTTTCATAAAGAATTATCTTGTCCAAGCTCCTGAAACTATCAAAGGCCAGAGTCATGGCAAGAACCCAGACTTCCTTACTGCACGGCTAGGACTCTTTCTTGAGTACTTTCTGACTCATCATCTCATTACCTTCCTCACCACAATCTGGTAAGGTAGGGGCAGTTTATTATCTCCAATGGACAAACAAAAACTCTGAGGTCCAGAAAGGGAAAATAACAACCAAAATCACAAAGCTAGAGTCCAGGTCTCCTCAAACCCAGTTCAGATTTCCTCCTATTATGTCATGCTGTCTCTCAAAGTAATGCCAATTGCTTCTATATTTAAGATTTCTCCAACAAAAACCACTGTATTAGCTCACTGTTGCCTCTTTCAAAATTTCTTTTTAGAATCAAATGTTCTTTACATATGCAGAGAATTCTGGGTAAAATGTAAATGAATAAATATTTGTAATGAGATTTTCTTAATAATCAACATATCTCCTACTCTTCTCTTTACCCAATTTGAGATTTTCATTTGTGTTCTAGATTTCCTTCTTGAGATCAAAGTTTCTCTCTTTCTCACTAAACCACTTCAGGACTTAACAATCTTTACAATCAAGGAGTCTAGGCCTTTAGTCTAATCTAGACACCTAATGCTTCCGGGAGTGAATGGTTTTTGCTAGCTCTGAGTTCAGGAAGAAGGTGTCTGTTTATCTTTTAATGATGTCCTTGGAGCACAAAGTCATCAGGAAATGGTATCAAGCTAAGGTTTTGACTCCATAAAATTCTATCAATAATAGCCCAAAACATGAGTGATCTTACTGATCAAGTCTACCCCCTCATTTTCCACGAGGAAACAGAGTCCTAAGAAGGTGAAGTTACTTGCCAGGGTCACACAGCCAATGAATGTTAGGACCAGAACAGGTGCCCAAGTGTCTTGATTTTCACTACAGCCACATACTTCTGATGACTCCTGAAACCTTTTCTTTTATGTGGCAATCCCTATCCATTTCTTCTATGTGGACTAGGTAATCGTTAAGGTCCCCCTTCCATTTTCAGTTTTCTTTTCTAATAAATCTATGTTCTCAAATCCCTTTCAGTTCAAGGTCTCTTTCTACTCAACATTCTAATTCTATAAAGGTATATATTTTTCAGGTATATGTGCCAGAAAAATCCTGTTCTCTGTAACCAGCAAACTTATCTTGTGACAAGTGAAGTGTATGTGCTAAGGTGAAGTTCAAAGTGGAGGGAAGAATTAAGAGAAGGGGGATAGGGGAGTGACAGTAATATACCCGGTGTATAATTTTCAAAAGTAAGGACTTGCACCTGAGGCTTCGTCTAGGGTACACAGACTTAGCAAGTTCCTTAACCCCTGTTTGCCTCAGTTTCCACAACTGTAACATGGGGATAATAACAGCATCTATCTCCCAAAGTTCTTGTAAGGATCAAGAGATATTTATGAAGTACTTGGCACAGTGCCTGGCATATGGTAGGTAATGAAAAAATGTTTCATTTTATTCTTCCTACTAATTTCTTATACTCTATAACTACTTTTGACGGAATTCATTACACCTATGATGGTGCGGGAGGGAGAGAAACTGGAAAAATTAAGCCTATTCCTTAATATCTTATTTCATGAAATTCATTAGATTTTATAAGTTTCATTAAATTCAGCAGACACTTATTAAGCTCCTACTAAATACAAGGCCATCAATATGGGCTGGGTGCTGGAGATGCAAAGATTAAAAATGACACCCCATATATTTTATAGGATTTTAGTTCTGGATGGCAGCTTGGATTTTATCTAGTCCAATATCTTCACTTTACAAATGGGGAAATTTAGGGTTAGATTCATCCTGGGCAGAGGAAACCTTATTCTAGTTGCACTACAATTCAAAATATTTGCTTAAAGATGTATTGATGCCTTTTGCTTTCATATTCTGGTCATTTCAGGAAATGCTCTTGAACTGTAATGAGGCTTCCCTTGTAACAATTTTTTTAATTAAGCATTACCACCAACAAATCACTTCATCTAACAGCACAGCACTCAATATTCATTCAACAGATAAGCATTTATTTCATATCTACCGTCTATGAGCAATGTTGTGAGCTCAGAGGAAGCTGGCGAATAAAGCTCTGTCTTGGGGGAAAGAGGAGAGTTGGGAACCTGGGGAGGGTTGACAATTACATCCTGTCCCATTTTGAAGCTCCCAACCTCTTAGCACCAGAGAGTGCTGTAGGAACCCTCTGAAGGATTCAGGTGAAAATGTGCAATGTTTAGAATTCAGAGTTTTGGCTGCTGAGGGGGGGGCCTTGGGAGGGGTCACAGATAAAGGAAAGAATTAATGGCTGCACTCTTTTCCTGGCAAAGCCTTTAGGAAACCTGAATCCAATCTCTGGGCTTTCTCTTCCTTCCCTTCTCAATTCCATCCCATTCATTTTAGGTGAAGGTTGCCCCTTTTAAGGTCTTAGATATCCTTCAAGAGTTTTGCAATCGGTTTATTTTTCTATTTTTTCTGCTATATATCCATATGCATATGGGAGACTGGGAACTGGAGTTTGTGGAGAGGAGGCAAGGTTTGACGGCTGTATTGAAGTTGTCCCCTTAGATCTCTGGCAACTTCGGCTGAGCAAGAACTATTAACTACTACAGTGAAACTTTTAGAACTTCCCAGACTTGTGGTAGAAGTAAGAGCACTGGCCAGGGAGCGGGGAGATTTGGGTTCGAGTCCTAATTTATTAACTGCGTGACCTCAGGAAATGTCTATGTACACACACACGCGCCCGCGCGCACATACACACCCACCCCACACACATTTAAGGTCCCTTCAAGTTTTAGCACATGTTCTGTGTTGTGATATTCTCTGTTCTAAATTACTTTAAAGTTTTCACATTCTCTAAGTTTTCAGTGAGACGGGGGTGGGGTGGGGGGGAGGGAGGGAGAGAGAGAGACAGAGAGAGGACGGAAGGAAGAAAAGAATAAATGTCCAACACTTTCCTTCGTCTCATTTCCACTTCTTCCTGCATCCAGTGTTCTTTCCCCCTCTCCTAGACATACGAAGGTCCCCCTGGTGCCAAAAGAAATCGTAACTGTCCTGACGACTCCCCGAGGGGTTTGCTCGCAGCCTCTCGCCTCCGGACGCTGCCCCGATAGGGCGAGGCTGCAGTCGGCGTCCCTTCCCCTCGCCCCCAGCTCCCGTACGCAATGACACCCTCCTCGTTACTGAAAGCGGGGTCCTGCGCCCTTCCAGACTCCCTCTCAGATCTGGAGGCGACCCGGGGTTTGGGGTGGGGGGGGGGGGGAGATGCGGTTCAGCCGTAAAGAAGCCGCCTTGGGGAAAGGAAGGGAAAGGAAAAGGAAAAGGAGGGGAGGACGAGCCGGTCGCTAGGACCCACCTGCCGGAACAGAACTTCAGCCATGAGGCTGGTGCGGGAGCAGAGTCGGTGGACTAGATCTTTGGAGGGGCAGCGGCTGCTGCCGCCTCCCCCTCCTTCTCCTTCTCCTTCTCCTCCTCCTCCGCTCGGCGCTGGCCACGGCTTCCTCTCCTGCCTATGCATTACTCCAGCTATCTCCTCCTCCCTTACAAATAGGGCTGGGTGTGTGTGTGTGTGCGGGTGCGTGTATGTGTGTGTATGTGTGTGTGTATATGTGTGTGTGTGTGTATATGTGTGTGTGTGTGTGTGTGTGTGTGTGTGTGTGCGCTCGAGTGAATGTGTTTTTATCTTCTTCCTCTGCACATGCCGGGCAGGGCGCTTGGGACTGCTACCCCAGAACCCAGAACTCTCCTCTCTCCACCCTGTTAATGTTTCTCGCTGCTTTTGCCAGCCCCCACCCTAGGCAGACAGCTGCGAGCTACACCCCCTCCCCCTTAAAAAAATTTAACTCAAGCGGAAAAAACCCTGAAGCTAGCAAAAAAGAAAAAAACTCATCAGGGCAACCATGCCCTGCCTAAACTCTTTGCCACAGCAGATGTGGAGAGACAACAGGGCAATCCAGGGGCTGGAGAAGGGGGGTTAGTACCACCCTTGATGGGGAGGGGAACGTGGGAGCTTGGCTCTAATTCTGCCGAGTGCCTGATTCAGAAATAAACGATGTTCGCAGCACATTACCAAAGGCAAAGCGTATCTATTTCACCACTTGTTTCCCCCGGAAGGAGGAAATCAACCAAATGCTAGTTACATTGTCTTCTCTGTAATGGACTGGTGGTGGTTTCCACTGCATGCTTTGGGTTAGGCTGGATTTGTCCTTAATTTTAGACCTGGAAGGGATTTTAGGCCACAGAATGCCTGAAGGAAAGCACCTTAAAACTCAAACTGTAAAATATTCATCAGATTGCCAGCATAAAGAAGATCAAGATGCCTTGATTATCTAGTTAAGTCTCCTTACTTAACAGATGAGTAAACTGAGGCTGGGAGAGATTGTTTCTTCTGCTGTAAAATGATCTGTTTATTGAGATCCACATAAGCTTAGTCAGGTCACATAGGTTCAAATACTTTCTCTGCTACTTCCTATGTGTGACTGGCACTTCATCTGTCCTATCTCAATATCTTCCTCAATAAAATAAGAGAGGAAGTGACTGGGTGATATTTAAACTCTCTTTAGGTCAAAATCTATGATCCTGTGAACTTCAGTGTCTTTTCCGGTTCTAGAATTTGATGCTGTAATATTTTGTGTGCAAAAATTTCTTCCAGTTCTAGTGTTCTGTTATGTAGTCAAAATTCCTAAGTAATAATAACAGCTAGTATTTCCTATGTGCCAGGCTCTTCAAGAATATTATCTCACTTGATCCTCACAACAACCCATTGAGGTAAGTGCTATTATTATTTCCATTTACAGTTGAAGAAACTGAGGCAAATAGAGGTTAATCACTTGCCCAAAGTTACACAGGTAGTGTCTAAGGCTATATTTGAGCTCAGGTCTTCCTGATGGCAGATCCAGTGGTCTACCCACAGAGACATTTAGCTGCCTTAATCCTAATATCTACATCCTAAAGTCTCTAAAAGCTCTTTGTTCCAACATTCTGTATTTTGAGATCCAGCTCAGATATTCTCTAAACACCAGGGAGAATAACATGAATGAAGGAAGAAACCAACTTAGGAGACCACAAAGAGATAGATCAATCAGCCAAAAAGAATTTATTTCATATGTATTATATGTCAAGCACTGTGCTAAATTTTGGGGATATAAGTGGAAAAGTGAGAGTAACTTCTCTTGAGGAGCTTATATGCTACTATAGAGGTACATTATGTTTATACAGGATATATGTAGGAATAAATACAAAGTGATTCTTTGAAGGTATCTCTTCCCCTCCAAAAAATTCTGGTATGTTGAGAAGTTGAAAGAAATGGGATGTACTTTTGGGGAAAAAAAAGTTTTCCTTCTCCCTTCCACCTCTTCCTTATAAATGCCAGAGTTTCCATTTCAATGGGACAGGAAAGGGGAAGTTTACAACACTGGAGGAGGGAGGTCTCATGATGAAGTGTTGGATGATTTGGGGATCCTAGAATTCAGTACTGGAGGAGATCTTAAGGATCCTCTAGTCTAACTGCCTCAGACAAGTGAGCTCCAAGGGGACACCAGAGGAAAGTAACGGAGGAAGAATTTGAATCTAGCTAGGTCTTCTGATCCAAATTCAGTGTTCATTCTGTTACCAGCTTTTCCCTCACAGAAAACTGAAAAAAAAATTACTTTCTTACTCTTGAATCATATAGGAAAATTTCTTCCATTTTTTCCTTAGCAATATACAAAGAGAGGGAAATTAACAAGCAGTGAAGAATGTAGACCAACCTGGCTCCCCAAAAGCCCATCAGGTTATCTGCCCTTTGCTGAACTTGGGAAAAAACTCCCCAAACCATCATTTTTAAGGGGGGAAATCTCCCTGTCTTTTTAGTTGGTCAAACACTTGGAAGTCCTTTGTTTTTAATGATATTAAATTCTGCTTCTGGTATTTACATACAGCAAATTTAAAAGGCAGGAACAGAGGGGATTAGCCAATTTTAAAAAAAAAAATGCATTTAGGATATTTTGATTTTTTTCAACTTCAGTGTCTTAAGGCCAAGAAATAATGTAGCCTGAAATAAAGTTTTATTATACCTAAGTAAATAATATTAATAAAATGACCCTCCTTGCATTCCATCAAACTTTAAAAGTCTTCTCTTTCCAACTTTAAAAAATGTCAAAATAATAATTCAATGGGAAGATCCATGGCTGTCACCCCTTCCTTGTAGTACATACTGATCAGGGTCACCCTGGTGGAAAGAAATGATCTGTTGTGTTGATTTACCAAACTGCCTTATAAGGGGGTTATATAATAATGGAATGGTGGAGTTGAAAAGAATGATAGATATTAGAACACATAATTAGCCAATAAGAATATGACTATTTGCATCAGTACTTTCAGTTACAGAAGATCTGGAAACTAAGGGGGTTACCCACCAAATGGAAAATAACTCAACATAAATGATGAATGCAACAGATTCAAAGAAATGTGGAAAGATTTGTGTGAACTGATGCAGAGCAAAATAAAAAATGTGAATAATGCCACGATGAACACAATAATAGTATGACAGAAACAACTTTGAAAGCCCTCAGAATCCTGACCAAAACAAGAACTTATGAAGATTTCAAGACTGATGATTAAACCTCTCCATCCTCCCCTCCCCCCACACACTCACACTTGGAAAAGAGGTAATGTACTAGAGGAACAGAATCAGAAAAGCATTCTCAGATATGGTCAATGTGTTGACTTGTTTTACTCAACTATACATACTGATAACATAGGACGGTTGCTCTTTGGGGGAGGGAAAGAATGTTAATGGGTAGTGACAGACATGGGGGAAATGTATCAATAAAGCATTTTCTTTTAAAATTAAGGAAAGAAAAATAAGGAGAATGTGATACAAAGCAATTTTGCTACTACCATGTTAGATTTCATATATATATGTATATATATATATGTGTGTGTGTATGTGTATGTGTGTGGATATATATATATCTATCTATCATATATCTATATTAAACTCTGCAACAAGCAGCTAGGTGGCTCAGTGGATGGGAACTTATAGAATGTTCATAAAATATAGAATGTAAGAACCAGAGGAAATTTCAGAGGTCTAGTAAAGCCAGGAGTCCATGAGGCTAGTTTTTTGTTTTTGTTTCTCTTAGAAGGTGTTAGAATTGGTTTTGAGCCTTAATTGGTTCAGGACACTAAGCCCCTAATCCCAGACACAGCTTCCTGGTGGCCTAAGTAAAAAGTTAGCAAATGTTCAGTTAGAAGTTCCTCCCTCAAGTAGATTAGCATAGCCTATAGAAAGGAAGGAAAGCTGTGCCCATCTGAATCACTGCTGTGTGCTTGCTGAATAACCTTTCTCTGCTATTGCTAAGTAAACCACTTTTTGTTATTTGTCATGGTCTGCAAGTATCTTATTTCATCTCAATTTCTAACTTGAAGTGTCAGACCATCCTGAATCAAACCCAGTATATTTTAAACTTTTTGCCTCCTTTAAACTTTTGGACTAAATGTTACTTTGCATTCTAAACTATGATTTTTTTTTTATAATAAATTCTTTGAAATGGTTTTAATTCAAGTTATGGAAGGTTTTTAGACATCCTGAGGTGTCTAAAACACCTATAGATAGATATAGATATATATACACATATGGGTACACACACACACATATATATATATATATATATATATATATATATATATATATATATACATATATACATACATACGTATGAAATCTAACATGGGAAGGATGTGGGGAAGGTTTGGGGAATCATTTTTAGGCATAATTCATCTCAAATGAATGAAAAAGGCCCAATTCCTTTCTCTCTGCTAGCAACCCCCAGGATAGTGGGGGAAAGGAAGTGAGAAGGGAGAGGAAGAATTCATCATCATCCTAGACCAAGTGGTTTGAGAGGGAGGAATGACTAAGGGAACAAACAGGCAGTTCTGGAAAGGACTGATTCATTGATATATCTTAATATGAATATGCAGATATGTGTGGGCATATGAGGGTGTGTGCTCTCTCTCTTCTCTCCTTTCCTTCTGTGTATCTCTTTATATTTGTATGTGCTTTGACTTACAGGGTTATCACTCTGTAAGAGACTCCTGTGACCTATGATGCATAATATCACAGACTTTCGGCTTTAGAATTTATCTCAGAAGTCATTTAGTTTCAACCTGTACTTAAATGAGAATATTCTCTACATCTTAATCAGCAAGGGGTCATCCACTCTTTACCTGAAGAACTCCATTGAGGAGTTCATTGCTTCTTTTTTAAAAAATAGTATTTTATTGTTCCCCCAATTACATATAAAATATTTTTTTAGTATTTGTTGAGGTTTTTTTTTTTAAGTTTTCAGTTCCAAATTTTATCCCTTTCTCTCTTCCCCTGTCCCCTTTCTGAGACAGTAAGAAATCTGATATAGGTTAAACATGTGTGATCATTTAAAACATTTCCATATTTGTCATTTTGCACAAGAAAACTCAAAGAAAAAGAAAGAAAGAAAATGAAAAATAGTATGCTTTGGTTTGTATTTAGATGACATCAGTTCTTTCTCTGGAGGTGGATAGCATTTTTCATCATGAGTCCTTTGGGATTGTCTTGGATCATCATGTGCTGAGAATAACTAAATCGTTCACAGTTGTTACATTTTATAATGTTGCTGTTACTGTGTACAATGCTCTCAGGTTCCACTCAACTTTACTTTGTATCAGTTCATGTAAGTCTTTCCAGATTTTCTAAAAATCATCCTGCATATCATTTCTTATGGCACAATTTACAATTATATATCACAACTTGTTCAGCCATTTCCCAACTAAGGGGCATCCCCCAATTTCCAGTTCTTAGCCACCGCTAAAAGAGCTGCTATAAATATTTTTGTACAAATAATTTCTTTTCCTTAAAAAAAATTTCTTTGAGATATAGAACTAGTAGTGGTATTGCTGGATCAAAGGGTATGGACAGTTTTATTATTCTTTGGAGCCTACTACTTCTTAAGGCAGTTCTATGTTTGGATCATTCTAATTGTTAGGAAGTGTTTCTTTCCACCAAATCTAAATGTGTTTCTATATAACCTATTGCTCCTAGGTCTGCCTTGTGGGGGCCAAGAGAACAAATCTAATTTCTCTTCCATGTGACAGTCCTTCAACTACTTGAAGAAAGCTAATACGTTTCCCTTAAATCTCCTCCATGTTAAACATCCCTAGTTTCTTTAACTATTCTTCATTTGGAATGAAAGGAGGGAAGGGAAGAAGAGGGAAAAGGAAAGAAAAAACATTTACATAGAGTCTACTATGTGACAAGCACTGTGCTAAGCAATTTTACTAATACTACCATCTTTGATTATCACAATAACTGTACAAAGTGCTATTGTTATTTCCATTTTTACAGCTGAAGAAACTGAGGCAAACAAGGTTAAATGACCGGTCCAGGGAATCACAGAGCTAATAAGTGTCTGGGGCTAGATTTGAACTCATTATGAATTATCATTTGCTGTGTGCTTGCTGAATAGCCTTTCTCTGCTATTGCTAAGTAAACCACTTTTTGTTATTTGTCATGGTCTGTGCTTCCTTCCCTATTCTGATTGTACTTGTGTGAATAATTTCCTATTTATCAATGTCTTCTCTAAAATATGATACCCAGTACTGAACACGGAACTTAAGATGTGATCTAACCAGGGAAAGATTAGTGTCATCACCTCCTTATTCTTGAGCACTAGACCTCTCAATACAGCCTGATATTGCATGACTGCTGTATCCCACAGTGGACCCACCGAGATTACCATCTGTAATGGCAGCTAGATGGCACAGTGGATACAGCCCTGGGCTTGGAGTCAGGAAAACCTTAGTTGAAGTCTGGCCTCAGATACTTACTAGTTGTGTGATCCTGGGCCAATCATTCCCTTTTCTTCAGTTTTCTCAACTGTAAAATGCAGATAATAACAGTACTCATGCCCTACAGCTATTGTGAGGATCCAATGAGATAATATTTGCCAAGTCCTCAGCACAGCACTTTGCCTATAGTAAATGCTATATAAATGATTATTCCCTTCCCCTTTCTCTGTACTGGGCCCATAAAGTAACCAGTTCTGCAATATGTTCACTTCTTATCATGTGTATTTTAATTCTTTAGTTATGGTCACATGCAGTTATTTAATTTGGTCATTTGGGGAAATCTGCCCAGACTGCCCCATTTCCACTCCCACCCCCACTCCACTCTCCCTTGATTAATTGTCCAGGACTTACAATCAGAAATTTACTCAGCCAACTCATCAGCATTGCCCTAATAAGGACTTTCCGCAAGGATGAGCTATGTCAACAAACAGGTAAGCCTCAATGAAAAGACAAGTCGGGGATTGCCAAGAGAAAGATGAAACAGCTTCAAAGTAGTTTAGGGAAGTCGTTCAGGCAGCAAGTAACAGGTTTGTGTGATACTTTAAATCTCTACCCATCAGAAGCTGATTGTACCTACAGAAACAGGTACAAACTGGCATCAAGGATAACTCAAGGATTATCAAGGATAATGCAAGAATTAGGAAATCAGAACTGCCTAGTGAAGGGACTGCAGCAGCCTGGACATGAAGATACCCACCTTTCAATGTTAAAACCCCAATGAGTGGAATTTTAGCAGAGTGCCTGACACATATGTTCTTATTAAATGCTTTCCCTATCCCTACCCTCCAGTATACCCCTTCCTTTTTCACTTTGATCTCATTTTGTTGTAGCAATAGTTTTCCATCCTCACACAGGAGGCATCTTTGCTCTCCTGTAGTCCCTTTTTGTAGTACAAATAGCTTCTCAACATCACATAAGTAGTACACTGTTGCTTTAACATGAACCGTTCTATGTGGGATCAGGGGCATTTAGGTGGCAAAGTAGATAGAGTCCTGGGCTTGGAATCATGAATTTGAATCTGTCCTCAGATGCTAATTAGCTGTGTAACTGGGAAAGTCACTTAACCCTGTTTGCCTCAGTTTCTCCTCTGCAAAAAGAGCTGGAGAAGAAAATGGCAAACCACTCCAGTATCTCTGCCAAGAAAACCCCAAATGGAGTCACAAAGAGACTGAAAACAATTGAACAGCAATAGGTGTTAACAGTTTCTTTTATGATCCTCTTCCCTGTTTTTCTCTGTATCTTGAAATGTTTTGATAATTAAGTTAAAAATAGTGATATATACTATGGTGCTTTACACATTGCAAAGGGTTTTACATACGTTCTCTCACTGGCACACTCTTCTTGTGACATTTTTTAAAAGTCAAGAAAAGAACTCAATGCTGTGAGAGAAATATTACAGGCATGTCATCCACATTTAATAGATAAGGAAACTGTCAGAGTGATTATGTGACTTTCTTTACAGCACAAGGCTACAAAATGTTGGAGATTAGTCAAAGTCCGTTACTTTTTGCAATATATCATGCCGCCTCTCTAATGTTGGAAAAAAACCAAGAAATTATAGAATTTTAGGATCAGAAGGGACCTTAGAACATAGATCTTAGAGGTTAGGCTACTCGAACTTAAACCCAGAAGAAACTCTAAGATGAAAGCTTTTAAAGCAACATTTTGAGATGATCAACTTTGATAGATTTAGCTCTTCCCAGGAATGCAATGATCTAAGACAATTCCAAAAGACTTATGATAGAAAGTGCTATCCAAATCCAGAGAAAGAACTATGGTGTCTGAATGTAGATCGAAGCATATTTTCTCTCCCTTCTTTAAAATTTTGGTTTTTCTTTCTTGCTGTTTTTCCCTTTGGTTCTAATTCTTCTCTGCAACACGACTAATGTGGAAATATGTTTAATATGATACATGTATGGTGTATATCAGATTGCATGCTCTCTTGGGGAAGGGGAAAGGTAAGGAGGGGAAGAAAATTTAAAACTGAATCTTATAAAAGTGAATGTCAAAAACTAAAAATAAATAAATAAATTTTTTTAAATAGATGAAAACTGTTGAAATGAAGAGTCAGGAAGACTTGCTTTTTTTTCACTCTTGCCTCAGATGTTCACTAGCTGTATGACCTTAGGTAAGTCATTTTATTTCTCTCAGCCTGTTTCTTTAGCAGTAAAATGAGCATCTATGTGTCAGAGTTGGTGTGAATATAAAATGAGATATTTATAGTGTTTTGCAAACTTAGAGATGCTATAAAAATGATGTTGCTATTACATCAAGCTGCCTCTCACCACCTCTTTCTCTGCAAGGTCATCTGCAAGGTCCTTGTAGGTAAGACTTTGAGTAAAGGGATTCAAGATGGGGCACTCTTTTGACTCCCTGCTTGATATTTGGAATCAAGTTTGCCCCATGAGATACTAGAATGGTGCTAGGTTCTCCATCAACAAAAGTCTAAGCAGTCTTCAGGACAAATTTGTGGAATGGACTTTGATCCAAATGGATGCCTGCAAACTGTTTTGGCCTATCTGGACACCCTGGATGAGCTGAACAAATTAAGTTTCCATGGAAAACAATGGTTCCAAGCAGCTAAGGGCCACACCTCAGGGGAGAAAGGGATTTTTTTTCCATTCTAAACAGAGTCATCCTTCTTGACAGTTGAATGTGAACAGTTGTGAACAGTTCAATTAAACAAGACATACAGAGCCAACGAAGAGAGCCAGCAGGCAGTGGCTGGATAGTCTCCCAGCTAACAAAGGGAGGTGTTTCAACATAGAATGGCCAGTTTGGAATGAAGAACTTAGCATGTTAGAGCTATAAAGGAGCTTAAAACATATGATTTAGAACCGGTAGGGATTGAATTGGGCTAAAAAGTTTATAAAGTGCTTTCCTAACAATTTTGTGAAGCAGGTAGTATTACTATCTCCATTTTAAAGGTAAGAAAACCATGATTCAATGAGGTTGTCCTTAACTTAAAATCATACAACTAAGCAACTAAATGGCATGGTAGATAGAGTACCGAACCTAGAGTCAGGAAGACCTTAGTTCAAATTCTGACTCACTATCTGTGTGACCCTAGGTAAGTCATTTAACCTCTGCCTGTCAGTTTCCTCCTCTCCATAAACTCAGAATAATAATAGCACCTACTTCTCAGGATTGTTGTGAGGATTAAATGAGATAAAGTATAGAAAATGCTTTGAAAGCTTTAACAATGCTATGCAAATGCTAGCTGTTATTGATTTTGTTTTGGGACCCAGTATTTGAATCTAGATTGAAAATCCAATGTTCTTTCTACTTCGCTGAGCTATCTCTCAGCTAGTACATCTCCCTCATTTAAAGGACTTGATGAGGACTTAAAGAATGTTCATAAAACATAGAATGTTAGAACCAGAAGGAACTTTCATCCTTTACGAGGTGGAATAAAGAACAGGGAGAATTCTGGATTTCACTAAAAAGAACATAGGTATTATGAGACCTTTAGGGAAAGTGACCAACCTTTCACAGAGTTTGTGATAGAGGAAAGGAAATCCAATCATAGTCTAAGAAGCATCCTAGATTTTAGGAAATCAGATTTCAAAGGGTTCAGAGGAAAGATAGATAGGATCCTATGAACTAAGATGCTAGAGGCATCTTAGGGGCAATTATGGATAGAGTACTGGACTTGGAAACTGTAAGAGCTGAGTTCAGATCCTGCCTCAGAAACTTCATAGCTGTGTGACCCTGGACAAGTCATTTAACCTTTCTCGGCCTCAGTCTCCTCTGTAAAATGGAATGATAATCACACTTCCCTCACAAAGTTGTTGTGAGAATCAAATGATGTATACATACACACACACAAACAATGTGTGTATGTTCTATACATACATATATACATATATATGCATATCGATCTATATCTGCTTATCTATCTATAAAGTACTTGGCAAACCTTAAAGTGCTCTACATACACTAGCTATTAATATTGTTGCTGCTAGGTGACTCAGTGAATACAGTGCTGGGCTAATAGTCAGAAAGACCTCAAGTCCAGCTTCAGATACTTATTAGCTGTGTCATCCTGTTTCTTCATATGTAAAATGAACTAGAAAATGAACTGGAAAACCACTCCTGTATCTTTTGCCAAGAAAACCCCAAATGGGATCTGACAACCTGAATGACAGCGTTAATTACTCTCTGGAGAAGTAACCCAAGAGGATGGAAGATACTCAAAAAATAAAATTCTAAAAACTCAAAGAGAAATAATTCCAATGAGGCAAAAGAAAAGGGGATTTATCTGAAGAAGTCAATGTGGATGCATAGTATATTTATCAACCAACTTAGGGTCATGAATACTAGATGGAAGAAAGACCAAACAATGACAGATTAAGAACAGAGCTTTTTCAAATAGTGTGCAGAATACTAAGGCTTTGAATGAACTAAGGTTGTTGGAAGAAACTAACAATAACAAATGGGGGCAGGGGTAAGTTATATAAGGAGGAAAAGCAGGATCAGAGAAGGAATTGAGCCTTTCCTTTCCTTGGGAAGGATGTTGTGATTGTGGGAAGTAAGAAAGTTCTGTTGTTCACATTCCTAGGTGATAAGGGTTGTGATCTGGCATGGACAGGTTAGAGGTCAGAAATTAATGCGCAGGTGCAAGAAGCTGTGTGAGGAAGGGCCTATCACAGAGGAGAACACGGAGTCACATGGCTAGGGGACGGTCGCGGAGATCCAAAGTTAGAAGAACAGTATAAGAAGCCCCATCTTTCTGCAGCTGTTGTAGTCATCCTGTAACCTTACTGGGGAGGCTACCCATCCATTCAGGGGAGTGAACGTAAAGATTAATAAAAGCTTTCCTGATTTCATAACAGGTATTGTTCTTTACTTAAGGTGAGCATGTTTCTCATTGTTGGGGGCTTGTCAATCAGGCTTACTTCTAACATGATGAAAAGTGGCAACAAAGAGAAGATAGAGCTGCTCAATTCTTATTTGCTTCTACTTTATTGAGGAGAATGAACTTTGCATTGGAAATAGTAAAACAAAAATCACTGACAAGGAATTGATATCCAAGATAGTAAGGAAATTTTGAGAGCATTTAATTGCACTTGCTAATATCAAACCACCTGGCATAAATTAACTCTTATCTCTGAACACTGAAAGAACTGGCAACTGTCATTATTGATCGATGATATTTGAAAGATGAAGGAAATTGAGGGAGATACCACAAGACTAGAGAAGGACAAATGTCTTAATTTTCAAAGAAAAATTAAGGAACCAGATTAAAATTTAGCCAAAAAATTGAGTTCATGAATGAAACAGTTGAAAAATCAAGAAAGGGAAATGATGATTACAAGATATTAGGGGTGTGTAAGGGCAAGTAAAGTAGGATCTTCTGCTATTTTTGTTTTAGTATAACCAAGTGCATCTGATTGAATCTTACCTTTATCAACCAAGAAACTTTACTAGGAGTAAAGTACACAAACAAGAGTTTCTTTAGAAACAGTATATGTATTTATATTGTTAATGAGATTAAAGATCTTCCCCATCCATTAACAGACCTGCCCATTAAAGGGAGTTTGATTAGGGAAGATTTGTAGGAAGCCCCAAACCTTTTGTTAATGAATGAGACAATGGTTCTTAAGGTTTGGGATCCCCTCTGGCTCTAAAAAAGGTATAAATACTCTGAGGCCAAGATTTTACCTTGGGGATTAGTTTTGGGAAGAAGCTTTATATGCCAGACTTAGACTTTGGGAAGCCACCAAGGAGCGCTTCCCAGACAGTTGGACTGTCTGTTGATTTGTGATATATGTATTGCTTATGTAAGACAGTTTGGAAGTGTTATCTGTTGATTTAGATTTCTCTGTGTTTTCTCTGAAGTTCAAGGTACTGACTTTTCCCACTGAACTAAGTGAATGATATATGTGTTTGACTACAGTGGTTGTTAACCCCTCAAAAGTTACCTTTCCTGTTACAAATGCAGATGTAAGAATCTGTGATAGCAGTTCCCCCTGTGTATGTCAGGGTGCTTACTGATATTGGGGTAGCATGAAGAAAAACACTGTTCACCTTCAGAAAGAGAAATGGTCAACTCTGAGTACAGATTGAAGGAGACTTTTTTCACTCTTTTTCTTGCCTTTTTCCCTCAACATGACTAATATAGAAATATCTGTTGTTACTTCACATGTATAATTTATATCATATTATTTGCTTCTCAATGGGTTGGAAAGAATTGAGAGGGAGGGAGGGAAAGAATTTGCTATTCCAAAATTTAAAAAAAATTAATATTATACATAAACAAAAAGTGTTAGGGGTGGGTCTAGTGTAGGTACCCTGATAATTCAGGTTTGATGTAGGATAAAAATGAGCAGTTAACAGCTCAAAAGTTATTGAGCAGTTAACAAAAGGAGGTCTACTTAGTCCTAACATAGCAAGGAGATGCAACAAAGATATAATAGCATTTAGCTTTTAGAGACTACTGATCTCATCTCTATGTGGAAGTTAATCAGATCAGTAGGCCCGAGATGGCTGAATGTGAAAAGTTGTGTGGTCTTCAGAAATCTACCAAGTTGGAGGGGTCTGAACTTCTCTTTGGGGGAGGGGCGTGCCTTTGTGTCACTTTAAGTGACCAGGAAGCTTCATCAGAGGAGGCAAAGGACAATCAGTTCTTAGGGAGAGATCTGTTGCCTTTTAGAGAAAAGTAATCCTTGTTTGTGGTTAAGAGGGGAACCCAGGTAGATATTGAAGCCATCACAGAAAAAGTCACCATAACTTCATCAAGAACAGGTCATTTGGGTGAGAGGAGCCAAGATGGTGGAGTAGAAAGATTCACATATGCTAGCTCGGAACCCACAGCCCATAAATTACCTGTAAAAAGGAACTCCCAACAAATTCTGGAGCAGTGGAAGCTGCGCAGCAACTGAGTGGAGGAGATTTCTGTTCCAGAGAGCCCTGAAAAACCGACACCAAAGGTCCATCGCGCACCAGACCCAGAGCCAAACCCAGCCCTGCCCTGGCCACATGGCCCCGAGAGGACTAGATCCGAGCAGGCTTCAGAGACGGAATCTCCGGCAGCCGAGAAGTTCCCTCCACCCACAGGCGCTACAGGTCAGTGAGAGAGACTTCTGGGCTGGCTGAGAGGGGAGCGGGGTGTCCCCATAACTCAGGTGCCCTCAGGAAGCAACAGCAGAGGTAGCAGCAGACCGGGGCTCCCAAAGCAGGCAGGAGCTCAGATCCGTTGTTGAAGGTCTCAAAGTAAACCCCCTGAGGGAACTGAGCTCTGCAAGGTGGCTTTGCCTCCACCTGAGAACCAGCATTTAAAGTCACATTGAATAGCAGCCCCGTACCCCCCACAGCCCCGCTGAAAGCCCTGAGGCTGAGGAGCAGCATTTGAATCTCAGACCCCAAGCACTAGCTGGGCGGATCTGGAGGGGAGGTGGGTGTGGAAAGGAATCTCAGAAGCCAAGTAACTGGCTGGGAAAATGCCCAGAAAAGGGAAAAAAAATAAGACCACAGAAGGTTACTTTCTTGGTGACCAGATGTTTCCTCCTTTCCTTTCTGATGAGGAAGAACAATGCTTACCATCAGGTAAAGACATAGAAGTCAAGGCCTCTGTATC
>CM053769.1:335894568-336003535 GCA_028658325.1 Potorous gilbertii | reverse complement strand
GAGGATGATGGAAGGGAGGGCAATGGGAGGAGGGAGCAATTTGAAGTCAACACTCGGGGAGGGACAGGATCAAAAGAGAGAATAAAAGCAATGCGGGGCAGGATAGGATGGAGGGAAATATAGTTAGCCTTACACAACATGACTATTAGGGAAGTCATTTGCAAAACTACACAGATATGGCCTATATTGAATTGCCTGCCTTCCCAAAGGGAATGGGTGGGGAGGGAGGGATGGGAAGAAGTTGGTACTCAAAGTGTTAGGAACAACTGTTGAGTATTGTTCTTGCTACTAGGAAATAAGAAATACAGGTAATGGGGAATAGAAAGTTATCTGACCCTACAGGACAAAAGAGAAGATGGGGACAAGGGAAGGGAGGGGTGATCGAAGAGAGGTCAGATTGGTGATAAGGGCAATTAGAATGCTCGGTGTATTGGGGTGAGGGGACGGGACAAATGGGGAGAAAATTTGGATCCCAAAATTTTGTGAAAATGAATGTAAACATTTAAATAAATAAATTTATATAAAAAAGAACGGGTCAATTCCGATAAACTTCATTTCCTCTTTTTTTTTTTTAATAGTATTACCAGATTAGTAGATGAGGGCAATACTTTCAATATATTTTACCTACATTTTAGAACAGCTTTTGACAAAGTGTCTGAAACTGTTCTTGTGGAAGATGGTGAGAGGAAAACTAGAGGATAATACAATTAGACAGATTAATAACTGATGGGATAGTCACATTAAAAGAGTCACTCTCTCTTTTCTGGTAGCAAAAAATTGGAAACTGAAGGGATGTTTATCAATTGGGGAATAGCTGAATGAGTTGTGATATATGATTCTGATGGAATGCTATTATGCTATAAGAAATGATAAGCTAGATACTCTCAGAAAAATCTGGGAGACCTACATGAATGGATACAAAATGAAGTTAACAGAATCAAGAGAACATTGTGTGCAGTAACAGCAATATTGTAAGATGATCAACTGTGAATGACTTAGCTGTTCTAAGCAATACAATGACAACTGATGAAAGTTGCTATCCATCCTAAGAGAATGAATTGAGTTAGAATACAAACTGAAGCATACTTTTTTTATTATATTTTTCTTGGGTTTTTATATTGGTCTATATTTTCTTTTTTAGTATAATTAATATGGAAATATGTTTTACATGATTATACATGTATGACTATATCAAATTGTTTACCTTCTCAAACTCATGATGGAAAATGCCATCCACATGCAGAAAAAGAACAATGGAGTCTGAATGCAGAGTGAAGCAGACCATTTTCTTTTTCTGTTTTGTTCTGTTTTGTTTTCTTATTCTCATGGTTCCTCCCATTCTAATTCTTCTATACAACATGACTAATGTGAAAATGTGTTTAATAATAATATATATGTAGAGCCTATATCAGATTATATGACATTTTGGGGAGAGGGTAAAGGAGGTAGGGGTAGAAAATTTAAAACTTAATGTAAGTAAATGTTGAAAATGAAAATAAATGAATTAACTTAAAAAAAGAGAAGTACCTGAAATATACAAGGAGTAGTTTAACAAACTATAATAAAAGGTATCAATAAAGGTCAACTAGTAGTCAATAAAGGTCTATTATTCATTAATTATTAATGATAGAAAAAAATTGCTTACCTTCTCAGTGAGGGTGGTGCAGAGGGAGGGAGGGAATTTGGAACTCATTTTTTAAAAAAAATGTTGAACATTATTTTTATATGTAATTGGGAAAAATAGATACTAAATTTTTTAAAAAATGTAGCTGTCATTTGTTGAATGCCAGAGTATCAGTGGGGGAACCCCAGGGATCTGTGTGTGTGTCCCTGTGCTATTTAGCATTTTTATTAGTGACTTGGATAAAGGCACAAATGGAAAGGTCATCAATTCTGTACATAACTCAAAGCTAAAAGGGATAGCTAACATAGTGGATGACAGAATCAGGAGCCAAAGGCATCAGATCCCGATTGGATAGAGAGCATTGGGCTCAAATGAATATGATGAAATTCAGTGAGGATGAAAGTAAAGTCTTATGCTTGGGGGAGGCATGATTTAGACAGTAGTTGTTCTAAAAAAAGATGTGAGCTTTTTAGTGGACCACAAACTTAATAGAACACAGTTGTGATGTGGCAGCCAAAAAAGTTAATGCAATCTTGGGTTGCATTAAGAGAGACATAGCTTCTAGGACTAAGGACCAATGTAATTCCACTATGCTCTTCCCTCTTCAAACCTCTTCTGGTGAATTGTATTCAATTCTGGGTGCCAGGTTTAAGGAGGATATCGATAAACTGGAGGATATCCAGGAGAAGACAACCAAGGCTTCAAGTCCACATTTTATAGGGATCCATTAAAGGATCTGTAGGTGTTTATCCTGGAGAAGATTTAGGGAAGACTTGATAGCTGTGTTCAAGTATTTGAAGTATGACTGTCTTACAGTCATACTGTACTTACATTACTGTAAGTACAGTTACTTTACTGAAGTATGACTGTCTTACAGTCATACTGTACTTACATTACATGCGGATTAGACTTCCTGCACTTGGACCCCCAAAAAGAATTAAGAGCATTGGTGGAATCTGAAAAAAGATCAATTTACACTTTTGTGTCATGAAAAACTCTTGAACAATTAAAGCTGTCCAAAAATGGATTGGGCTGCCTGAGAAGTGGTCTTCTAGCAGAGGCTGGATGACCACATGTTGGGTAATTTAGGATGGAGATTCCTTTATGTTTGGATTACTCTAAGTGGCTGTTTCAGTTTCTATGAATTCTTAATTTCTATGATTCTCATCCTGTGTAATGATTGTTTGTATCTTTCAAAAAAAAATCTGAGGCTCCAATGTGTTAGGGGCCTTCCTGTACATTCTTAATAGTTGATTGATAGCAATGAAGCTCACAGGCTAGCCACTAATGACCTTTCACTCTCATTTTGCAGCCAACTCATCTCCTTTTCCATTTATTCCTCACTCTATCTGTGTGCTGCTTCTTCTGCACTATTGTTCATTGGTAAGGTAGTGTAGTCTGCTCATGCCATACATGTCTTTGGTATGACCCTCCACCTTAAGTCTTGAGAGACTGGGGTATTTCATGACTTATTGTCACATAGCATCACTGGAAGAATGTAATTTAAAAGGATGGTCTTTTGCCTCAGAAATAATCCTTTGGCCAATAAAACATTGCTCAGTTTTCCAAAGGCAATCAAAACTTCTCCTTTCCTGCTATTGTTTATTTGTTTTTTGTTTTATTTTTTCCCCTTCATGATACTAAAATTCTTTAGACTCTAATTAGAAAGACCGATTGGTCCAAGGCTGTAGCTTTTATTTCTGCTACTGGAAACTCTATAAAACACTACAGCTTCATCAAACCCATTATGTTTCTTTGTGTTTGAAGGAGGACTGATTCCCCTAGAAAATAAAATGGACAAATTTCATTACACAAAATGGAAAACCTTTTTGTACAAGCAGAATCAGTGCAATTAGCATTGGAAGGGAAATAGTTAACCAGAGGAAAAATCTCTGTGGCAAATTTTTCAAATAAAAGTCTGATGTAAAAGTGAAATAGATATTTAGGAAATTGATCCAAATGCCTAAGAATGACATCTGGTTCCCAATAGATAAGTGGTCAAATGATTGGAACAGGAAGGTACTTGTCAAATGGAGAAGTGCAGATTATCAACAACTAAATTAAATATGCTTCAAATCACAAGTAATAAGAGAAATGAAAATTAAAAAATCTGTGATTTTGATCTGTGATCTGTGATTTTGCCTCATATCCACCATATGACAAAAGAGGTAAATAGTGGTTGTCAGAGGGGTCTGTTAGAGAACTGGTCCTCTAATTCACTTTTCATAGAACCTTGAAGTGGTGTAGCCAATCTGGAAAACAATTTAGAACTATATTCAAAAAATCAGAGCTTATACCCTTTAATTAGAGCCAGGTGTACCATTATGAGGCATAGACCCCAAAGAGGTTGAAGACAGAAGAAAAAGATGAAAAAATATTATTATATTTGTACAAAAATATTATTATATTAATGATAGTATCACATTTTTGGTTGTAGCAAAGAAATGAAGCAAAATGGATACATATCAGTTGGATAATGACTGAACAAACTGTGCTATATGAATGTAATGGAATATTATTATGTAATAATGACTATGACAATTTCAAAGAAACCTGGGAAGACTCATAAATTGTGAGGCAGAGTGAAGTGAACAGAACCAGAATAACAAGCTACGTGTTTATGTGCAATAATATTAAAAAAAAGCAATTTCGATAAACTTCAGAACTCTGATCAATACAGTGACCAGTGATGACTTCAGAAGCTTAATCATTAAACATGAGTCAGTCAATCAGCTCATCAACAAACTTAAGTGTTTGCTATGTTCCAGGCTCTGTGTAAGTGATGGGGATACAAAGAAAGGCAAAAATAATCCTTGCTTACAAGGAACTTCCATTCTAACAGGGAAGATAGTAAATAAATAAATTTACAGTAGATGAGAGATAACCTTAATGGATAGTGGAAGAGTGGTGGAGATAGGGGAGGGGAAAAAAAACAAATAAATAAAATATTAAAAAATAGAAGAAAATCAAAAGAAGTTCCAAAGAAAACAAAGCAATTCTGTTATGATTTTTGTTAAATTTAATTTACATTTTAAAAAATATACTTAACAGAAATTTATAGTTTCACATACAATCTTCTTTTTTGTTCTCATTTATTGAAAGGTTCATGTTTGTTGATGTTTGTGTGTAATAAAAAAGAAAATTTTAATAGAAAATTTAAATTAAAAAAAGATTTCAGAACTGAATCTAGAGAATATTCCCCAATGTCAGTAGACTTTAGACCGAGTTCTGACACAGAATCCTGACTGTCAATCACCCAGCCCTCCCAGGATCCAACTCTACCACCCAAATCCCAGCTTCTATGTTAGCCCCCAGAGTATTCCTCTGAAGGACCCACCTTGCAGAGCCACTTCCTAATTTTGGTCCAGAAGCCTAGACTCTGAGTGAAGGCCTTACTTTCTCCTGATCCTGCTTCCTATGACACAGGTCTTCTCAGATCTCCTGGTACCCAACTACCTACCGTGAGGTTAGATCTCAAGGAAGGCATTTGAACTCACTCTTCTCCCCTCAACAAACCTCTCTCCAAACAATAACTCTCTTCTAGCACTCATTCCTCAATGGTTAGCTTACTCCTACCCCCTTATACTTTCCCCATGTCACTGACTTTCCACCCTCAGCTACCAACAGGTTAAGCCTAGTATCTCTCTACAGCTGCCTATTCCCTTAAACTCATCCGCTACAATCATACTCCACACTAATGTCTAGCTTTGGATATGTCCATAGTCTACTGTGCCCTCTGCTCTATAAACTTTCTTTCATCTTTCATTCTTTCCATATTCTAGTACAGATTAAGATCTGGCACCCTCTTGATAATACTGCTTCCCTTGCCACCCTTTCTACTACTAGCTATACTTCCATACCCTTAAACTTGCTGATCATGATGGGGAAATCAGAAAACTCCTTGCTCCCTATTTCCACTTCTAGACTTTCCCTCTACCACAATCACTCAGCAATGTCCTTTCCTTTGAAATATGTGATATATACATAATCATCTAATGGAGATGATGATTGCTTATATCTATTGGTCTACAAAACATTCTCCTTCCTTCCTCAATGAGTTCCATGCCTGACTTGTCTCTTTCTCCACCTCAGTTCCTGCTGTCACTCTAGGAAACTTCAAAATACAGCTTATTCAAATAGCCTAAATTCCAAGTTCCTCAATCTACTCAATTCACATGACCCACTCCTTTACTCTACTTCAGATACAGAGAGTGTCATACTCCTGATCTTACTGTAACTCACAAGTGTTCCATTTCCATGCCTGAATACCAAAATTTCTTTATCTCATTACAACATATTATCATTATATCTTTCCCTATGCCATATATCATCTAACTTTGCTATTCATCCTCACCATGACCTCCAATCCCTCCACCTTTTAGTTCTTTTCCAGGTTATCAGTTGCTCTGATCATCCCCACTAACTACTAACGTATGATATCTCTCTTACCCTTTTTGAGTAAATTCCTTGGAAAAAAAACTCCTATGGCAGTTGACTTTACTTACACTTTTCTTAATGTTCTGCAATCTTCTCATCTGATCATTCAGTTGAAACTGCCCTTTCCACAGTTACTAATGTTAGTTACCAGATCTAGTGGATTTTTCTTAATTCTCATTTTTAATCCCTGCAGCATTTGACACTATTGATAACCTCCTTCTAGACACTCTCTGCTCTCTAGGGTTTGTGACACTGCTTTCCCCTGGTTCTCATCCTGTCTCTATGATTGTTCTTTATCAGTCTCCTTTGACTCCTCATCCATGTGATAGCCACTATCTATTGATCTCCTCCAAGGCTCTGTCCTTGGTTCCCTTCTCTTTTCTGCTATACTGTCTCATTGAGAGGCCATTAATTCCCATAGGTTCAAATGCCATCTCTTTGCAGAGAATTCCTACATCTACAATGCATGGTATGTAGCAAATGCTTAATAAATGCTCTATTTCACACCAGACTTTGTTTTGAGCTCTAATTTTGAATCACCAACTGCTTTTTTGGACAATCTCAAATTAGAGGTTCCTTAAGAATCTCAAACTCACATGCCCTAAACAGAATTCATAATCTTTCCCCCAAATTCTCCCCTCTCTCCAACTTCCTTATTGTCATCAAGGGCATTATCATCCCATTTACCCTCTGACATATAGCACTAATGCCATCTCAAATTTCTCATTATAAATTATCTGCTCCTCTAATATTATTTTCTCCTACTCTGTAAATAATTAATAGTTATGTTCAGGTTATCTCCTTCATTAGAATATATATCATTGATTTCAGGGACTGTATTTTTTAATTTTCTTTGCATCTTTAGTGCTTAGCACAGAATCTGGTGCATACTAGGTGCTTAATAAGTACTTGTTGACTGACTGACTCTTCCACTGAGTTGTGGAAGAACTCTAGTTCTAGTCAGAAGCAAATGTTGTATCATGGTGGATACCTAGTGCGTTTGGGAATCTGGGAGCCAGAGAAAATTCTAAGTAAAAAACACATTCTTTGCTAATAAAAAGTCTGAATAAACTAAATGGTGAGTATGAATTCCTTCCTTGACTTAAAACCAGTCCTTGATTAAGGGATAACTGGACTAATAGCTAATGTAGAACTTTACTGTCTGTGTATATTAGTCTGTGTGTATTATGTGCACTTGCATGTGTTTACTATTTGTGCATGTGCAAACATATATTAGTGAGTACATGCATACATTAGCATCTGTGTATGTGTCTATATATGTCGCCTGTTGTGTGTTTGAATATATAGATTTAGGTGTGCATGCATAAATTAGAAATTGAATACCTTTTGATTTCTCTTTTCCAGCATTTGGGGAAAATGTGGTTGCTATCTTTGGGTTGCATTTTCTTTTTAATGAGTGGGAGAAGAAAAAAGTTGCTTTCTGGAAAGACAAAATCATTCTGCAGGGGTAGAGAGTAGCTAGATTGATATTGCATCAATTAGTCTGTTGTTTTTTTTTTTCTTAAAAGGAAAGAAAATTATTTCTACTTGATTTAGACAAGTCAGAATAACTGATTTCTATTCCTAAGTGACCTTAAGTAACTGAATTTGCCTATCTGGACCTCAGTTTTTTCCTCTGTAAAATGGGACTTATAATCCTTTCTCTGAAACATTCTATGTATATCCAGTATACCAGTGAAATATGATACAAAGAGTTTCCTGGATATAAGGTCAAATACGAATAAAGAATTACAGTTAATGAGACTAGGGGAACAAGTATCTTAGTCCTTGAGCCCAAGGCAAAAAAGGTAGATTACATAGAATTTAATTTCCAAATTACTGTCCCTCCCAGATCTTGACTTTTCCTACTAAATATTTCAGACAAGATTTGTCCAGATGGTGAAATTAACTTTGATTAAAGCCAGTTTTCTTTTCTTTTCTTTTATCCTCTCTCTTACTCTCTTATGCTCTCTCATGGACTTTTTTCTCTTATTGATACTCTTTCCTTCCTTCCTTCTTCCTTCCTCTCTTTCTTGCTTTCTTTCCTTTTTTCTCTCTTTATTTCATTCTTTCATATTACTATCTTCTGTTCCCTTCCTCCACTTCTAGAACTTGTCTTGTAACTAGGATAGTAAGGATAGTAAAGCAAAACAAAGCAACACCCTATCTCACACTCTTTCTTTCCTCTCTCTAGATTCTTCTCTTTATTCTCTCATTCTCTCTTCTTTCTGTTTCTCTTTTCTCTTTCTTCCCTCATTTCTTTTGTCTTTTGTGAATTTTCATGTCTTTACTCTTTTCTCTCCTTTTTTTCTTTCTCTCAACCTCTTCACTTTTTCTATCTTTATCTATATAATCTCTTTTTTCAAAATTCAAAAACTTTGGAATATTGTCATAGACTCATAACATTTTAAAAATTTATTTATTTCGTTTAGTTTTCAACAGACATTTTCACAAAATTTTGAGTTCCAAATTTTCTCCCCATCTCTCTCTTCTGCCCACTCCAAGACAGCATGCATTCTGGTTACCACTTCCCCTTTCTATGATACCCCTCCCTTCTTTTATCTCCATTCCCTCTATTTTCTTGTAGGGCAAGATAGATTTCCATACCCCATTGACCATTTATCTTGTTTTCCAGTTGCATGTAAAAACAAATTTTAACATTCATTTTTAAAACTTTTGAGTTCCAACTACTCTCCCTCTCTCCCTCCCCACCCATTCCCACTGAGAAAGCAAGCAATTCAATATAGGTTTTACATGTGTAGTTATGCAAAATACTTCTGTAACAGTCATATTGTGAAAGACTAACTATATTTACCTCCATCCTATCCTGCCCCCCATTTATTCTATTCCCATAGAGTTTTTTAAAGGATTTTTAGCTCTACTAAGGACCTTATAATTGAGAATGTTGAGTAAGAAATGTATTGATTAGAAAAGATATTGGTATATATAGTTTTAAAACACAGTATATTAAATTGTGGAGGGTAGTTAAATGGTAAAAAATTCAGAACTGGCGTCCAAGACTAGTATGACTGTCCCTCAGGGCTGGAGGGTTCTCTAGCAGTCCACTTTTCATTGTGGCATCACCATCTTATGCTTGGCTAGAAGGCCCCTTCACTTTCAGCATGAGGAATAGGAGGTGTGATAATGAATAATGAATCAAAGCTTTTCTTCTGACTCACAAAAAGCAGGAAATCTCATGTTTTATCAAAGAGGTGCCCTCAGTGAGGACAAATATGTATGATGTAAAACATCCATTTTAGAAACATCTGGATCTTGGATGAAATTTCCTGTTTTGATCAGGACTGAGATTAGGACTGACAGTGGAGGTCTAAAGACCTGGGTTCTATCCCAGGTGTTGTCACTATTCATGTCACCCTTGGGCAAGTCATTTCCCTTTTCTGAATTTCAGTTTCCAAATCTGTAAAATGGGATGGGGAGAGGAGTCCTCTACACACTGAAATCCTATCTTTTATAGCCTAACATTCAGTGTTCTAAATTCCCTACTAGCTCCAGTTCTATGTCCTAATTTTCATTTAAGCTCTGTCATTATATGTTCTATAATTCCGTAGGCAACAAAGACATAAGGGACAAGTTTTGAAGTCGTGGACAGCAGAAAATACCCTCTGTTCTCCATCACCACCTCTACTACCATCACCTAGTAGTACCTCAAGCCTTAAGTGGTGACAGTAAGTATGAGAATGTAAACTCATAAAGACTATTTCATCTTTGCTTAGTCTCCCCCAACCTAACATAATATCTGACACAAAGGAGACGCTAAATCAATGCTTATTGCTTAACTGACTGAGTGACTAAAATAGGAGCCCTTTCCTTCTGCTGCCCCTGGTTTTTCTGACATGATTCACTCTGGAAAAAAATAGATGGTATAACTTCCTTAACTCCCTTTAGAGATGGGTTGCTTTTAAAATTAGTGATATCTAAAGTCGCTTTCCTACAAAAATGACAAAGTGAAAATTCCCTTTTCACCAAGGAGAAATAGTGGGTGTCTTTCAGTTGCTCATCCTTCTCAGTATATAGTGACTTTCTCCATAGCACTCTTGCTGTTGCGGGGCAGTTCTGCTCCTTAGATTCAGGAACAGAGGTTAAGTGACCTCAGCCAAGTTGGCAGCAGTTGTAGCATTAGAATGTGAGGTTATTGGTTTATCCTTCTCTAAAAACTTTTGCCCTAGAGAACTTTCCCTTCAGTCTGTGGGATCCTCAAATTCTGATCCCTGTTCACCTGTGGTAACAAAAGAGGGGTGCCCTACTCTTGTAGGCAGAGTGGATTCACTGACTCATAGATTGTTAGATCTAAAAGGGATCGTTTATTTCAGATTATAGGAAGAGAGAGGGGCCCAGGAGATCACACAGCAAATTAATGTTAAGGTTGGGATTAGAAATTGTATCTGCCGATTCCCCATCCGGAGAACTGTTCCTCTGTTCATGCTTCATAAGGGGGAGGGAGCGAGAAATGTCTCGATTCTCAGAAGTGGGTGAAGGGTGACAGCACCAGTGATCAGTCAACACTCTGCTGGATGACGTGATATCTCGTTTTCTCTCACATCTCTACGTCTTAAGACTTAGGACCAGGAAGGGACTTAGAAATCATTCTAGCCCAACCTGTCTATCCTTCAAATGTGGAAACAGACACAGTTCAGGAAAATGACTTTGTACAGGTAGTAAGTAACAAAGTTATGATCTACAACTGTGTCTTCTGACACTGAAACCACTTATTACATAATAGATGTCTCTCTTACTTGTTACTGCCTCCATCTCCTGTGGTTCTACCCCACCCTTGAAAATATGGGCACATCTGGCTCTTTTGAGTTAAGCTTGGAAAGAATTGAAAAGAACAGTAGCAGGAGGAAGCAGATGGGAGGGGCGGGGGAGGGAGATCCAGAACCTCAAGGTACCTTCTTTTCTTTTTTTCTATCAGCAGGGACTTCTTTGTTAAGTCCTAATAGAGTTCTTCCCCATAAAATCCCTCCTTAGGGTTGCCAGTATATCCCCAAATCCCCAGAATGGACTCAGCACCCTGCCCTCCAGGTGCAGCTGCTTCTTGGAAGAGAAGGAGGAAGTGGGATAGAGTAGAGAGAACAGCCATAACTTCCTTCTGATCCTTGACCTGAGAGGGGTCACAATTTCCTTGTGTCTCAATTTCTTCATCTTTAAAATGAGAAGGTTGAATTGGATGACATTTGATGTCTCTCCTAGTTCTAGAGCTATGATCTTATAGTCAGCATGTTTTCCTTTAGTGCATCTTCCTCTATTTCAAGGCAACTTCTTTACCCCTTTTATGTTTTTATATATTCTGATTGTAAGATCACAAGTGCTTTTGTGAAGACAGGACAATTTTTTAAAAATTAAGACTATGTCAAAATTTCACTGTTTGTTGAATGAATGACATGAATTTGTGGGCTCATTCATAGAGATACTTTCTGTACTAGTATGGCTCATAACCTACCAATGCCCTTTGATACTGTAACGTTCATGTCCATATTTTCCTAAATCCTCTCAACCCACTGAGAGCCTTCCATTATTTCTTTTCACATTTCCTAGATATTACTGAAAAAAGCAGGCTGTCCTCTTACATCAAGAATCCCTCACTCTCAAAATGTGCCTACCAGCCTATCTCCTGTTCCAGTTATTTTTATCATTGATGATTGATACCTTTTTTTAAAAAAAAGTTTTACTGTCACCTTTTGTTTTTATACTAGTTACTTCCTCTTAAATTCCCCTTCCCACTGCACTTATCCTTGTCAGACAGAAAAACTGTTAGGCAAAACCAATCCACGGAGCATGTAGCTTCTGATGGGTTTCACATCTGTAACTTCCCATCCACTGCTGAGAGGAAGGCTTTTTACACCATTCCTTGACAATGGCCTTCTCTTATCATCCATAAATCATCCCTGGGAATATGCTGCAACTTGCCAGCAATGCCTATCATCTGTCTTTCCGCTGCCCTTGGGCTCATCTGAAATTTTTGTTCTTCCAAGTTATGATATTCCATGATTCAAACTATAAAATGTCCCCAGGAGAGTTTAATGAATAACTCAGAATTAAATCAATATTTACCTTGGTATTCAGTGACTTTGGTATCAAGATGGACACAGGGAAGGATGGCAAAAGCTTTTCATGGAGGCAGATGTAGACAGGAAAGCCTTGAGCTCTGCTTTTTTTGAGGGGTGTCATCTATTAAGACCCTCATGTCACCTCATTGACTTAGAGGTAGAAGAGACTTTAGAGATCACCTAATGCATCTGCTCATTTTACAAATGAGGCATTTGAGGCCCAGAGAGAGGAAGTGACCCTAGATCACACAGGTAATGGAATCATGAAGAAAAGAAAGACAGAGGAAGGGAGGGAGAGAGGGAGGAAGGGAGAGAGAGAGAGAAACAGACAGAGACAGAGACAGAGAGAGACAGAAAGAGACAGAGACAGAGACACAGAGAGACCTCTCCTCTCTCTCTCTCTCTCTCTCTCTGTCTCTGTCTCTGTCTCTCTCCCCCTCTCCCCACTGGGAAAGAATTCTTGATCACACCCAAAGGAAAATATAATAGAGAGGCAAGCTAGAGATCATGGGCATGATGAGGCCCTGGCTTCTCTATATGTCTGACACTTCCCAAAGTCTTTTCCCTATCTCTTCCAGTTTTTTCCCCCAAAAGAGAACAGAGGTGCAGAACCTGCAGCTTCAAGGCCACATGTGGTCCTCTAAGTCTTCAAGTTCAAGTTCAACCCTTTGACTGAATCTAAACTTTACAGAACAAATCCCTTCAATAAAAGGATTTATTCTGTTAAAAAAAAAAGACCACATGTGGCCTCAAGGAAACAGGTTTCCCACCCCTAGTCTAGAACCATGTGTATTTTCTTTGGGAGTTGGAAGAAAATCTTCTTTCTAAGTTCTCATACCAGCCCTGCCCCTCATAGGGCACTGAGTCATCATCTTTTCCACCAATGAGGAGTCATATGTAAATGACCTAGACTTGAACTCCAGGGCACATATAAAAAAATATTTTTAGCAACTCTTTTTTTTGCTGGGCAAAGAACTGGAAACTAAAGGTGTACCCATAAACTGGAGAATGACTGAATAAATTATGGTATATGAATGTAATGGAAGACTATTGTACCATAAGAAGGAATGAAAGGGATGGTTTCCAAGAAACTGAGGAAGATTTGTGTTATCCAATACAGAGAAAAATTTGCTTTACAACAACATTGTAAAGCGAAATAATTTTGAAAGACTTGAGAAGTATGATCAATGAAATGATCCACCATGAATCCAGAAGACCTATGATGTTTCCCACTTCCTGATAGAAAGGTGGAGTGAATGAGACTTATGTTTTTGCACATGGCTGATGTAGGAAACTATGTTGATTAACTATAATTTGTTACAAGGGTTTTGTTTTTCTGTTCTTTTTCCAATGGAGTGGAGGGAGGTATAGGGAAAAGAAAATAAATGCTTATCCATTAAAAAAATATATAAAAATATAAAAAAAAATAAAAAGTAATTTCAGTACAATGGGTAGTTGGGAGCCACTGTGGTTTCTTGAGCAGAAGAGATTTGTTGGCATTTGTTATTTTTAAATGTAATTGCATTTTAAAGAAATTTAATTTTTTTAAATTGAGAGGTATTTATTTTCTCTCCCTCTCACTCCCCACCCTTGAAAAGAAAAGTAAAACTCTTATGACAGGTATACATAGTCACACAAATTTCCAAGGTGGTCCATGTCCAAGAATATGTTTCATCTTGCATAATTAGTCTACCACCACTCTTTATCATCAGTCCTCTGCACTAGAAAAGTCAGACGGAACTGTGCAGCCAGGAGAGAACATGCAGAGAATATCCCTAGGAGGAAGTCTGCAGACATTTAACAGGTGGTGAGGACATGCGCAGTGGCCTTGGAAGTGGAGGGGTGGAATCAAGCACAAAAAATCTTTCAGAGAAAGAATTATCATGTTTTGTGACAGAGTTCTATTTTGATCAGGAGTCATTCTCAGTTCAGAGAAAGAAACTAGTAGATAAAGATTCTCTCACATTTCTTGTGAACTGACCACAGATATGTTCCTTTCTTTCAGTTTCTCTCAAGTAAGGTGATGCAATTTTATGAGAACAACTGGAATAAATGACATTTGCAAGTGCTAGAAACTAGAGAAATAAGAGAGTACTTGTCATTGGCTCCAAATCATCCCAATTATAAAATTTCCCCTTGCCAACTTCTCCGCTTTTCTACAAGCTTTGGCAAGCAAGGTTTTTGTGTTTGCAGCTCTTTCATTCCTTAGTCAAATATTGAACCTCAGGAATAGCATACATGCAGAACTCCTGAGAGGTTCCCATGCTACTTTTCTATCCATTTCTTTAAGAAGCCTGGTTCTTTTAATCTAAATAATAAAGGGAAGCCTGGAGAAAATTTGGCAGAAGTGACTGCCAGAAAGGCTAATGCAATAATAGAAGTATGATATCCAGAGCAAAGGAGATGAGAGGCAACTATGAGGAAGTCCAAAGAGCACTGGATAGAAAACCAACCCCTCCCCCCAGTTATTGGCATTTGATGTATATAGTGCATATGCTTTTACTAATAATAGCTAATGTTTATATAGCACTTTAAGGATTGCAAAGCACTTTGTGTATGTCATCTGATCCTCATAACAACCCTATGAGATGGGTGCTGTTACTATACCCATTTTACAGATGAAGAAACTAAACCTTAGGGAAGCTAAGAGATGTGCCCAAGGTCATTCAGCTAGCTGGTGTCTGAGGCAGGATTCAAACCCTGACTCCAACTCCAGCACTGAATCAACTGCACCAAGTAGTATATTTACTTGGGTATATGTTTTATTCCCCCAAGTAAATGTGTTTCTTGAGAGTAGAGACCATTTTTTGCTTTGTCTTTGTATCCTTCCTGCCCCACATGGTGACTTCACCAAGTTAGAGGAACTTAAATCCTCTAACAAAGTAGGAACTTGTTTGTTTGTTTGAATTGAAAATTACTTGGAATTAAATTGCATTGATTTGATCTGGGCCCTAAACATGACTCTTCCCACAGACTCATTATTGACATGAATCAAGTCACTTCACCCATCTTGGGCCTAAGCTTCCTCTTCCTTTCCATGAAAGAGTTGAATTGGATAATCACCAGTTTGGGTTTTGGTTTTTTTTTCAGTTCTGAAATATTTTTGACCAATAATAGCTCTTTCTGTTCTCCCCAGTCAGGCCACATGTAGAATTTGTATTCAGTTTAAGAAAGACATTGACAAGCTGGACTGTGACCAAAGGAGGTCAGCCAAGATTGTGAAGGGTCTGGAAACCATTGTCATCCATAGAAGAATGAATGTATTTCCCTTAGAGAAGAGAGGGCTTAACGGGGCATGATTATTGCCTTACGAAACTGAAAGGCTGTCATATAGAAGAAAGATTAGACTTATTTTGCTTTGTCTCAGACGAACAGAATGGGGAGAAATTGTATGTAGGACAGGATCAGTTTCACATAGAGGTAGCCTTCTGAATAGTCAGAGCTATCCCAAAGAGGAATGAGTTTCTTTCAGGGGTAGTAAGTTTCCCATTGCTGCAGGTCTAACAGTCAAAGTGTGGATGATTATTCTTTAGAGATGTGTGGGAGAGAATTTAAGTTTCAGGAAGGGGGTGATCTGAATGACTTTTGAGGTTCCTCTCAGCTCTGAGAATCTATGTAGAGCATGTCCTAAGGCACTGGGAATGTCTTACTATAACAAAGAACAGATTCCTATGTTTGGTATGAGGGAAGTAAGATGTATAAGAAGCATTTAGCTAATTAGACTCAGACCCACACCCCAGCACCCCTGTCCATAGACACACGTGTGTAGGCATAGAGACACAAACACACATTTTTATTTGTTACACACTGATTTAGCCTTATCTTTGAGAAATTGTACATTTACACCTCAGCAATTTCTGACCTCTGGATTTACCTCTTTCACTGAGGAAACTAACAATCCCGATTTTCCTTATGCAAAATGAGAGGAGTGGCTGACTGTGACATCCTCCAGCATCTGGAATAAGCCTGTATTGGAAAACATGTGTCTGGGGGCATGGGAGTGTAGTAGGGTAGCCCAAGAGAGGCAGGGTTTCAGCTAAAGAACTGGAGGGAATTTGTGGTGGACTGTTTGCATTATTAGGGGAAAGAGAAAGCCAGAGGTTGCTGCTGCATTTCCATGGCAACTAGCATTTCACATGTCTATATTCAGTTTATTTTGAAGATGCCTCAGTTCTTTCCATCCAGATAGAGACTTCTCAACCCCTAAAAATTCAAGAGAAGCTGACAGCACTTTTTATATGCAGCGCTTAAGATTAGAAAAAGCACATTTCTTCAATTCTACGGAGTAAAAGAACAAAAGCCCAGCTCAATGAGATCTGGGTTTTAATCCTTGCCTTAAGCATTTGCTAGGTGTGTGACTGGGGGAGGTTTACTTGGCCCTCTAGGTCTTAAGTTCCCCAGTCATGAAGTGAGAGACTTTAAAAGAAATAATATCTTAGGTCTAAATACTTTTCCAGCCTTGACAATCTATGAATCTGGGAATTCCTATGCACCTCTGGGCAAAAAGAGAAAGAAAGAAGACAGTTAGTGTATAACCTCAGAACCTGTATGATAATATAATCATAGGATGACATGGAGAAGGAGTCTGAGAACACAGAACATTAGAGCTGGAAGGGACCAAGATAAAATGTTGATCACAGAGTGTAACATTGTAGAGTTCAAAGGAAACTAAGGACCAAAAATCCTATGTAGAAGGTGCCTCAGACCTGTAACATAGGTTATTCTCTCAGTAATATCCCCAGCAAGGACCATCTGGCCTTCTCTTGAACCCTTTCAATTAGAGTAAACCCCTGCTTCCAAAGGCATCTCATTCCCCTTCTGAGTATCTTTAATTGTTAAAGAAGGTTTTTCCTTACAGAGAGTCTAATTCTGCTTCTCAGGGACTGACAGCTTCCATTACCACCCTCAGAGGCCCAAGCACACGGATCCTTTTTACACTTTGAAAGGGGACGCACGCTCTCTCTCTTTCTCTCTCTCTTTCTCTCTCTCTCTCATAGTCTCAAGGTTTTTAACATAACGGTAGAATATACCTTAAAATGTTAATGTTGGGAGGGACTGTATAGAATATTAGAATATGGACTATTAGAACTTTTAAGGGACTTCAGAGAGCATTCTACCCTGAGTGGGAAAACAACTTGCCAAACACCACCAGACCAGATTTTATCGTATTTCTATAAGAATGTCAGAGCCAAGGTTGACTCCTTTGCACTTAGTTTGAGCTTCTGCCTCAGTGGGCACTCAGTCAATGGCAACATTTACTGATATTGCTGTTGCTGATGGCTTAAAGGGGGAGAATGTTCCATGGTCTCCCAAGGGAATTGGGAGGAAGACAGATAACATTTATCCTGGTCTAAGAAGACTAACTAACAATGTAACTGGTACTCTTTGCAAAAAAATGCATTCCTCTTTTGTTTTTTATTTGGTGAGGACCAGATAGATACACATTAGAAAGGGGGATGAAAGTGTATGCCCAAAATGGTTGTAGCAGGAGTGGAGAAATGGTTCTGTTTCTCTGGGGTCACTGAGAAAAAACCATCAGTTTAGAGCCAATTTACATGAAGAGTAATCGAGACCAATATTTGACTCCAATTTCAATCATTTGTTTTTTGATTAACTTGGGGAAATCTATTTTCTCTATCTAAACCTCAGTGTCCTTATGTGTAAAATGGTGGTAGTAATCCCTATGTTGCCTAACTTGGTTGCTGTTAGCAGCATATTAAATAATGTCTGTACGGTTCTCTGTAACCTATAAAACATATAGGTGAATGTCTGCCCACATAGCTGTATAAAATACTTGATCTGAACTAGCCTACCTAACAACAAACCTTTAGGTAGGTGTAAGTGTCATTATCTATATGTTACATTTTATCATAGAATGTCCTCTTTATCACTTTACATTTCATTATCATTTCATTATCTACATAGAATGCAGAGCTGGAAAAGACTTCAGAAAATAGAATTTTATAGCACAGAAAATAAAACTAAAAGGAACTTGCGAACATAAAATGTTCAGTGTGGAAAGGACATAGACCGTACAATATTAGAATATTTGAACAGTCTAAGAAAGAACTTTAGAACCTAGAACATTAGAGATGGAAAGACCCTTAGAATATAGAATGTTGGCGCTAAGAATACAGAATATTGACGCTAAATTAAAGATCATTCTAAGGTCAGACAACATGTGGAACCAAACCTGTTAACCAGAAATGCCCTGCTCCCAGTTCATACTAGCTGATTGTTAAATTTTCAGTGCAGCATTTATACTTCAGGAAAGGGTAAACACTGTAAATCAAGATTTATTGTTTTGTCGATTGTTTAGCTTTAAGAAAATGGTGGAGAAAACATTACTAAGGTAGATTAAATTTACACTTCCCTCCCTGAGAACCAGTTGTTAAATATTCACCAGCACACCCTATGCCCCTAGCAGACTATGAGTCTTTCCAGTACACCAGGACACCTCCACTCATCATCTTAGCCCGGATCAGCTGCTGCACTGTATGCAGATGTGCGTGCAGATGCTGGGGGTGGGTTGCTGGCAGGCCTGTTGGAAATTTGGCCCCAAGTTTTCATTGTCTCATCATTTTGCAATTTAGCTGGGGGAGGGGAGGGATTGTTGTGTGTGTGAGAAACCCGGCACCGAGTGTGAGGGAATCATTCTACCGGGCTCCCAGCCAGCCGGCACAGGAAGAGAATTGCCTTCTGTACCAAAGGCCTGGACACTCCAGAATAGTCAGCCAAGGGAGGTTAAACAGTGAACGAGGCTAATGGGATGGTGTGTCCGTGACTAGGCCTCAATCAGGTCTGCAGTGGGAGGAGGTGGGAAACAAGGATGGCCTGGAACAATGGGTGGAAGAAGCAGAGAGGCAACTGCTTTGGTCTCAGTATAGGGAAGAACTTAACACTTAAAAAATGTCTTGAGGTCCTGCTTTAGGAGGCAGTGAATTCCGGATTTCTGAATGTTTTCAACTAGATTCTAGATAAGCACTTCTTAGGGATGCCAAAAAGAGATTTTTTGCTTAAAATAGGGGTTTGGTTGGCAGCTAGGTGGCACAATGGATAGTTTGCTGGAGTTAGGAGGATCTGAGATCAAATACAGCTTCTAACATTTTCTAACTGTGGGACCCTGGGCAAGTCTCTTAACCCTGTTATGCCTCAGCTTCCTCATCTATTTAATGACTTGAAGAAGAAAATGACAAACCAGTCCAATTTCTTTGCCAAAAGGGGGGGTCACAAAGAGTTGGACACAAGTGAGCACCAATACCAACGGGATCAACGAGATGACCTGTAGGATGTCTTCCAGCTTTAACATTCTTTGAATGTAGTCTGAAAGAAACCAATATTAGAGGGCTTTCCAATTTCAACTCTTCCACTGGCCAGTTGGTGGGAGGTTGGGGTGAATTACAAAATGACTCAGAGAAGGAAAGAGAGTTGGCCATGACTATACAGCTAAAGAGGTAGGAACTGGAACTTGAAATGAGTATTCTTTTGGAAATAACTTAATGCCTCTCCAGTTCACTTCCTGGTGGTATACCAGCTCAAAATAGTAATAAAATAAAACTCTTGAAAGCTCCCCATGTCCAAGAAGATAGGAGGATGGCCTGTATCCCTCTCTACCAGACAACATGAATAATACGAGTTCAGAATTACTTTGACCAATTGCTCCTATCCCAACAGCCCTCACTAAAGGCAGGATTTGAACTGAGGGCTCCAGACTGCCTTTTCTTCTTTCCTTCCCCACCTCCCTCAGGTAGCCTGTGGAGTAGATGGAGAACCAGTTTAGTTGTTTACTTTTGAAGAGGACCAGTGACACCATAGATGGCATTCTGACTGGCTCACAAATTGGATTTAAGTGAGGCAGAGTTCCACCAGCTTCATTTCTCTTCCAGAGTCATTGAAATACAATGGTAAGAGCCTAGACAAGTGGCAAAAGACCTGGAATGCAGTGAATGACTGGCTTCTTTGATGCCTCCCCAAGTTCTGAGTGCCCCACAGTACCTGCTTTAGCCACCTTCATGGCCATTGGAACAGACTGTTCTCATTGGCCCATTGTGCTGATGGAAGTCTTCCCATGCTTCGTGTAGACATCCCCATAACTCATCAATGCGTTTAGACTTGTTGGTTACCCTCAACCTGCTTTAGCCCATTTGTGGAGTGATTTCACTGAAATGTGACCTCTGTGCATGTTATAGTTTCTTGGAACCACAGGTGAGAGAGAGTTTGGTGATAGGTCACACCAAAGGTGAATGAGCCGCACTGGAAAAGGCTTGGCAAGCCCTTACACCAGAGGTGCTAGTCTTCTCTGAGAACCCTATACACCCTAGAAAGTCAGTATCAGAACCAAGAAAACCTGGGTTTGAGTCTTATTTCTAACGCATACTGTCTGACCCTGGGCAAGTCACTTAATGTCTTTAAATTACAGAAAATGGATTGCCCTGCATTTGTAAGAGGAGTTTTCTTTGAAAACTCCTTTTGCCAATAAAATCAGAGAAGGAATCCCTATTTCTCATGAATCCAAGTCCATCCATCTGCTCCCCAAAGGTCACCATACCCCTCTTCCCGTGAATATTGTTTCTCTTGGAATTCTGAAAGAATTTATTGAGTAACTGCTGGTGCCCAGCCCTGTGCTGAGCCTAGAACTGAGGTCTGTGAGGTCCTTTTTGAGAATCAATGAAGTAGCTCGACTTCGATGGAATTAGTTCTTCTCAGTAATGCAATGATCAAAGACAATTCCAAAAAACTAAAGATGGAAAATGCTATCCACATCCAGAGAAAGAACTATGGAATCTGAATGCAGATGGAAGCACACTATTCCCTTTTTTTGCATTCTTTATTTCTCAAGATTTTTCCTTTTTTTTCCTGATTCTTGTTTCACAACATGACTAATGTGGAAATATATTTAATATGATTAACATATATAGTCTATATCAGATTATACATTGTCTTGGGAAGGGGGAGGGAAGGGGAGAGGAAAAATTTAGAGCTCCAAATCTTAGAAAAGTGATAATGAAAACTAAAATAAATGTAAAAAATTTTAAAAATAATAAATACAATTTTTTAAAAAATCAGTGACGTAGAAGAGGAACCCTGAACTAGGAAACAGGAAATGGTCACTAATTCTTTTTATGAACTTGGGTAAGCTACTTCCCCTCTTTGGTTTCCAGTTTCCTCATGCAGGAAATATGGGAGTGATACTAAGTGATGCTAAGGTTGCTTGTAGTTTTGGCACTTATTCTATGCTCTACGATCCTTTCTGGTGCTAATATTTATTCTAACAATTTAGGTAGCACTTTCAGTCAGTCAGCTAGCATGTATTAAGTACCTACTATGTACCTCATGTTATATACCTCCTTGCTGGCTTGTCTTTGTCCCTACTTCTGGAAGAGAACCATTACATCAAGATGATGACATGACCGCTAAATGCTGGGGATACAAAGAAAGACAAAAAACAGTTCCACTCTCAAGGAGCTTGCAGTAAAACTTATCTCACAGCTTCATGAAGTAATATAAATCTTGTTATTCCCATTTACAAATGAAGAAACTGAGGCTCTGAGAATGACTTGTCCATGGTCACAGAGCTAATAAGTGTTCAAAAAAGGATTTAAACCCAGGTCTCTTGAATCTAAATTTCATACCCTTTCCATTATGCTATGTTGCTTCCCAAGGTCCTTTGTTCTAATTCTAACAGAATGAATGAATAATGCATTTAATGAGTGCTTATTATGTGCTGGGAATAAAAAAAATAGAACAGAAAAACAGTCCTTACTCTCAAGGAAGTGACATTCTAATATGCAAGGTTTTGGTCATCAATATACTATATCCTGCACCCTAATATTCTGTATTCTAAACCTATTTCTATTTTTAATGATCCGTGAACTTCCTCTTATTCTAGCATATTCTCTGGTCACCAATGGATCTGCACTATTCTAGGCAGGAGCTGAAACAGCTAATTGCATTTATGAATTTGCAGGAAAGGCTCTTTACCCTGTCCCTTCCCTGGCATCAAGTATAATGCAATTTTGTGGAGACAGAAAGACTTACCAGTTTAGCAGAACTCCTTCTCCCCATGGGAGTATGTGGAGATTTAGAAGTGGCCCCAGGGAAGCAAGAGTGGAGAATGTGCAGAAAACTCTTAATTCCACACTAGGCAGTGACTCAAGGGCAAAGAAGGCTGATAGAGGCTCTTTCCTATCTCTGTTTTGCTCAGGTCATCTATTTAGAACTAGAAGCAGTGGCATGCTGGAACCCTCTCCAACAGCTTGCAAGAGTTGATTATTAAATTTTCAGTGTAAGAATTTACACCTTGGAAATTGGCAGATGGTACAAATCATGACTTGGTTTATTCTGTTATTGATTTTCTAGACTTATGAAAGTGACGAAGAAAATGTTGATAATGTAGGTTAAACCTAAAAGTAGATTCTACGTACTTTTTTCCTCATAAGAGCTGGTTGTTAAACATTTACCAGCCTACCTCAGCCTGAAAGAGATCTTAGAGGTCATCTAGACCAAACTCCTTTCATTTTATAGCAGTCCAAAGAAGTGACTTGATTAAGGTCACCCAAGTTGTAAACAACAGAGTGTGTATTTAAACCCAACTCCAAAATCCATTACTTTCCCCACTGTACCACTTTCTCACCATTGAGGAGGAAAATAATTAAGTTGGATGACTTATTTTAGTTATTCCAGATGTCAGAAGTTTGAGTCATTTTCGTCATTTCCAGATCATTCCTAATGTGAAGATGTGGCCAGAGTGTTCTGTCAGGATCGTATACTCAGAAGTACTTAGAAGAAGGCAGATATAACCTTATGCAAAAGCTTGTCCTCCATTCAAAAATGCACAGGGGATGAATGGGGGATTTTATATTTGATCAAGGAAGTGATAGGGTTTTCCCTTTCCAGGTAATTTGGTTTTTTTCCTGGACTAGGTTAAAGAAGCCATTTTTGCCTCATTTTTTTTTAACCTAACCTTAGTCACTAAATTGGTATTACCTCAGTCAAACTGAGATCTGCTAAAGATCTTAACTTTAAAAAGCCAAGATCTTCCACCCCATCTGGGACCATCTCAAGTCATTCTGATGCGTATCTAGCCACTGAAAGTGAGGCTGGTGATTTTGCACAGCCCTCCCTCATATAAATCCACTTTCCTGTCATGGTATCATTTCCATGATACCTCTTCCAGAATGAAGGACAAAACAGCAACAATGGAAGTAATAGGGAGCCACTGGAGTTTGTTGAGTCCCAGCAGGGTGATGTGACCTGTATTTTAAGAAGATCACTTTGGCAGCTGCTTGGAGGGTAGGCTGAAATGGGAAGAGACTTGGGGCAGGGAATACAAACCAGCAGGCAATTGCAATAGAGCAGGAATGAGCTAGAGTGACTGTTGTGTGAGTGGAGAGAAAGGGATGTGGTGAAGAGATTTTGTAAAAATACTCTTTTACTCAGTATTTTCCTATTGTATTATTTCACAGTTTTTTTCTCAGAGCCTACCCATTCTAGTATGGATCCAGGGAGCTGAGTCTTGTCTATGTGTTCCTGAGTGAAAGGAGTTGCCATGGAATTAGACTAATTGTTCTATCTCTAGACTGTTAAGCAGTACCCAAAGAGTTCAGAGAGGGTAAGAGCTGATTAAATCCTAAGGAGATCTGATCCCAGGCTAGTACTAGACTGATCAGGTCAGAGAGACCCAAGGCACTCTCTATCAAAATTGTTTGTGTGGGACATTGAGGGAATAGGCAATAAGCCTCCCCAGCAGAAGAGAGAATAGGGTGAAGGTAGCATGTTTTCTGATTAACATTATCAGAATCACTCCAACCACATACATGCCACCAATTATAGTCTGAATGCCAGGGTGTACTATTTGTCTGTGCCTCCATACTAGGTTAGCCAACTCCATTGAGTAGCTCCCTTTGGTAGTGACTACCTTGGCACTGGCTGCTGGGTCCACAGGAAGCATGCCAAAGGTACATGTGTAAAGTAATTCTTTGACTCAGGATTGAAGTCCTGCTGTTTGATGTTGTTTGATGCCTAAAAGCCCTGTCTGGGTTCTGACTACCTGGTGACCAGACCTTCTGATAGGGCAGACCTCTTACCTGTCTTGACCTTTGATATTACCTGAGCTGATAAGCCTGACAAGTCTACCTGGACCCTTGACCTTGTTATGACCTTCAGCATCTACATACTGCCTCCTACCCTCAAACACATATGCATTCTAGGTACCTTATCTAGTTCTTGATTCATGGATTTATTTTGATCACTGGATCATGCTTCCCCTTTATTCTCCATTCTTGAGCTTGCCTCAACTCTTTCAACCTTTAATGTTCTATTCCAACAACAAGTGGCCTGTTGTCACATACTAACAACCAGGAAGAACATCTGGTCCTAGAAATCTAAATGTGCATAGTTGGGGGAATTGAGCAGAAGTGGAACAGAGGACAAAGGAACAAGCTGTTGTTTAAACCAGGACTTATGAATGAGAACATCCAGTCAAAGAGACACGTCAGAAACACCAAAACCAGGCTGAAATGATGGAATGAATATTATGAAAGGAATCTGTTGTTATATTTAGTCATTTTAGTTGTGTCTAATTCTTCATAACCCTTTTCTGGAGAGTTTTCTTGGCAGAGATATTGGTGTGGTTTGCCATTTCCTCTTCGACCTCATTTTACAGATAAGGAAACTGAAGCAAACAGGGTTAAGTGGCTTGCCCAGAGGTTAAACAGCTAGTAAGTGTCTGAGGCCAGATTTGAACTTGTGAAGATGAATCTTTCTGATCCCAAACCCAGTGATCTATTCACTGTGGCACCTATCTGCCTGTATGAAGGGAAATCCATGCGTTAAACACAGTAGATATATAACAAAAGCTTGTTGAGTTGAATTGACCAAGGGGATTTGAACAACCAAGAGAAAACCATAATAAAAAATGCTGAAGGAATAAATAAAGTATTGTTTTCTTGTGTGACTTAGTAGAAGAATAGTGTGTTTAGAAATGCAGTCAGATAACATGACCTTAAATTCCGACTCTGCTATTTATTATGACCTTGGAGCCCAGTACTTAAACCTATTGAACCTGTTTTCCCAAATGAAAAATGAGGGGATTGAACTAGATGATCTCTAAGGTACCTTCCACTTTAAACCCTGTTCAAATATTTATTAAGCACCTACCATGTGTAACATACTGTGGAGGACCCTGGACTTCTTGATTCTGTGATCCAGAGTCAGGTTCCATAGCACTCTATAATTTATAAGATAATTATTTATAATACCTCTTTAGTGTGAGAAATGAATATTTCTTATATTTAATAGCTGATTATTACATTAGGACCAAAGGTTTTCCCCTTTTCTACTTCCTTATCCAGAAACCAACCAGTGTGGTTGATTTCTCTCTTAAAGACAGACCCTGGACAAGATCTAATCAGACAGTAAAAGAAATAATAAGCTTGGGTTAATGGGTATAGTCTTCCTCATTGTGTTTGCTTAGACAGGTGCTGGGGAAAGGTTGATTCTCCCTATTACTGATGTCTCTTTGACCAAGATTTGAGTTACTCAAGTTACCTACCCATTTGATTAATGAATCAGAGTTGAGAAGGTACCCCTCAGGAACATCTCTAAAGGGCACATAAACTGTGATCTCATCAACATTAGGAGTCTTTGGTCTAAAAGAGACAGTCAGATGACCATCCTTTTATTAATAACCTCCTGACCTTGTTAATAAATTTAAGTTATCAAGAATCTTTGTCTCTTGAACTTTTTAATCATCATAACAGGAAAGGGGAGAGGCTGTAAAAACTGTGTCCAAAACTGGATCCTGAATTTCTATTGTGTACCAGTTACGATCTGCCTTGGAAATACCCTGCTACTTACTCTATGACCCCGCTTCTGTAGGAAGTTTAAGGGCTACCCATGAAACTACTGCGGCTCCATGAATTTAAGTGAAATGTCTAAGACAACAATGATTAGTAAATAATAGTCAGGATTTGAGTGAGGGAGAGCTGTGCAAAGTCACCAGCCTCACTTTCTTCTCCAGAGTCATCTGGGTGCAGTGGCCAGATATGGATCAGGATGACTGGAGATGACCCAGGGTGCAAGTAGGAGACCTTGGCTTTTTCAAGCTAAAGTCTTTCCAAGTTCTCACTTTGAGTGAGGCAACATCCATTTAATAACTAGGCCTATTTAAGAAGTGAGTCAAGGAATGATCCTTTAAATCAAAATATTGCCTTAGGGAAAGTATATAATATGATTGCTTTCCTCAAGATGCTTCTCCTGATTATGTATCTAAAGTTAGATGGAACCTAAGAGACCACCCAGTCCAACCCCCTCATCTCACAGGTGAGGAAACTGAGGTCTATGGAGGTGAAGCAACTTTTGCAAGATCATGTGTATCAGAGGTCAAATTTGAGCCTATGTCTTCTGTCTCCAGGGTCTGTACACTTTCCACTGTGTCACAATGAAGATAGCACCGCTTCATCTCTTTGTTTTTCAGTCTTATCACCTTCTGAAAACATGTAGCATTTCTCTTCATGCACTTTTCAGTTTAATTGAATGACTTATTGGTGGCTTATGCATTTTTAATAATGAACTGGCATCCATGTTAGAGACTTTCAGCTAAATTGTACTAAAGTGTTTTAGAGCCGTTAATTAGCACAAGCAGGTTCTGGATTCATCCCAGGTTGTGTGCCCTTGCATACTTGGGGACCCTTAGTGAAGGTATAAGATACTGACAGGTATCCAGAATAAGTCATTTCTGTAGAATTATATAATGGGAGAGTTTGTGAACAAAATATGATTTTAGAAAAAGAGACCTTAGAACATAGCTCTGGGAGAGATGTCAGAACAGAATGCTCAAAAAGACCTTATACATTATCTAATCCAATTCCTTCATCTGACCTGGATGTTCTTCATGTACAAAAAAGTCCCTCCATTTGCATCCTACCTTTTCATCTTTGTTGACTGTAAGCCTTTACATGTATCCCAGCTTCCTCTGAACCTTCTCTCCCTCAATGTTTTCTATAAAATTTTGAAAATCTATTAAACTTGATCCCTAGAGATGTCCTGAAGTCAACTGGCTCTATCCTTTGTGGCCACCACCCAAGGGCATACTGTTAGGAATCTGTTAACTCTGGATACAGGAATTTAACTTCCCCCAAATTCCTGCCCCCCTCTTTAGGGTGAGTCATTTCACTAGAAACCCATACTCAGACCAGTCCTTCTGAGTGTATCAGAAAGTATTTGGCTACAGTGAGGGCCATATAGTAACATGTCATTTCCAAGTTAGGTCAGAACAGGTACACAATAGAAATTCAGGATTCAACTTTGTTCACAAGTTTTTATAGCCTCTCCCCTTTCCAGTCAGATCTAGACTTTCTCTTTTTAGACACTCGGTCATATTTTTCCTTATGTCCGGCTGCCTAAGCAACATTCTCTCTTAGCTCATTGAAAAATCTCATTGCTTTAATCCTAGTTTTCTTCCAAAATACACCTTGTTTCTTCTCTCTTCTGAATTCTTTTCCACGTTCTTCTAACCTTGAAAATTTGGCTTCCCTTGTCCCCTGGTACAGGTGTCAGATGCTATTGTAGATAACAAGCCGTACATTTACCTTGGAAGATCAGTCAGTCAATAAACATTTATTAAGGTGATAGTTTTTTCCTTCTTCCTCATTCAGAATGATAGAGCAGAGGACAAAAAAATATAGAGCGAGAAGGGACCTTAGAACATGGAATTTTAGACAATAGAGCATAAAAAGAGAGTTGGAAAGAACCTCAGAAAATTATAGTGTTAGAATGAGGTCATGGGGTTTTAGAGTTCCAAGTCCTTAGAGATTATTAGGTCCAACCCCTTTCCTCCATTTTATAGATACAGAAAGTGAATTGCATGGGTCCAAGAATCTCAGAGTTGATTGAAAGAGATCTCTGAGATCATCTAACATAATCTATATCCTAATCCTCTCTTTGGTATCCTTGACAAGGAGTCATTCTTTCTGCAAATAAGGATCTTTGATGAAGGAGAATCAGCATCTTCAAAGGCAGCCCGCTCCTGGACAGCTCTAACAGCTAGAAAATATTCCCTGTATTGGGTTCACATCTGTCTCTCTGCAACTTCTACCCCCTAAATGTCAAGAATAATACATTTATCTTCTCTTACATATGAAAGTCCTAAAAATATTGGGCAATGATTATGTCTCCCCAAGTCTTTTCTTCTGGTTAAACATCTCCAGTTCCTTCAAGTTAGCCTCTTATGACATAAACTCTAGTCATCTCCCCCATTCTGGCCACCCATTCTGAATGTACTTGAACTTACAACTGCCATTAAATATGGTTATGAAATCAATGTTCCCTAAGTGATAAGGTATTCTCAGTAATACAAAGACCCAAGACAATTCTGAAGGATGTGTGATGAAAGGTACTTACATCTCCAGAGAAAGAACTGGTGGAACCTAAATGCAGATCAAAGATACTTTTTCTTTACTGTCTTTATTTGACCTATTCTTGGTTTTTTGTTTGTGTTTTCTTTCACAGTGTGATTTACATTGAAATGTGTTTTACATAATAGCACATGTGTATCCTATGTCAAATTGCTTGCCTTATCAATGGGGGGAGAGAGAGAATTAGGAACTCAAAATTCAAAAAAAAATGTTTAAATTGCTTTTACATGTAATTGGAAAAAATAAAATATTAAATTAAAAAATACTTCCTAAGTGATCTGCCCAGGCTATCCTCTGATAGTAGAACTCTAAGTTCCCTACTTCTAGATCCTGGTTGGTTGTTATCCTTAATTCTCAAAGAGGACCAAAAGGACATAACTATGCTAGAGTATGGTTTCCTTATATCCAACTGTGGCTGATCAGACCAAAACAAACCCAGAAGGCTCTATCATAGGTCAAGGACAAATAGTTCATGTGATCATTTCGGGGAGGATTCTTTAAATTTGTGCATCCTAAGTTTCAATTCTTCTTTCTTCATAGAGCACAGCACCTTCTCTGATGTGGGCACACCAAGCTCAGTGGTTCTGTGCCAGTGTCTCCCATGTCACACAATCAATCCCAAAGTTTGAGAGACCTTGAGAGTGTCCTTGCACTGCTTCTTCTGATTACCATGTGATTGCTTGCCCTGTGTGAGTTCTCTATAAAGCAGTCTTTTTGGCAAGTATATGTTTTGCATTCTAACAATGTGGCCAGCCCACTGGAGTTGAGTTCTCTGAAGCATAGTTCGAATGCTTGGAAGTTTAGTTCAAGTAAGGATCTCAGTGTCTGATACCTTATCCTTCCAGGTGATCTTCAGAATCTTCCTAAGATAGTTCAAATGGAAGTGATTCAGTTTTCTGGCATGATGCTGGCAGACTGTCCATGTTTCACAGATATACAATAATGAGGTCGGCATAACTGCTCTGTAGACCTTCAGTTTGGGCTACGGAGTCTAATACCTCTTCTTTCCCATACTTTGTACTTCAAGATGTAATGCCTCTCTTAATGCTACTTTAGAGGTGTGTTTCTTTTAGACCTTAACAAAATTGGAAGTTATAAGGCACAAAGATAAGGATTAATTATCTTAACTTGATTAATGTAAGGCTGAGGCCCTTTCAGGAAATATTGAATTTCCTGACTAGGAATTTTCTCTGACTAGAATTCATCATGCCTGGAATTCTCTCCCTCCTCATCTCTGCCTCTTGCCTTCCTTGGCTTCTTTGAAGTCAGTTAAAATCTCATCTTCTTCAGGAAGACTTTTCTGATTTCCCTTAACTCTACAGCCTCCCCTCTGGTGATTATTTCCAGTTTATCTTGTATAGAGATTATACATAGTTTGGTTGTCTCCCCCATTACACTGTGAGTTCCTTGAAAGCAGGAACTGTCTTTTGCTTTTTTTCATTTCCTCAGCACTTAGAAGAGTGAGTAGCACATAGTAGGTGCTTAATACTCACACACACACACAAACATTCATTTATTGACTGCTCCTTTATCATTTCTTTTATTCTGAACCTTTTGAACAAGACTTGCCTTTCCATAGTCATATTCTGGTGCTGAATTAAATCCTGCTACATCTCAGGGGTATCTATGAGGTCAAATAATGCCTTCTTGTTTTTGGATATCTTGTTTACCCTGTTCACTCACACACTATGTCACATTATTTGTGTGGAGACATCTATGCTCATGACTTTTATTGCCTTGTCTCTTTTTGGATGTTGTCTTCTGTGAATTTCTGGTCCCCTTGAGGGCTGTTCCTTCCTGTGTGGAACATATTGCTTCTATCTTGGGACATCTATCTGGTATGGCTAGCCTTTTTCCTCCTCTTCACTCTACTATTTTAAGCCCTCTTGATAAAATTCACAACACTCCATATGAGTTTTTATCAGTCTTCATGAGATGCACTTCATTTGTTTTTATCTCAGTTGAATTTAATCCAATATTTATCTACTAGCCCTTAATAAGTGCCAGACACTGTGCCCAGTGCCTGGGACACAATGACAAAAATGATACAAGTTTCTATTTTCCAGGATCTTACATCTTTCTGTGGGGATACTATAGGTGTATACATAGAAGTGAATATAACATATGTCCAAAGGAATTTAAAGAGGGAAGAAAGAACTAACCTTAAGGAGATTCAGGGAAGCTCTTGTGATAGGAGGTGGCACCTGGTCCTTATAGACTCTACAAGTCAGAAGTAGGGAACAAGTGCATTCAAACCATGGGATCACCTGAGCTAAGGTACAGAGGATGAAGATACCTTGTTGTGTATGGAGAAATAGCTGGTAGGACCAGTTTGACTGGAACAGAGAGTAAGTGAATGGAAGTAATAAGAAATATGACTGGAAAGGTAAGTGAGAGCCAAGTCATGGAGCCCTTTAAATACTGAAAAGGGGAGAATGCCTTTTATTTGAAAAGCAAAGGAGAGATGCAGAAGATATTTAAAGCATGTTAGATCTGTGTTTTTGGAATGCCATCTTGGCAGCTGGGTGGAGGAATATTAGAGATGCCAACAGCATCTAATAGAATTCAAACTGAATTATCAAAAATGCCATATTAGTTAGTTTACAAACTAACTTTTCACTGAAGAACAGAGTGACAACTGCAAGTATTTAGGACATAAAATTCTAGAACAAAGAATGTCTAATCCAAAAAGTATTTATCAAGTGATTACTATGTATAAGGCACTGGAGAAAAATAGTAGATATGGAAGATACCTTAGACTACAGAACATTAGAACATAGGATGTAAGAGCTAGAAAGGACCTTGGGACATATGACCCTCAGAACATAGTTTCTGTTTGTTTCCCACCATACTACTACCCAACCTTGGATTTAAGGGAATTAATTCCTTAGCAGAAAAGGATTCAGTTAGCTTAAGAGACCTCTGAAAGAGAGGCTCTACTCAATGTTGAAGGAAGGAAGGGAGTAATTTTCCATGAGTGGGCACTTAGACTGCAGATGATCAGTCAGGCAGCCAGTAGTCCTTGTTTTTGAACCTAGAGATGAAAAACAAAGAGTGCCCAGGGAAGAGGACACAAAGGTGAAGCTCAGAGAAGGGTTTTTGCTGGGGATTCATGACACCTTCTGCTTTCTTATCCAGCACTGGTAGCTTGAAATTTGACCCTACATCCTAGGTCTCTGTGTTTGACTTCAGCCAAGCACAGGGTGTACCTCCTAGAGTACATTTTGGTGGAATATATAATGGGTCCCAAGGGAGGGAAGCAGATTAAGTGACAGGGGTCAACAGAGATGTAAGTCACAACTTAACAAAAGGTTTGGGCTGTACCTGCCTGGTTCAGTGGAGCAAATTGCTATGTGGTAAAATATAAGATGATAAGAGTCTACCTTAGCAACATCATAGTTGACAATTAATACCAAATTACCTTCTGGTACAATAGTTTTCAGGAAAGAGTGACTGCCAAGGGTCTGTAACAGTGAGTGCCCCAACATACACAGGGGAGTCTGCTATTACAGTTTCTTTGATCTGCTTTTCTAAAAGGAAAGGCAACTGACTGAGGGATTAACAATCTCCTTTAATCAAGCACATATATCATTCACTTAGTTCAGGAAATCAACAGACAGTGCTTCCAAACTGTCTGACATAAGCAATACATATATAGAAAATCAACAGACAGTTGTCTGACCATAGTTGGAGGGAGGGAAGCATCTGGGTTTTCAAAGGTGGGTGGGGGCAGGGCTCCTTAGACTTCCTAGAGTCTCATCTAACACACAAAGCTTCTTACAAAAACTAAGCCCCAACAAGAAGGTATGACCCTCTGACCCAGTGCCGCAATAGAAAAAATAAATAGTACTTGAAACCCTCCTACCAAACAACTCCCCTAATCAAGCTTCCCTCAAAGGGCAAGCCCATCAATAAATGGGTGGGGAAGATCTTTAATCATACCAACAATACAAATACATATACTGTTTCTAGTTAAAGAAACTCTTGCTTCTGTGTTTGAGTAAAGACTCTTGGTTGATAAAGGCAAGATTCAATCAGAGGCATCTGATTATACTAAATCAAAAATAGCAAAAGATCCCACCCTGCTTGCCATTACAGAGAATCACAGTCTGAAAAGGCATGGGATATCTTACCTACATTCCAAGCTCTGCTCTGAAGGTCCAATAAGGTAAGCCCCTTTCCAATGAAGATAATATTGAATCAAGGCTATACGGCATCACTGCTAAAAAGAAAGCTGCTCTTCGGTCCCACCTACATGACTCACTACAGACCCCAGTTTTGAATAAAAAGAAAATACCCTGTTGCTCTTCCTGGTTTCAATTCTGTGGAATAAGATTCCTCTTCCCACTAGGTGTTCCCTAACGCTCCCTAACCACACACATTTTTGTATGTTGTCTCCTCCCATTAGATTGTGAACTCTTTTAGGGTGGGGACTGCCTTATTAATTGAATCCCCAGCACTCAGTACACTGACTATCATGTTCTTGTTAAGCTTTTTCAGTCATGTCTATTTCATGACCCCATTTGAGGTTTTCTTAGCAAAGATACTGGAATCATTTGCTATTTCCTTCTCAAGTTGATTTTATAGATGAGGAAATTAAGGCAAACAAGGTTAAATGATTTGCCCAGGCTCATGCAGCTAGTTAAGTGTCAGAAGTCACATTTGAACTCAGGAAGCATTCTACCCACTGACCCACCTAGCTTCCCCTTAAAGGGTATTAACTTTCTATTAGTTCTCTAACATTCTGCATTCTGAATTCAGTCCTTTGTTCTGCGGTTATTTCCAATTCTTATATCCTGTGTTCTAAAGGCCCATTCGGTTCTGACAATCTAGAATGTTTGATACTGAGCCATGAAGAATTTAACAATTCACAGTCCCTTCAAGAAATCTCATCTGATTTTTTAAGATTTACAGACTGACAGTTGAACTGATTGCCTTCTCTTGTGCTGTGTGCCTTGAATTATCTGGTACTGAGCTTCTGGGGTGCTCATGGATAAGAGTCTTTTCTCTCTGTTAAGACCATTGGGTATTCAGGGTGATCATCAAGGTTTTAGATAGGATGGTGCCAGTGGACACAGGAGCAGTCATGCAAAATGCTTATTGCCTGGATTACTGAGTCACAGTTCATTCTAAAGTTTCCCACTTTATGGCATACAGGCAAATCTTCTTTTTTCTTTTAATTTATTTTTAACACAGTTTATAACAGATAAAGTAATTCCAATTTTTGGTCAGGTGATACTTCTTTTTAAAACATTTACAATATGGGCCACAAACGAATTTGTTTTTTAAACATTAACCAACTGAGACATAAATAATATTCATGTTGCTAACTCCACAAGCTCTTGACCTCTTGACCTTGTCTCCACAGTATTACTAAGAATTAAAGGACCCTAACTTAATGTTATTGGTCTAAAGTCCTATGCCTAATAGCTTAATTTTAGACAACCTCGGATGTTCCTCTACCAATAATCTATAATTGAATAGATCTGGTATTAACCTTACAAATCTTTTGACTATAGGAAATTGCCACTAAGAATAGGGACATTGCAGGGATACTTTATCTCCCCAACTTCATGTCATTTTCAGGAAGGATTAGATTATTCATTTGCATTCAGTTAGGCTTAAAGTCTGCCAAGTGTCAGTGAGGAAATTGAGTCAGGAGAATCCCACCTCAGCCCATGCTGAACAGCCACACTCCCACCCTTCCCTTGAGATCACCTTATGCATTTCATACAAGCATCTCATCAGCTTACTGGCATCATGGATTAAAGGCTCAGATCGCCTTACTTGCTACCCGTACCTGGAGTTAGACTCAGAAGAACAGTCACTTAATAGTTCCATAGCATCTAAAAATGGCAAGTACTAATAACCATGTTTCAAATATGATTATAGTTTCACTTTGGCTAAGGAACATCTTTTGAGGCAAGTCTTAAGTGCCTTTCTATACATGTTCTAGTTCCTGATTAAAATCAAATTTACCATGAAAACCTTGACTTTTTCATCAATGCCAAATTTAACCCAAGGCTATCTTCCTCTAGGAAATTTAGACTGAAATTATTTCTCCAAACTAAAGATGTCATTGATTCATTCTCAGTAATTAATTCAGTCAATTGTTTTAATACTAATTGCTTTTACCTCACTTTGTAACATGTCCAATTTTTCTCCCAATCTCTCCCATCCCCCTACTTTCTAATACCTTGCATTCTGATTATTCCTTCCCTCAATGTACCCACACCACCCCTGTCCTATCCCTATCGTCTCTCTTTTCTTGCAGGGCAAGATAAATTTCCACACCCCATTTCCTGTACTTCTTACTTCCCGATTATATGCAATAAAAATTCTCAACATTCGTTACTAATACTTTGAATTCCAACTTCTCTCCCTCCCCCCTCCCTCCCCAGCCCCACTAAGAAGGGAAGCAATTCAATACAGAATAAATATGTGTTCTTTTGCAAAAGTCTTCCATAAAAATCATGTTGTGTAATACTAATTATATTGCCCTCTGTCCTACCCTATCCCCCCTTATTTTTCCCCCCTGTAATTGACCTTGTCCCTTCTTGAAAGTGTTTATTTCGAGTGACTCCCTTCTCCCATTTGCCCTCCCTTCTAACATTCCCTTCCCTCCATTTGTCACCTCCTCTCCTCCTTTCCTGTGGTGTGATACAAATTTTCATATCAAATTTAGTGAGCATGTTATTCTCTCCTTCAGCCACATGTGGGGAGAGTAGCTTTATTTTTTCTCCTCTTCCCTTCTCCCTTATCTCCTCTATTGAATAAGATTTTTCTTATCTCTTTTATGAGTTATAGCCTGCCCCATTCCATTACTCCCTTTCTCTTCCCAGAATTTTCCTCCTTCACCCCTTAATTTTTATTTTATTTTATTTTTTTGTGTGTGTGGTTATCATCTCTTCTGACATAACACACCCTGTACTCTCTATCTATCTATGTGTATGTGTGTTTGTGTGTATGTATGTACAATCTCTCCAACTATTCAAATACTGAGAAAAGATTCAAGAGTTAAAAATATTTTCTTTCCATGTAGTAATGTAAGCAGTTCAGCTTTAGAGAGTCTTTTATGATTTTTCTTTCCTGTTTACATGTTCATGTTTCTCTTGATTCTTGTCTTGGGAAGTCAAATTTTTAAATACAGATCTAGTCTTTTCCTCAACATGAATTCTTGAAAGTTGTCTATATCACTGAATGACCATTTTTTCCCTTGAAATATTATAATCAGATTTGCTGGGTTGGTGATTCTTGGTTTTAATCACAGTTCCTTTGACTTTCGAAATATCCCACTCCAAGCCCTTCAGTCCCTTAATGTTGTAGCTGCCAGATCCTCTGTTATCCTGATTATATTTCCACAGTACTCAAATTGTTTCTTTCTAGCTGCTTGCAGTGTTTTCTCCTTGATGTGGGAACTCTGAAATTTGACCACAATATTCCTAGGAGTTTCTCTGTTCAGGTTTCTTTCAGAAGGTGATCAATGAATTCTTTCAATATCCATTTTACCCTCTGATTCTATAATATCAGGACAGTTTTCCTTGATAATTTCATGGAAGTTAATGTCTAGGATCTTTTTTTGATCATGACTTTCAGATAGTCTAATAATTTTAAAATTATTTCTCCTGGATCTATTTTCCAGGTCAGTTGTTTTTCCATTGAGTTGTTTCACATTATCTTCTATTTTTTCAAATTTTTGGTTTTGTTTATTAACTGCTTGGTTTAACTCATAGTCGTTCGTTTCCCTGAGCTCAATTCTCTCTTTGAACGAATTATTTTGTTCAGTGAGCTTTTGAACCTTCTCCTCCATTCTGCTTTTTGAAACCTCCTTCTCCTTATTGACTTTTTGAACCTTTTTCCAATTGAGTTAGCCTCTTTTTAAAGCTGTTATTTTCCTCAGTGTTTTTTTGGTTCTCCTTTAGTAAGCTGCTAACTTATTTTTTAAGGTCTATTGCCTGAGCCCATTTTAAATTCCCTTTGGAGGCAGAGGCCTTGACTTCCTCTGACAGTATGCTTTGTTCTTGCTCATCCGAAAGGATGGGGGGGAGATACCTGTTCCCCAAGGAAGTGACATTCTATGGTCTTATTTTTTTTCCCTTTTTTGGTCATTTTCCCAATGAGTTACTTGATTCCTGAGTTTCCTCACCATAACCTTCTGGCTTCCAGCTCCGCCAAGCCAGTACTTGTGGACTGAGATTCAAATGAGCTGCTCCCTAGCCTCAGGGGCTTTCGACAGGAGGCAGGGCTACTATTCAGTGTGAGATTAAGTTCAGCTGCTCCGGTAGGGGCAGGGCCACCACACAGGGTTCAGTTCTGTCAGGGACTTTCTGATGAGATCTTCAATGATGGATGCTGGCTACTACCTGCTTTGGAAGCCTCGTCTACTGCTGCCTCTACTGCTGCCACCTGAGGAGGCCTGAGTTATGGGGATACCCCACTCCCTTCTCAGCCAGCCAAAAAGATTTTCTCACTGACCTTTCGCACCTGTGGCTTGAGGGATCTGTGCTGCCACTGGAGATTCAAGGCAGGGCTGGGCTCTGCTCCTCGTCCAGTGCGTGACACACCTTTCCTATCAGTCTTTCAGGTCTCTCTGGGACAGAAATATCCTCCACTCTGTTGTTCTGTGACTTCTGCTGCTCCAGAATTTGTTGAGAGTTCTTCTTTACAGGTATTTTATGGGCTATGGGGTAGGAGCTAGCATAGGTGTATCTTTCTACTCTGCCATCTTGACTCCCAGTCAAATCTTTATTAACCCTTTTTCTTCAGCAGTAGTACTGGGAGTCATAGTAGTAGTACTACTACTAATAGTGTAAGGCAGGTAGGTGGCATTGGGGAGAGTGCTTTGAAGTTGGAGTAATGAAGACCTGTGTTCAAATCTTGTCTCACACACTTATTAGTTTTGTGATTCTGGGTAATTCCCTTAAGATTTGTCTGCTTCAGTTTCCTTATCCGTAAAATGCGGAGTAATAATAGTACCTACCTCCCAGGGTTGTTCTGAGGATAAAATGAGATAATAATTATAAAGTTCTTTGCAAACCTTAAAGCTCTTAGTAAATGCTACCTGTTATAGTCATTTATATTCACAGAGGAGAGGCCCTGCTGTCTAATACAAAGTAATTTTAAACTTGGTCTAGGATCACAGGACCATTGACTTAGAGTTGGAAGGGAACTCAAAGTTTTCTATTCTAATCTGAGGGCTCAGAAAGATTAAATGACCTGTCCAAGGTCACACAGGTAGCAAAGTCAAGATTTGAACCCAGATCCTCAGACTCAAAATACCGTGTTCATTCCACTACCTTCTCTTAGCATTCAAAGGGCTTCCATTCTCCTTTTCTTTTTCCTTTCTTCCTTCTTTCCTTGAATAAGTACTTGATAAACATCCCCTAATTGTTAATTTCTATGGTAGCCTCTGAGAATACAAAGAGGAGGAGGAGAAGAAAGGAAGGAAGGAAGGAAGGAAGGAAGGAAGGAAGGAAGGAAGGAAAGAAGGAAGAGAGAGAGAGAAAGAAAGAAGGAAAGGAAAAGAAGGAAGGAAAGAGTAAAAAGAAAAATTCATGTCCTCACAGAGCTTACGTTTTGTGGGAAGAAACAGATACACAGACTAAATAAATAAAAATATACACAAAGTAATTTCTTTGTAAAGGAAGGACACTAAAAACTGGGAGGCTCAGAAAAGGCTTTGTATAGGAGGTAGCATTTGATTTGTAGTGAAGAAAGCTAAGCATGTAGCAATGAGGGAGTACATCAAAAGCAAGGACAAAAGTTTGCAAAAACGTGGAGGTTGAAAGCAGGATGTTCTGTATGACTTAAAGGAAGCACATTAGCTAGTTGGGTTGCAACACTGAGTGCAAGAAGGGGAGCTTTATGCAGCGAATTTTGGAAGACAGAATAGAGCCAGGGTGTAAAGGACTTCACATGCCAATTGAGGAGTTTGCATTTCATCCTAGAGAGTTACTAAAGCTTCTTGTGAAGGGAAATGACTTGGTCAGACCTGTGCCTTAGGAATATCAATTTGGTATTTGCATGAAGGCTGAATTAGAGAAGGAAAGTAGTGGAGGCAGGAAGGCTCTTTAAGAGGCTATTGTGGTAATCTTGGCAGGAGGAGATGAAACCCTAAACTGGGTGGTAGTTGAGTAAGTGGAGGGAAAGGGACAGGTGCAAACAGCATTGAGAAAGTGGACGAGACTTAACAATTAATTGGACATAGGGATGTTGGTGATGAGTTATGGATGACTCTGTATCTGCAAGCCTGGGTGACTAGAAGGATGGTGGTGCCCTTGACAGAAACCAAGAAGTTATCTGAGACAGTGGAGTGTGGCTTAAAGAGCCCTGGTCGGGGTGCCTGGAGATCAGGAGTGTAGGCCCTTAGTCTGCTGCTAATTTTCTGATGCTTTCCCTCTCTGAGGCTTGAGCTCCTCATCTAGAAAAAGAGAGATTTACTCTCTGAAACCCCTGCCATGTACAACATCCTATGCTCTAAATTTCTGTGTTCTAAGGTTATTGCCAGTCCTGAAGTTCTATAATTTTATTCTGGAGAATGTCTTGTAGGTTGCTGCTGTACAGGGATATTATCAATACAAACACAAGGCAAATTCAAGGCTTAACTTAGCACTAGATCTCCTGGCATCCCAATCAGGAAACTTTTCATTCCCCCAAATAATCTAAATGCAAATTACTCTTGTTCAGTTCTATACCATTATAGTGGACACATTTTTAAGGAATTATGAGAAGAATCCCTGCCACAGAATGTCTCAGTTAGTCAACAAGCATTTATTAAGCACCACCTATATGCTAGGTATTGTGCTGAGATATGGGGGTACAAAGAAAGGGAAAAGATAACTCCTTCCTTCAAGGATCTCATAGTCAAATAGGGGAGACAATATACGTGTATGACTTGTACAATAAGTTATATTCAAGATAAATGGGAACTGATCAATATGGAGAAGAGATAACAAACACAATTAAAGTTTCATACACAATCATCTTTTTTAACATACTATGTTATGGAAATGAATGCTTTATTCCATAAATTAAAAAAAATTTAAAAAGAGGTATTACAAAAGATTTTCTGTAGAGGGTCAGATTTTACATGAGGCTTAAAGGAAACACTTAAAGGAAACTAGGGAAGTCAGGAGAGGGAGATGAGGAAGGAAAGAATTTCAAATATGGCAGGCAGAGAGCCTGTAAAAATATCTTAAACTGGGAGACAAATATCGTGTATAAGGAGCAATAAGGAGGCCAGCGTCATTGTATCCCAGAGTACTTGAGGGTGAATCACATGTAAGGAGATGAGAGAGGTAAGAGGGGGTCAGGTTATTAAGGGCTTTGAATGTCAAGCAGGATTTGATTAGATCCTGGAAATTATGACAGGAAGCCATTGGAGTTTATTGAATAGGAGGGTAACTGTCAGATCTGTACTTTGGGAAGATCAATTTGACAGCTGAGTGGAGAATGGATTATAGGGGGAGGGTCATGAGGCAGGGACACAAACCAGCAGAATATTACAATAGTCCAGGCATGAAATGATCAGGGCCTGGATCAGGGTAGTGGCAGTGTGAAAGTGAAGGGAGAATATATGAGAGATGCTAAGAAGGTAGACTCAGTAAGACTTGGTGATAGATTGGATATAGGCTATGAGATTGAGGAGTTGAGGATGACACCCAGGTTGTGAGTTGTTGGTGGCTGGGAGTATGGTGTTACCCTAGATGGATATAAGAAAATTTGGAAGAATTGGGGGCAAAGATAGATCTAGAATTGAATGGGGCTTCAGAGGTCATCCAATCCAGCCCCCTCATGTTATAGAAAAGGAAATTAAGACCTAAAAGTGGAACAAAACAGAAAATGACAAATGTTGGAGGAGTTGTGGGAAAACAGGTACATTAGTGCACTGTTGATGGAACTATGAACTGTTCCAGTTATTATGGAAAGCAATTTGGATCGATGCCCGGAAAGCTATTAAACTGTGTCTATGCTTTGGACCAGAGATACCTCTACTAGATCTATGCTTGAAATCAAAGAAAGAGGAAAAATACACGTTTATACAAAAATATTTGTAGTAACACTTTTTATGGTAGCAATGAATAGGAAACTGTGGACTGTTCATCAATTAGGGAATGACTGTAGTATATGAATCTGATGGAATATTATTGTGCTGTAAGAAATTATGGAGATGGTTTCAAAAACTCGGGAAGACTTTTATGAACTGATACAAATGAAATGTACGGAACCAGGAGAACAATTTATGCAGTAACAATAATATTATGAAGATAAACACTTTTGAAAAAAATAAGAACTTTGATCAGCACAAAGACCAGTTGCTATTCCAAAGGATTCATGATTAAATATGTTGCCCACCTCCAGATAGAGAGGTAATACACTCAGAGTACAGACTGAGGCATACATGTATTTTATATACATATACATGTGTATGTATACAAATATGTATGTATGTGTGTATATATATATATTACATATATACATATACACAATTGTGGTTGGTAATTGAGTTAACAAAAATTAAGTCTTTCAGAATTGTTTGTCTTTATATACATGCACACACACATACACACACACACACATACAAACACATATTTGTGTGACTTTTCCAATGCAGGGATTTGTTTTACTTGGCTATATATATTTGTTATACATTTTATTTTTTTGCTTTTTCAATAGGAAGTAGAGGTGAGAAGGAAAGAGTACAGAAAGAATAAAAAATAAGAATAAGAAAAAATGTGAATTAAAAAAAAGAAGGAAATGGAGGTTCTGACTTGCCCACGTTCATATAGGTGATTTCTGGCAGAGATAGAATTTTAATCCAGTTCCTTTAAGTCCATACTCCACTGTGCTACCCTACTTCTGTGGTTCATTGGGAGAATTTTGTCAATGATGAAATGATGGGTCCTTGAAGTTTTGAAGTATTATAATTAAGGCTCTGGGGAAGACTAGAAAGGGATTGGTGGGTATGTCTGAAAACATAGGAAAAGGCAAGTAAACAGACAGCATCAGGACTGAAGACTGTATCTATCACCTACCCGCATCCTTGGTTATCTGACCACAAAGCCTCCCAAGGAACTTGGAGATGCACACACACACACACACACACACACACACACACACACACACCCCTTCCCTGTTTGGTTGGCTAGAGCTAAGTGATACTGCCCTGAGCTCCTTTGGGCTTGTTGGGGGATGGAATTGGGACAGGGAACCTCTGGGAGTGAGGAGAGTAGAGCGGATGTGCTCTCTTTGCAGAGGGACAGGCACATCCCTTCATCTTTCAGTACAAAGAATGTGAATGAAAGAACTTTGGATTTCAAGTCAGATGCCCTGGACTTGTGTCCTTGATATGATTCTTCTTCATGTCTGAGGTTCCTCTTAGCTCTGTTGGTGCTGGTGGAGTCATGGAATTTTCCAGCTGGAAAAATCTCTTATAGATAGCAATCTAATTGAATCCTATTCTCTCCTTGCCTGATTTTATAGATGAGATAATGACAGTCAAAGAGGTTAAAGGTCCCATAGGTCCTCTGTAGTAAAGCTAGGATTCAGATCCATTTCTTCTGGCTCCAGATTCAGTATTTTTTTCACCCGACCTCCATACAACCATACGCCTACTACATTCCTTCCTCTTCCCATGTCTGAGCTTCCATCCCCTAAATCAGGAGTTCTTACCTTTTTTGTGTGTCATGGATTTCTTTGTCAGTTTGGTAAAACCCAAGGACCTCTTATCAGAATAGTACTTTTAAATGCAAAAAGTAAAATATGCAAGCAGTTAGGTGGAGCAGTGGACACTTTAGACACTTACTAGCTGTGTGACCCTGGGCAAGTCACTTAACTTCTGTTTGCCTCAGTTTCCTCAGCTGTAAAGTGAGAACGATAGTAATATCTACCGCCCAAGGTTGTTCTGAGCATCAAATGTGATAGAAATTGTAAAGTGTTTTAGCGCATTGTAAGTGCTAAATAAATGTCAGCTTTTATTTTTATTATTGTTCCTCACAAAATTTTTATGAGAATCAAGTGAGGTAAATAAAACACTTTGCATAACTTAATGTGCCATAAAAATGTTTCTTCTCCTTCTTTTCCTCCTTCTCCTTCCTTCTACAGAAAGGAAATTGACTATATTGAAATTGTAATTATTTAATCATTTTCTATTGTGTCTGATTCTTTATGACTCCATTTGGGATTTTGGTTTTTTTTAGCAAAGATACTTGAGTGGTTTCTCACTTCCTTCTTCAACTTATTTTACAGATAAAGAAACTGAAGAAAGCAGGGTTAAGTGACTTGGTCAGGGTCACACAGCAAATAAGTGTCTGAGGCCAGATTTGAACTCAGGAAGATGAGTCTTCTTTATTCCAGGCTCAGCACTCTATCCATTATACCACTTAAATGCTTCTAAGTTATTATATTGGAGTGCAATTCTTTAAATATTAGTAAAATGCATGGATTCCAGATAAAGAATCTCTGTTCTAAGTCTTGCATATCCTCCAAGTCCCAGTGCCTCCAAGAATTCTTTCTGACTATACCAGGCCTTGACAATACTTTCTCCTCTGGATGCCTATAGTTCCTATTGGTCAGCAGAGGTCACTGTTGTTCAGAGCAGACTGTCTTTAATGTGCTAGGAAAGAGGAGTATACTGAGATAGGAAAATTCTCATTCCTCATTGCAAAATAGACATACCATCCTTATCCCTTCTTTTGCCCCCCAATTCTGGCTGAAAATTCAGTTAACTCTATTCCTTCTTTTAATATTATTTTTACTGATACCTTTTGCTTTAACATCATCTTCATTTCTAAATTTCTCTCACTGTATCCCCAAGAGATCATAAAAATGGGAAAGGGTCCCACATGTACAAAAATATTTATAGCAGCTCTCTTTGTGGTGACCAAAAAACTGGAAATCAAGAGGATGCCCATCAACTGGGGAATGGCTGAATGAATTATGGTATATGAATGTAATGGAATACTATTGTGCTATAAGAAATGATCAACAGGAAGACTTCAGAGAAGCCTGGAAAGACTTATATGATTTGATGCTGAGTAAAAGGAGCAGAACCATGAGAACTTTGTGCACAGCAATGATCACAGTGTGCAAGAGTTTTTTCTGGAAGACTTGGATCTTCATAGCAATGCAAGGACCTAAAAAAAAAATTCCCAATGATCTTGTAAGGCAAAATGCCTTCTACATCCAGAGAAAGAACTATGGAATCGCAGAATGTAGCAGATCATTTTGTGTGTGTGTGTGTGTTTAATGTTTTGGTTTGTTATAGGATTTCTCCCATTTATTTTAGTTCTTCTACACAGCATGACTATAGTGAAAATATATTCAATAGGAATGTATATGGAGATCCTATATAGAATTGCATGCTGTCTTGGGGAGGGAGGGGGGTAGTGAGGGGTAGGTAAGGTGGAAAAAAAATCTAAATTTTATGGTAGTCATTGTAGAACATTAAAAATAAATAAATAAATACATTTCTCTCTTGGGTTGGGAAGGAGGAAGGAAGAAAAGCTGGAACTCAAAGTTTTAGGAACAAATGTTGAGGATTGTTTTTGCATACAGCTGGGAAATAAGAAATACAGGTAAATAGGGTATAGAAATTTATCTTGCCCTATAGGACAAGAGAGAAGATGGGAATAAGGAAAGGGAGGGCTGTTAGAAGGGAAGGCACATTGGTGGAAGGGGCAATCAGAATGCAAGGTGTTTTGGGGTGCGGGGAGGGGAAAGATGGGGAGAAAATTTGGAACTCAAAATTTTGTGGAAATGAATGTTGAAAACTTAAAATAAATAAATTTCTTTCTCTCTTTCTACTTGCTCAGAGTACTTTCTTATAATAAAGGTAGATTCAGCAAAACCAACCAAAACACCAAGTATATTTGACAGTACTTGAACTATTAAACAGCCATCATCTCCTACCTTTGCAGAGAAGAGAAGGGGGTGAATTTTCTCAACACTTCCCCAGGTTCAAGCTTAGTATTTATAATTATGTGGTATTATTTATTTTTGTTATTGGTAGTGGTCTTTCTGTTTATGTTATTGTAGTAATTGTGTTTTGCTTTCCTGGATTTGCTCACTTCCTTGTGCCATCAGGTCATATACATTTTATCATACTTCCCTGAATTCTTCGCATTCATATGCCCATATGGTGGGCTAAGTGGTGCAATGGATAGAATGATAGACCTGGAGCTAGGAAGACTTGAGTTCAAATCCAGCCTCAGATACTTATTAGCTGTATGACCCTGGGCAAGTCCCTTGACCTTGTTTGCTTTAGTTTCCTGGTCTGTAAAATGGTCTGGAGAAGGAAATGGCAAATCACTCTGACATCTTTTCCAAGAAAGCCTGTACCTCATATGAAATGCCAGGCTAGATGAATCAAAAGTCAAAATGAAGGTTGCCAGGAGAAATATCAACAGTCTCAGATACACAGATGATACCACTCTGATAGCAGAAAGTGAAGAAGAATTAAGAAGCCCTTTGATGAGGGTAAAGGAGCAGAGTGGAAAGGCTGACTTGAAATTTAACATCAAAAAGACTAAGATATTGGCAAATGGTCACATTACTTCCTGGCAAATACAGGGAGAAGAAATGGAAGCAATGTCAGGGTTTAAATTTTTGAGCTCAAAGACCACTGCAGATGGCAACTGAAGCTATGAAATTAAAAGATGCGTGCTCCTTGGAAGGAAAGCTATGGCAGATTTAGATATCATTCTGAAAAATAAAGGTCTGTATAGTCAAAGCAATGGTTTTTCCAGTAGCAATGTACGACTGTGAGAGTGGAACTATAAGGAAAGCTGAGCCCTATAGCACTGACACCTTCGAATTGTGGTGGTAGAGGAGACTTTTGAGAGTCCCTTGGACAGCAAGGAGATCAAATCGGTCTACACTTAAAGAAATTAATTCAGACTTTTCATTGAAAGGACTGATACTGACGCTGAAACTTAAATTCGTTGGTCATATAATGAGAAGACAGATCTCACTGGAAAAGACCCTGATGCTGGGAAAGATTGAAGACATAAGGAAAAAGGGGATGAGCAGAGGATGAGGTGGACAGATAGAGTCATGGAAGCAATGAGTAGACTTTGTACAGATTTTCAGAGATTGTGAAAGATAGAAGGGCCTGGAATGCTATCATCCATGGGGTCATGAATAGCTGGACACAACTCAATGACTGAACAGTAACAAAAATATTCCATCACATTCTTGTATCAAAATCTGTTTAGCCATTGCCCCGATGGATGTAATGCTTTATTTCTTTGTGTTTTTGAAGGGATCCTTTGTGAATGTCAGCATGGACTGGGGTCCAAAGATCAGCACATATTGTGATAATTAAAACAAGAAATGAACTTAAAAGTCATCCAGTCCAGCCCAAACATTTGATAGAGGAGGAAACTGAGAACTGGTGATGTTGTGACTGATCTGTGGATACATAATTTGTTGTTGTCCAAATCTTAATAAACCTCAAGCCAATTATTCCACTCTCCTTTTTCACCCTCATCAAGAAACTTCTTAATTCTTCATTTTCTGCCATCAGAGTATTAACATCTGCATATCTGAAACTATTGCTCTGTTTATCTCCTGGCAATCTTAATTCTGGTTTTTAAATTTTTTCAAAATTTTTCTTCCAAATTTATTAATTTACTGGTTTTCAGTTTTCAACAATCACTTCCAGTTCTGGCTTTTGATTCATCTAGTTTGGCATTTCACATGCTGTACTCTACATGTAAGTTAAATAAATAAGATGTCAATAATTTTGTCATACTCCTTTTCCAATCTTAAGGAATAAATAGCGAAACCTGGATTCATACCTCAGTCTTCTGACTCGAGATTCAGTGTTTTTTTCTATTATATATACTATTTTTTATTATTAATTAACATATGAGTTTAGGTCTTTTGCAGTTCTGGAAGCTTGGGAAAGGTAGGGAACAAAGAGCTGGCCTTGAAGCAAAGATGACATGAGTTTCATAAAGGGTGCCAACAAAGCAAAGCCAGCATTTATAAATAGTTATGCTAAGATTTGCAGTTTATCATCTCATTTGATTGATTGGTTAAGGAACTTTTCCCACCTGAGAATTCTTACTACCAATGAAATGACAGCTTTGTTCCATATTGCTATTTTATCCACAACTCTGACAGTTGATCACTTGGGATCAGGACACAGAAGTGGCAGAAAAGAGGAATTACTATGGGAGCTGTCTTCATAGATCTGTATTGGTGAGTAAGTCATATCTTCCTTCCAAGTTGCCTTAGCACTACATCTCCCAGAGGCCTGTATGTCTGCTCAGCAGGTGATGACATTGCCTCCCGAGGCACTTGGATTAGACGTGGAACTTTCAGCATTCTCCATTTGCAAGAAAAATGGGAATTTCATGGTAGAATGAGATCAGGTTCACAAAGTTACAGGTGATAGAGCCAGAGAAAGAAAGGGAAACAGAAGAAAGAAGGAAGATTTCCTCTCAGCTATATGTGAACCATGTCAGCGTTAGTGCATCCGAATTGATTCAGTAGGGGGAGAGATCACACTAGTGTTAGCATTCCTAGTCAGAAACAATAATAGGTTGTTTTCTCCTCCAACTCTTGAGAGGAAATAACAAAGCTCTCTACAATGCTTTGCAGGTTCCATTATGATAAGCTATGTCTTCCAAATACTGAGGTTTTGGTATTTGTCTAGTTGGCAAGTCTCTACCCCCTTTCTCATTTGCTAGCCCTGAGGGCCATTCTGTGAACCCAACCTAGGGAATAAATGAAGATAAGAAAGAGGGGGCATGATCCAGTGGAGCTGCTTGTATACACCAAACTCTTCAGCAGAACCAAGCGTGAGAAAAGTAGCTTATTTCCCTCTCCTGTTATGTTAGAGATACAGGATAGGGAGCAGATTCCCAACCTACAGTTTCTGGAGATTTGGGACAGGTAGCTACAAGAAATACAAGGTCGAAGTTCTTTCTGCATGATTTAATTCTTGGTTTACTTTTCATTCATTTAACTAAATATTCTTAGCTTTACTATGATTTCAAGTGATTTATTCTGGACAGGTTGATGAGATTGAATGGAAATGGGGATTCATAGGGTATTGATTGAGACAAATGATTTCCCTTTGTTTACAATGGGTCTGGAAGCTGGGATATATTAGGAAAGGGGGTATATTAGAGAGCTGGGTGTGTGTTCGTCCTTCATTGCTGAAGAGGACCATGTCATCAGAGAAACGCTTGTACTTGACTTTGTTTTGAGTGAGGGAGGGCTGTGCAGGTCACCAGCCTCACTTCTCCTCCAGGGTCATCTGAATCCAGTGACCAGATATGCATCAGGATGACTGGAGGTGACCTGGGATAAGGCAATTGGGGTTAAGTGACTTGCCCAAGGTCACACAGCTAGTGAGTGTCAAGTGTCTGAGGTGAGATTTGAACTCAGGTCCTCCTGACTCCTGTGCTGGTACTCTATCCACTGCACTACCTAGCTGCCCAAAGAAAGCTAGGTACTACATATCTAAAAGGTCACCATGTGAAATGCAGAGGAATTAAACATTTTCTCCTTGGCCCCAAATTATGTTTATTAACATAAATAATTAGAAAATGCAAGGGGACAGATTTTGACTCAAGACAAAAAATAGGTTTTTGGATCTTCTTTTCTTTCTCCTTTATTCTGTCTTATCTGGTGATCTCATCAGCTCTAATAGGTTCAATTAACATTTCTATACAGATAATTCCCAAACATATAGTCCTTGGCACATATTAAATACTTAATAAACTATCTATCTATCTATTTATGTATCTACCTACCTACCTACCTATCTCTAGCTTTTCTCCTGAATCATAGTTATTCATCTCTAGCTGCCTCTTTGACATCTCAAACTGGAAGTCCTCTAGGTATATCATACTTAGCATGTCCAAAACACAACTCATTACGCCTCCTCTCCCAACCTCCTCTGTTCTTTTTTATTTTCCATATCAAACTATCATAACGATCTTAAAATTCTGTGACAAATTTTTGGTCAAGTTGTTCCCATTTAAAATCACTGATTCAAAAACTAATAACTTAAAACTGCCACAAAACAAATGGTCCACAAAAAGATTCCTTTTCTCTTGAAACTTTTATGATGCATTGTAATCATTAACTAGTCTTTCACTATTAAATTTCAATGGTCAATTCAGACAAACTGTTCTGAGACCGTTCTTCCATCACTGATTAGTGCTGGGGTAACAAATGTTGTGCAGACTATTCATTTCGCTTTCTGGATCTTTTGAAGAGAGTTTGTGACCTTACCTTCCTGTCAACTGCCTCATATCACAAACAGCAACACAGCCTAGAGGTGGATAAACAGAGAAGCTTTCCACACACATAGGCCTGCCTGCATTCATATCACTGATGGCAGCATCACCACATTCCAGGAATTTAGGGCCATCTTCCAGATTCTTACCAAAATGATGATCAATCTTCTTCAGTTCAGTAAACTTGCAAGCAATGTGAGCAATGTGACAGGTACTTACCTAACTAGCACTGATTTGTCCAAATGGTTCAGGATAGTGACCTGTGCGGTAAAGTCAGCTGTTCCCAGGGATGGATCATTCTTGATCTCACTAGCTACATTACAAAGCAGACATCTGTGACAGACACTTTCTTGAAATTGAAATCAACAGTTATTTCCAAGCCAAGCATCACTCAGAGCTTCATGATGCATTATGACAGACTTTACTTCAGTTGTAACATGGACTGTGGAAAAGGTCACCAACATGCCTGCTTTAAGAACATCAGTAGGTACAGTACCACTACCACCAATCTTGTAGATATTTTGAAGGGGTAGATGTAGGGCCTATTGGTTGGACAAGTTAGTGGCAAGATCCATTCCAAAACTTCAAACAGTGTAATTCCATTCATATTGTCATCCTTATGAGTGACATTGCAACTCAAGAAGCTTGGTTCTAGCATGTTGCCTGGAACGGATACAAAAGTTACTGTTGTCAAGGTTGTAGTCGATTTTCTTAATGTGGGTAATGACTTCCTTGACAATTTCCTCATACCTCTTCTGGCTGTAGGGGAAACTTGTTGCAATTCATTTTGTGGACACTAGCAATCAGTTGTTTCAGACCTGGTGTGGTAGTCAGAAGGGTATGGTCATGAGTTAGCTCATTTTTTAAGATACCAGCTTCAAATTCAGCCACACCAGTGGCAACAATCAAGACAACATAGCCTGAGATGTGCCTGTAATCATGTTCTTGATAAACTAACAGTCATGTAATACTTACAGAGCTCAAATTTCCAGAGTGAGATATCAATAGTGACTCTACATTCATGTTCTGCCTTCAGTTTATCTAAGACCTTGGCATATTAAAATGAGCCCTTTCCTACCTCAGCAGCCTCCTTTCCAAAATTCTCAATGCTTCTCCTATCAATTCCACCACATTTATAGATGAGGTGTCCAATTGTGGTGAACTTTGAGAGTCTATGTATCCAGTAACAGCACCGCTAATGTGAATCTTTCCTTGCTTATTTTTGTGAAGGTTTAGCAATGGTTTTCACAACACCCGGGTTCTGGCAGCAAATCAATTGTAAAGACCAAGTACCTTTTTTTCTGAAATTCTCTTTTGCTGTTGAGGGCATCACCATTTTCCCAGTTATCCAGGCTTCCAACTGCAATGCCATCTTCAATTCTGTTCTTCCATACCCCACATATCCGACCCATTGCCAAAGCTTGTCATTTTTTACTACATGTCTCATATGTATCTCTACTGCAATAATCTTCTAAGTGATCTCCTTGCTTCATGCCTCTTTCCTCTCCCATCCTCCCTCCATTCAGTTACCAATGTGATTTTTCTGAAGTGTAGGTCAGACCATATCACTCCTCTCCTCAATGAGATATGATGATTCTCTATAATCTCCAGGATCAAATATAAAGTTCTCTGTTTGGCATTTACAGCTCTTTATAATGTGACCCCTTTCTATCTTTCCATCTTTCTTATATTTTATCCCTCTCCACACACTCTACAATCCAGCTATCTTGACCTTCTTTCAGTTCCCTGAACAAGTCAATCCATTGCTTGACTCCACTCCTTTGCATCGGCTATTTCTCATGCCTCATGCCCCCTCACCTCTGCCTTGGTTTCCCTTGCTTTCTCCATGACTCAGCTCCTTGAATAGGAGACCTTTCCCAGTTCCTACAGATGTTACTTCGGTTTATCTTATAGGTACCTTGCTATCTTCATGTCATCTCCCCTATTAAAATGTGGATTCCTTGAGAGTAGAAACTGGTTTTATCCTATTTTTTTGTATCCCCAATATCTATACAGTTCATGGCAAAGAGTAAGTGTTTTTAAATGCTTGTTGACTGCCTAACTGACCAAGGGACTAACAATTGGAGCTGTCTGTTAATGGGATGGGCTGCCTGAGAAAGAGCTCCCAGTCAGTGAATGTCTACATGTAGAGGCGGGATGCCAACCTGACAGCATTGTTGTTGTTGTTGTGGGGGTGGGGGGGTTGGGGGGGTCCTTCTGTACAGTTGGACTAGATATCTTTCATGGGAAGAGAGTGGGAGGTGCAACAAAGACAAAACTTCTCAGTCTCACGCGATGCAGAAGTCTGGCCCTGCTTTTCATTATTAACTGCTGTTTTCCATCAGCTCAATTGTTTCATAGTCTTGGATATTTAATTATCTCTAAGAAAACACTGAGCTTCAGTGAAGGCTATAGCTTAGTACAAGTTCAGCATATTCAATTAGAATGACATAGTAATGACTTGGCATTAAACATAGAACTGAAACACAAAATCACAGATTGTCAGCATTGGAAGGAAACCTTAAAATATAGAATGGTAAGTAATAGAATGTTGAAGTTGAATGTAGGTCATAGAATGTTAGCGCTATAGGGGACATTAGGCATTACAACCTAGTAGGCTACATGCTCCCCACAACCTTCATGAGTGAATGCTGGAACTAAATTAAAATGTAACTGAGAAATATGTAACAAAATAAACAATACGATAAAATATAGATAATATTAATATGTGGTTTTCTAAGTTAATGTGCAGCCCTTAGGGATGCTTATAAGTAGTTTAGTGGCCCCCACTTCTGTCTGAGTTTGCCACCACTGATAAAAATCCAGCCCCTCAACTTAAAGACCAAGAAACTGAGGATTAGCACTCAGTTACTGACTTTAAGTTCACTGTTCTTTTCACTAAAACAGGTTGCCTCCCCTCTCTTTCCTTCTGAATTTCTAACTGTCCTATGTTTCTGTAGGCTATTGAAGTAAGTTTCTTCTGCCAAACCTAAAAGCACTTTGTGAAATTTCAACCATATTATAATGGCAAGTTGTAATAATAGTGGGTGAAGCCAAGTGAAAAAATTCCAGAATGTCATTTCCTATGATAGTTGGATCCTAGGGAACACCTCTCCTTAGGAGAAATTTATTGACCTACATTTCCCTGAAGGCTCTATGTCTGTCTAAAGAACAGTGGTATTGCCTAGCAAGGACTCTTCTTGATGGTGAGTCTTCTGAGTGTTGAGATATATGAAAATATAAACTGACAATAAAACTGTGCACAAAGATGGAGAAACAAGTCATGACTGTGCTCAGAACATGGATACAAAACAAGAATACATGGAATAATACTGTCATGATATTCCCAAATCCAGTCCAAAATTCCAGGCATAATCCAGATGGCCATGAAGCCAGGCAAGAAATTGTAAATTCATAGTTCTAGAACTGAAAGGCTCCTTAGAGACGAAAGGGTCCACCCTCTTTCCCCAGGCACACGCGCGCACGCACACACACACACACACACACACACACACACACACACATTTTACAGATAAAAAAATGAAGCTAAGGAGTGTTTGTGACAAGCTCAAGGTCACAAAGTCAGTAAGAAGCAGAGTCAGAATTCAAGTCCTGTGATTTTACTTCTTTCCACTGAGTCCCCTTCACAGATCTCTAGTCTGCCCAATAAAGAAGCTTTAGAAGATCTCCAGTCTGCTCCCAAAAGGCTTCTGAAGACCTTGATGAGGTAGAAGATAGTGAATTTAAATATTTTAGTCCCTGGGTTGCAAATTCAGAGTTCTAGTTCCCTTTCTCAAATAGGTTTGCAGGATTTGTCATGATTAAGGGGACAATTAAATTATAATCCTCTTAGAGTTTATAAGGGGTTGTTTCCATTTGTGGGTGGTCAAGATATTAGGAGATAGCCTGTTTTCCAGAACTAAGGCCCAGAAATCAGACTGTGGCCCCCTGAGTTTGACATAAGAACAATCCTTTACGCTCATCCTTTGAAATTGATGGTCCCTGAGCTTGGGCAAGCACCAACAGGCCCAGACCTAAAGCCCCATCAGAATGGACTTTTTGTCACCAGACAGCCTTGCTTCACTGTTGCTGTTACACTTCACACTGTTTGACTCTTTGTCTAGCCACAAATATGTAAATAAACATTCAGCCACAGTAAAGCATGGCCCCTCACTAGCCAGGGCAGGGGGCTGTGGGGCCTCTGGCACATGAGGCCTGGCATGTAAGTCATTTCCCTCACTTTAAATTAAATTTCTGTCTGATTTCTGATTCTGTCTCTAGGCTTCTCTGTTCAGGTCTGATTATCAACAGCTTATTGACAGTGCAGAAGACTGAAAGTGGCTCTTTTTATTAATTTTTTTTCACTTTTAGTTACATTCCTATTATGACTTAATTAACTATTATATTTCTGGTCTTGGGGCAGGCAGGTGGCACAGTGGATAGAGTGTCGGGCCTGAAGTCAGAAAGACTCATTTTCTTGAGTTCAAATTTGGCCCCTGATACTTACTCACTTTTGTGACCCTGGGCAAGGCACTTAATCCCATTTGCCTCAGCTTTCTCATCGGTAAAATGAGCTGAAGAAGGCAATGACAACACATTCCATTGTCTTTGCCAGGAAAACTCCAAATGGGGTCACAAAAAGTCAGACACACTTGAAGTGACTGAACAACATTCCTGGTCTTCTGTTCTGGGAACAGGGAGTATTGCATTGGTTGCATAGGCCAAGATCTGTATGATCAGATATCCTAAATACCTCTGACTGAACCTGAACAGTGTTCCAGAGTCAGAGTATGAGGGTGACCGACTGACAAAATGATGGTGATGGTAACAATGTGGACATTAATAATAGTGTGATGATGTTGATGAGGCCAATAGGGATAAGCCATTCTGGGCTTTTTTTTTTTTGTAAGAGACAGATCAGATATAGACCACTCTGGTTAGTAGAGGCCATTTACAAACCTCTGTTTAAAACATTCAAAAACATTCAGATTTATTATCTCCTTCAGCAGATAGCATCAGCATCCTTGTTTTGCTGCGACAGCCCAGATGGATTAGGGCAGGGTGGGGCCGAGCTGAGCTAAGGCTAGAGTGGAGGCATCCAGGTAGCAAAAATAACTCCCCACAGAAATAGATCGAGCTCTCAGGGACTGAGCTGGCAACAGAACAGGCATTGATTTGAGTGGACTAGAGTTACCTTCAGAAAGAGAACCAATCTGAATAAGAAAGTCTATTGAAGGGGCTGTTTCCATAGAGCCTTTGGAAGAAGACGGTTGATGTTTTGTTGATTCAGTGAAATTACTTTGGCTGCCTATAGGAACTCAGCAACTTTGAGATGATTTAGGAGATTTTTGCAGCTTAAGCCAAGTATAAAATTCTCAGAGGTTCTAGCTCCAGTTGGCTTTAGGACTTAGATGTGAAAATGAAGGAGAACCAAACTTTCATCCCAGCTATATTAACTTGCTGCATAATCCTCCCCAAGTCCCTTCTCAGGTTTGTTTCCCTGTCGTAATGGTGGTAGTGGTGGTGGTAGTTGTCTTCGTTCTCGAAGAGGATCAAAATGACATCATCATGAGAAAGTGAAGTTTCAATGTGTCCGACTGTGGCTGATCAGATCAATACAAGCTTGGAATGCTCTACCACAGATTGGGCACAGATAGTCCGTGTGAACATTTGGGATGGATACTCTAAATTAGCATATCTTACGTTTCCTTTGAGGTGTTTCAATTCTGCTTTGTCCATAGAGCCCAGCACCCTTTCTGATATGGTCATGCCATGATGAGCAGTCCTCTACCAGTGTCTCCCATGTCACATAATCAATTCCAAAGTTATTGAGAGAGACCTTGAGAGTGACCGTGTATCTCATCTTCTGACCACCATGTGATTGCCTGCCCCATGAGAGTTCTCCATAAAATAGTCTTTTTGGCAAGCATACATTTTACTTTCAAACAATGTGGCCAGCCCACTGGAGTTGCACTCTCTGAAGCATAGTTTGAATGCTTGGCAGTTTAGTTTGAGTAAGGACTTCAGTGTCTGGTACCTTATCCTGCCAGGTGATCTTCAGAATTTTCCTAAGACAGTTCAAATGGAAGACCTTCAGTTTGGTAATCACTCTAATACCTCTTCTCTCTCATACTTTCCTTCAGAGCCTCCCAAACACTGATCTAGCTCTGGCAACGCATGTGTCAACCTCGTTGTCAATGTGTACATCCCTGGAAAATACACTAACAATTTAATTTAACTTATCCACAGCATTCAAAACTTCTCCATTTGCTGTAACCAGTAGTTCCAAATATGGACAGTGTGGTGGTGGCTGATGGAGCACCTGTGTTTTCTTGGTGTTATTGTTAGGCCAAAATTAGCACAGGCAGCAGAGAACTGATCCACACTTGGTTGCATCTCAGCTTCAGAGGCTTCATTGAATGCACAATCATCTGCAAACAGAAAATCATTCACCAACACTCCTTCCACTTTGTTCTTGGCTTGTAGTCTTGTCAAACTGAAGAACTTACCATCAGTACAGTAGTTGACCTTGATGCTGTGTTCATCCTCATTAAAAGCATTTGACAACATGGCTGAAAATATCATGCTAAAAAGCTTGGGAGCAACCATACAGCCCTGTTTCACTACATTGGTGACTGGGAAGGCATGAGAATTTTGTCCATTCATTATCCAGAACTTGGGCAAACATGCCATCATGAAATTGACATACAATGCTGATGAACTTCTCTGGGCAACCAAATTTTGACACAATTTTCCATAAACCCTCATGACTAACAGTATCAAAGGCCTTGGTCAGATCTATAAACATTGTGAACAAACACAATGTTCTGTTCTGTTCCTGGCATTTCTCCTGGAGTTGTTGGGTGGCAAACACCTTATCAACTGTTCCTTGGCCCTTTCTGAAGCCACACTGGCTGTCAGGTAGATGACCTTCTTCCAGGTGAAGGATCAGTCTATGAAGTAGGATTTTGGCAAGTCTTGCCTGCAGTGACTGAGAGATCCCTTCCCCTCACTGTGATTTCATAGTAGAAACTATTTCCTTTACCTTTATAAAGATGGACAATGGAGACATTCTTGAACTCTTGAGGGATAACCCCCTCTTGCCATATAACCTGGAAAATTTTAGTCACCTTTTGTATAAGCAATGGACCCCCTATCTTGGAAATCTCAGCTGGAATAGAATCACCACCAAGTACTTTGCCACGTGAAAGGAGCCTAGTAGTACTTAAAACCTCTTCTTCAGCTGGAAGTTCAGCTAAGGAGGGGTTGACTTCAATCTGAGGTAAACCGTCAATGGCCTCAGCATTGATTGATGATGATCTGTTGAGAGCACTATGGAAGTGTTCAGTCTATCTCTCTAAGATCATGTCCTTATCACTAATCAATGTAGCTCCATCAGCACTAAGTAGTTGTGACTCACTACAGGTTTTTGGTCCAAAAATGGCTTTCGAGGAATCCTAAAGGTGCTTTGGATTGTTACTCTCAGCATAAAACTGAATTTCATCTGCCTTCTTACTGAGTTAGGAATCCTGTATCTCTCTAAGCTTTGCTTGCACTTTACTTTTGATGGAATTAAATGCTGCCTTCTTAGAGGTGGATGAACTATCCTGCTGGTAAATCCTGTGGAGTTCTCGTTTTACATTTAGCAGCTTCTGAACTTCCCCATCATTTTCATCAAACCAGTCTTGGTGTTTATGAGTGTTCTGACCCAGATGAGTAAGTGCAGTGCTGTACACCAAATCTCTGAAAACTGCCCACTCCTTTTGTGCTCCACTGTTGCCAACTGTGTGTTGGCTCAACTTTCTTTCCAAGTCAGCAACAAACTGTTCACACTCAGAGAAGAGCTCTAATTTGTTGACATTAATTCTTCTGGTGGTCATTTTGCCTTAGGGGTGGCACTTTTGATGAATGAGAATATTAAGCTTGAAAAGGGTAAGTCTATGATCAGTCTGGCACTCTGCACCACACATTGCCTTTGTCACTCTCACATCTTTTCTGTCTCTTCACCTTACAGTCACATAACTATCAGATGCCAGTGTTTGCTGCGAGGGTGCATCCATGAAGTTTTATTGCATTTAGGTAAACGGAAGACAGTATTGGTGATGAGGTTATGCAATGCACAAGCCTTCAGCCGTAAATGACCATTGCTTTTGCTGTTTCCAACTCCATTCCTCCCTACGACTCCCTGCCAATTCTGGTAGTCTGAGCCTATTCTACCATTAAAGTCACCCAGAATTATAAGCTTGTCCTCTTTTGGCACATTGATGATAAGGGTCTTTAGGCCTACAAAAAATTTTTCTTTGACCTCATTAGGGTTTGTCATGGTGGGAGCAGAGGCACTGATGATGGTGGCATGGCGTTTTCCCGTGAGTGGCAATCACATTGTCATGAGCCTGTCATTCACTCCTTTTGGCAGACATACCAGCTTGCTGACTAGATTAGTTTTGATTGCAAAACCTACATCAGCTTCACAGAACTCTGTTTCACTGAGGCCACTCCATAAAAATGTGCATCCAGCTCTGACTTCAGTAATCTGGCCTTCTTTTGACAGCCTTGTTTCACTTAGGGCTACTATTTGGATGCAATACCTGTTGAGTTCTCTTGCAACAAGAGCTATTCATCTTTCAGTTTACTGGATTTTGTATTATCTATAAGTGTGCACACGTTCCATGTGCCAATGGTGAGTGGACTCATCTTTACAGATGTTTTTGTACATTTTTTGTGTGTGTGTTTTGACTGCAGAGTGGATTCCCTGCCTGCCAAGGTAATCAGGCCAGGGTTGGGTAAGCAGGAAATGTTTAGGGCACCTTTTCTAGCCCCCTTCCTCACACCAGGGGGTGAGCAGTGTGATCCTTAAAAGGCTGCTCAGACACCCAGGGGGCTGCTGAGTCCCACTGCTGCTTCCAGTGAGAAACGACCCTATGGCCTAGGCCACCCGTGTGCAGGGTCGTGACTATAGCTCCCAGTGTATCCGTACCTGCTACTTCATCACTTGCCTGTCACCGCAAGAATTTGAGATAGTTAAAATAATAAAATGGTATGGATGATGTCTGTTCATTTGTGAGTAAATTGGATGTAAGTGAGTCAGAGTTGCATGAAATCGTCAGTCTTACTCTCTTCTCCAGAGTCATCACACTCCAGTAGCAGGATAGAATCAAGAGGACTGGCGATGGCTCAGGGTGCAGTGGATGACCTTGGCATCTTTGATGTCTAATCAAGCTCTAAGCATGCCACATCGCCTACTTCAGCTGCTCTCATGGCAACAAATTGTTTTCATTTGCCCATTCCGCCAAGGGAAGTCTTCATATACTTGGGGTAGATACCCCCTAACTCACCAATTGGTTTGAGACCCTTGGTTACCCTCAACCTAGTTTGGCCCTTCTGCCTGAAACAGTTTATTGGAGTGTGGCCCCTGCACATGTGGATTCTTAGAGCCACAGGTGGGAGGTGGGTGGAACAGGTGGATACTGAAGGTGGAAAGCAGCCCTGAAAAGGGCTTGGCAGCCATCACACCAGAGATACTGGTCCTCCTTGAACACACCCTACACACCCCTCAATTGTAATAATGAGTTGGGGAAGGATCAGATGGTAGGGGACCTCTAAATTTCTGAGATTCTATAGTGTAAGATTCTTAGGTTCCCCACTACCTCTACCAACATCACTCTATGATTGTATAGTTCCCATTGTCTACAGAGTCAGGATGTGTTAAATTAAGTGATATCATGGGACAGCAAAAAGAATTCTGGCTCTGAGTGTGAGGACCTGGATTCAATTCTTGGATTTGCGTCTTATTCCCTGTATCCTTCAGTGTTATGTCATCCCTCAGCAGAGGCCACAAATTCCTCATGCATAGAATGAAGGGATTGGACCAGATGATCTCCAAGGTCCTTTCAATTATGATTCTAAGTATGTGACACACATAGGTATGTGACCCAATGATTTTATGCATATGACACACATAGGTATGTGACCCAATGATTCTATGTATATGACACATATATGTATGTGATCCAATGATTCCATGTATATGACACTTCTTTCTTTGGGGCTGCCAGAGGTTAGAGACTATGTGGAGTACACAATCAACACCCTCACAAATAACTTCATTGTGTGAACTTAAGGTAATTCTCTTTTTTCCTCATTTGTGAAATTTGAGTAGGGTTTGACTAGACTACTTCTGAAGTCCATTTCAGTGACAATATTCTATGTTCTATGTTCCTGCATTCTACTTCCTAAGATACCTTCTAGCCCTACCATCCTAGAATTCCACAAGCAGGGCATCCCAGGCATCTTCCAAGATTTTCTTGTAGAGGTCTTTTCTTGGGCAGTGCTTGAGAGGGAGTAGTGATCCTTTAGCACTGAATGCCCAGCTGTGCTCAGAGGTCCTTCTCGTCTACCTCTCCTGATCCCTTTCTTCCCTTTCTCTTTTCATAGCTTCTCTTTTCTCCTTTTCCCTTCCTGTCTTCAATCTTCCTGTCCTTCCCTCCTCTCCTCCTTTCCCTTCTTTGCCCACGAGAGGGAGTATTAGAGCTTTGTAAGACTAGATTGAACTAGGAAGAGCAAGGTCCTTGTAATCATTCACAACCATCCAAGCCCGAAGACTTATGGGAGACCAGTAGAGGATGTACAGGTCCTGAGGGTCAAGCTTAAACCAAGACAATCATGTCACATCACACTAGAGTGGGGAAACATTCCTCTACCCCCTCCAGTCATCCAAGGGACTGGAGTTCCTTAGTTCTGTCAGGGTTCTGCAGCTCACTCCATGTGTAACCTTGTCCAAATCACTTCTCTTCTTTTAGTCTCAGTTTTTCCATCCGTGTCTCAATTTAACTCACTGCAAAATGGACACTATTCACTATATAATCTCATTTCCTTCCATCTGACTCCTACTTTTTTCCTCCCTTGCTTTGACTACTTGTTCAGAAAGTGGAATAAGAGAAATGTGCATTTAAGTAAGGACAGCAAGGTCTCACAGTGGATGGAGTGCCTTGCCTGATGGCAGGGACACTGATTATCACAAGTTCAAATATGGCCTCAGACACTTACTAGCTGAATGATTCTGGGCAAGTCAGTTAACCTTGTGTATCTCAGTTTCCTCATCTGTAAAATGAGTGGGAGGAGGAAATGGCAAACCACTCCAGTATCTTTGCCAAGAAAACCCCATATGAGGCCACAAAGAGTTGAACATGACTGAAAATGACTAAATAACAACCAAGAAATCAGGTAAGTATGAGTGGCATTGTCCAGCAGGAGAGGTACCAGGGACTAGAAGGTTCTAGGTCAGAGAAAGGGAAGTAGATGAGGCAAAAAAATAATCAGAAAAGAGTTTTTTTCTATGTCTGCTTTCTTCTTGCCCACACACCTCTGACTCTACATCAGATAAGCTGGCCATGGGAAACAGAGTTATCTGACCAAAAGAAAACAATACCTGGTCTTAAGAAATACAAATTCCCACCGTACCCTGAGTCTATCTTTTGTGCTATATGCAGCCCCTCTTTCCAAGTATGAGTCTTCTAAAGCCAGACCCAATTGGATGTGAGTTAAACATTAATTGTAAACTTTAGTGAATTATCCACACTTTTTCCCTCAATAACAGGAAGGCTGAGGGGAGATGGGGTGGGATGTTAACAAACTGAACTATGCATTTTCTAGAACTCTTAGGTTTGGAGTGATAAACAGAAAGTACTATCCAGAAACTGCTTAGATCTAAAAGAAGCACTGAGCAGGCAGCTCCATATTAGATTGTTTATTATTCATTGTTCTATTGCCTTATTAATTCTAAGAAAAGAGTAAGACCTTCTATGCAATAGCTAAGAGTATTTTTCTGTTCCTATAGGAACAGTAATTTTCTTATGGCAAGATCACATGACTAAGGTTCAGTGGAATTTAGTGAGCTGTTTCTTGAGGGTAGAGGCAGTGTTTGAAAGGCTTGAGTATGAGACTGGTGACAGGCTCTATGTCTATTTTCCAAATGTTGAGGGGGATGGTGGGGCAAGGTCTTGGGCAATGGGTGTGGGTAAGTAGGAAGGAAACAAGTATTCATCAACATCTACTAACGTGCCTGGAACTGTGCTAAACACTTTAGAAACATTATCTCATAGGATCCTTACATTAACCTGGGAAGGCAGGCGCTGTTATTATCTGTATTTTACAGTTGAGGAAACTGAGGCAGACAGCGGTCAAGTGACATACACAGCATTATGCATTAAATAAGTACCTGAAGTTGAATTTCTGACACTGGGCCCATCAGTCCATCCACTATGATGGAGTGGTTGAGCTGCCATCACTTGACCAGCCAAAGTAGGGGGCCCTAACCCCAGATCCTGTCAAGTACTGGGTTTGGAAGCCCCTTTACTTTAAACTCTATTGTGATATGTAGAAGCACAGCCTTCTCTACTTGTGGCATGCATCTAGTCCTCTGTAACCAGTTACCTAAATACCATGCTTTTTGATAGTTGAACCCCTTCCAGGACCAAGGTATCAGATACCCGGCCCAACAGGGAGCCAAAATGCACATGCCAGGTATTTTTGGAGTGTGTACTGTATCCTTCACTCCCATCTTAAGATAAGACAATGGAACTGGTCCTGAGGATGAGATCTCTAGGGGATGAGGCTCCTAGGGGAACTGATCCCCTGGAGTTGCTGACCCAAATCAGTGATCCAATCTTCTATAGTGTTTGAAGAAAGAAGTGGCAGATGCCACTGCAACAGCTCATAATATAGCCAATCCTCACTTCTCCCTCTCAGATTGTTTCTTTTCCTTCATAATATCAATGTCTTAGAAAGATAAAGCCCATTCCTTACAATATGACTCCCACCAAAGGGGACATGTTATTCAAAAGGAACAGGATGGATTCTTTTTTTTACAGAGGAGGAGAGAGAACAGAATAATATTGCATATTGAGAAGATGTACTCATGTGAAGGAATCTGAGAAGATTTAGGTTAATCAAAGCATTTACAAGCACCTACTATGTGCAAGGTACTGTGCTGAGTTCTAGGGATATGAATATAAAAGGGGTATTATATCTATATATGATATATAAAATCAATATAATTATAATGTAAAATAAAATCAGTATAGATATAAAATAAATATAAAAATGTACATTCAACCTAGAAAGATACAACATATTCACAGACAAATATCTACAAATATAAAGGTACTAACAATTAAGGAGACTAGGAAAGGCCTCTTAAATGAGGTGGCATATTAGCTGAACCTTGAAGAGTCCTGGAGATTGAGATAATACAGTGACAAGGGCGCTGGACTTAGAGTCAGGAAGACCTAACTAGCAGTCCTAAATCAGACACTGACTAGCTGTGTGATGTTGAGTAAGTAACTTGACCTTTCAGCCTCAGTTTCTTCATATATAAATATTCCTAAGGTTATTGAGAGGATAAAATGGAATAATATTTGTAAAGTGCTTTGCAAATCTTAAAGTGCTATGTTAATGTCAGTTGTTATTATTAAGAGGAAGAGGTGAGGAGGTATGGGAGACAGTCTGTGCAAAAGCATGAAAAAGAGAGAAGGAATGTTGTGTATTCAGGACAGCAAACAGACCAGTGTGGTTGGAGTACTGAGTATATGTAGTAGGTGTGTGAAGAAATAGAAATGATGTCTAAGGGAGAAATAGAATAGAAATAGAAATGATGTCCTCTGGTGACAATGCTATATAGTTAGATAGAAAGAAATGGTGGAGAAATTCAGGAAACAAGTCACAAGCCTTGCAGAGAAGCCTGATAGCATGTTGAGTAAGCATTTCAAACATTCAGACATTGACTGAAGTTCTTTCTTTACTAAAGACAGAGAAGCTGATGAGTTCTTGATTTGCCTTAATGATTGTTGCCTTTTTAAAATATATATATCTCCAGTGCTTATCATGGTACCTGGCATATAGTAGGTGTTTAACATATGTTTGTTGACTGTCATTTGTTCTCTATTCTGACCAACAAGGAGGGACTTGTTGCTTAAGTAGAAATAATGAGAACTGTTAGGGGAAAGTAGCCACTTCATCTTAGAATTCATGAAGGAGGAGAACAAAGTTAAGTATAGTCAGCCATGGAGCCTAGATTTGGGGAGATCAAATTTCATAGAATTCAGAAAAATGATAATTGGATTTCATGTCATGATCTAAAATCCTATGAGAAGTCAATGATACAAATGGAAGCTTTTAAGAATGAAATTCTGAAAATGAGATTATAGAAATGAGAAAAGGACTCATTTTATTGCCTATGTATAGCCTATATCAGATTGCATATATTTATAAATATTTTTAACAGCTAATTTTTGTGGTGGCCAAGAATTGGAAATTGAGGGGATATCCACCAATTGAGGAATGGCTGAACAAGCTGTGGTACATGAATGTAATGGAATGTTCTGTAGGAAATGATGAGTAGACAAACTTCAGAAAAACCTAGAAAGACTTATATGAGTTGATACTTAGTGAAGTGAGTAGAACCAGGAGAACATCATACACAGTAACAGCCACATTGTGCAATGACGAACTTTGATAAACTTAACTCTTCTCAGCAATGCAAGGATCTAAGACAACTCCAAAAGACTAATGATGGAAAATGCTATCCCCATCCAGAGAAAGAAGTATGGAGTCTGAATGCAGACCAAATCATACTATTTTCTCTCTCTTTTTTTATTTCTTCTTTCTCTTGGTTTTCCCCTTTTGCTCTAATTCTTCTTTATAACATGACTAATGTGGAAATATGTTTAATATAGTTGTACATGTATATCCTATATCAGATTGCATGCTGTCTTGGGGAGAGGGGAGAAGAGGGAGGGAGAGAAAATTTAGAACTCAAAATCTTATAGAAGTGAATGTTGAAAACTAAAAATAAAAGACAAATTTAAATAGCCTGCAGATATAAAAAAGAATAGAAAATTTCTGAAAAATGCGCTACATTGTTAGGAGTAGGATAATACACAGAGACTTATCGAAGTAAAACAGCATATGATATTCAAGAAACAATGAAATTCCACATATACAAAAGGAAATTATTCTGATGAGAAAGAAAAAGAGGAGTTGTCTAAAGAAGCTGATTCAGAAGCACAAGAAACTCATTGATCAACTTGGAACACAAGGAAGAAGAAGAAAAAGGAGAAAAAAAAGGAAGGAAGGAAGAAAAAGAAAATTGTATTGGGAAAAGAGAAGATTCAAAAGTAGAATTGGTCTGCTGCGTAGGGTGCATTAGACATTGAATCTCAGAGCTGGAAGAGTCGTTAGAGGTTGCCTAGTCTAACCAATACCCAGGAGTGTGTTAGAGTCATCTCTAGAAGAGCATGACAGAATCTATTGCTAAATTTTCAATATGAGCTTTGAAACCTAGGGTTTACTTTTATTGTTCTGTGATTGTCAAGGCTTAAATTGATAGAGAAAATGTTAATAAAGTATATTAAACTTAAAAGTTATTCCTGAAGACATTTCTTACTTCTCCCAGTCAACTATTAAAAATTTACTAGCATGTCACTACCCATATCTAAATATTGATCCCCTTTCAAACATGCTCACGAAGTTGTTACCCAAACTTTGATTGAAGAACTCTAGAGAGGAAGAACACACTATCTAACTCCCAAGACATTTCATTCCACTTTTGTATAATTCTAATTATTAGGAAGTTATTCCCTCCATTAAATGTAAATTGCCTCTCTGCAACTTCCATCGGTTACTCCTGGTTCTTTCTTTTGGAGACAAATAGGATGGATCTGATGCTGCTTCCATACACTAGCTCTTCAGATATTTGAAAAAAGCTATGATATCCCACCAACCCCTCATTTCACCAGGCTCAATATTCCCAGTTCTTTCAACCAACCCTCACTATTCTGGTAACCTTTCTCTGGACACCACTTTCCAGCTTACCCTTGTCCCTCCCAAAGCATGATGCTCAAACTTAATACAGTATTTCAGAAGTGCTCTGACCAGGGCTGGGCACAGTGGCACCTTTGTCTTTCTAGTTATGGAAACACTGTCTCTTCTAGTGCAACCTCAGATTTCATTTGTTTCTCTGGCTGCCTCTACACACTACTTTCTAATATTGTGGTTGTGGTTCTTCAAAGCCCCAGACTCTCTTCAAATAAATTACCATTCAGCCACAGCTTCTTATTCTGCACCTTTGAAGTTGATTTTTTTTTTGAAATTTAAATTACATTTTATTTTTTCAGTCAGCAAAAATCTGCTTTCTCTTCTTCCCACCTCTTCCCTCCTCTGCAACTGAGTAAGAAAGAAAGACAAAACCCCTGTTGTTAACATATTCAGGCAAAATGAATTCCTGAATTAACCATATCCTCCTGAAAAAGTCTCAATCTGCACTGAATCCTTCATTTCCTTATCAGGAGATGGGTAGCATGTTTCATCACAAATACTCTGGAATCAGAGTTGGTCATCATTTCATTGATCAGTTTCTTAGTCTTTCATAATTCTTTGTCTTTCATGACAATGTAGGAATTTGCTTTGCTTGACTATGCGTTGTATGAGGGGTTTTGTTTTTCTTTCTCTTTCAGTGGAGGGGAGAAAAGTGGGAGGAAGAGAATTTGAGTCTGAAAATATAACAAAAACAGTAAAATTTTTTAAAAAGTTGTTTGTCTTTACAATTTTCTTGTTTTTAAATAAATTGTTCTCATTCTGCATTAGTTTATATGAATCTTGCTAGGTTTTTTTTTATCATTTTAAATGGCGCATTAATAATCTATCACACTTACAGAACATAATTTGTTCAACAATTCCCCAATGGATGGGCACCCCTCATTGTCTAATTCTTTACTGCAAAATGAACTGGCATAAATATATTTGTACATCCTGAATTATAGTTTATTTTGCTTAGAACTAATTCCTCCTTTAATTTACTCTTCCTCTTATTTTCTGTCTTCTCCCCTTTTCTTCCTGTTTCCCTGTTAAATAAAATGTACCGACCTCTTTGTGTGTATCTTTCTCTTCTTTAGCTAGTTCACATGAGAGATTCAAATATTTCTCCCTCACTTTACCTCTTCCCCCTTGTTTGTATAGATTTCTACTTGTGAATCCCAACTATATGAGATAATTTCCCCTATTCATTTGCTTGATTCTCCCTGCTCCATTGTATCTCCCTACTTCTTTCTTTCCAGTCTTCTTTTTAGATCATTAAGGCATAGTAGGACCCCTGTCTAACTAGGCTTCCTCTGTGACCCTGATGAAAAGGTTCTGAGAGGAGACAAATCATGTCCTCAAATTATAATGTAAACAGTTTATCCTTATTTAATTTCATATGATTTCTCACTTATATTTACCTTTTTATATTTCTGTTGCCTGTCATGTTTGCATTCCAAAGGTTCTAGTTTAAAAAAAAATAGCACTGATCTTTGCACCAGGAATGATGAGAAGTCCTCTATTTCATCTAAGGTATATTTTCCCCCATAAGAAAACACTCACTTTTGCTGGGCAAGTTATTCTTGGTTATAAGGCCATATATTTTGCATTCTGGAACATTATATTTCAAAATATTCACTTCTTTTTAGAGATGACTGCTAAATTATATGTGATTTTGGTTATATTTCCTTGAATTCCTTCTTTCTGGCTGCTTGCAGCATTATTTTCTTTGAGTTGTAGTCCCTAGATTTTGGCTATAATGTTCCCAGGACTTTTCATTTCAGGGTTTCTTTTAGGAGGTGACTGATGTATTCTTTCTATTTGCCCTCTGGTTTTAAGAGATCTGGAAAGTTTTCTTTCATGATTTCTTGAAAATGATATATAAACTTCTTTTTTTGGTGGTGGCTTTCAGGTAGTTCAATGATTCTTAAATTTTTTTTCCTCTATTTTCTGTCAGTTGTAGCTACTTTAAGATACCTTAATATTTTCTTTTATGTTTTTCAGTCTTTTGACTTTTATAAATATTTATTTTATTATTCTTGAATTTCATGTTAAAAAAATTAGCAATAATTTAAAAAAACTTTTGAGTTCCAAATTCTTTTCCTCTCTCTCCTCCTCTCCTTCCTTCTCTTTGAGAAGGCAGGCACTTTAATTTTGATTATATATGTGAGATCATGAAAAACATATTTCTATATTATTAGCCATGTTGGAAAACACCCCTCCCCAAATTAATGAAAATAAAGTTTAAAAAGTGTGTTTTAATCCACATTCGGAGTTCATCAGTTTTGTTCTATAGAGGCAGATAGTATTTTCCCTTATGAGCCCTTTGGAATTATTTTGGACCATTGTCTTGATCAGAGTAACAGCTGATCTTTGTTACAATATTGCTGATACTGTGTACAGTGTTTTCCTAGTTCTACTCACTTTATGTTGTATGAGTTCATAGAAGTCTTTACAGAGTTTTCTGAAACCACTCCACTCATCATTTCCTATAGCACAATGGTATTCCATCACAATCACATACCACAACTTGTTCTGCCATTCACCAATTGATGGGCACCCCTTTAATTTCTTGTGCTTTGGCAGACCAAAAAGAGCTATTATAAATATGTTTGTACAAATAAGTCCTTTTCCCTTTTCTTTGATTATTGTGGGATACAAGTCTAGTAGTGGTATTGCTGAGTCAAAGGGTACACACAGTTTTGTGGTTACAAATCGTTCTCCAGAATGTTTGGACTAATTCACAACTCTACCAACAGTTCATTAGTGTTCCAATTTTTCTACATCCGCTCCAGCATTTGACATTTTCCTTTTCTGCCATGTTAGCCAATCAGATAGATATGAGGTGGTACTTCAGAGTTGTCTTAATTTTATTTCCCTAATCAATGATTTAGAGCAGTTTTTAATATGACCACGGGTAGCTTTTCTTCTGAAAACTGCCTGTTTATATCCTTGGAGCATTTATTAACTGAGGAATGACTTATTTTTATAAATTATGAATTTATAAATTCCCTATATGCTTGAAAAATAAGACCTTTATCAGAAAAACTTCTTGCAAATATTTTCCCATTTTTCTATTTTCCTTCTAATTTTCACTATGTTAGCTTTGTGTAAAAGTTTTTTAGTTTCATGTAATCAAAATGATCTATTATACTTCTTGTAATCTCCTCTATCTCTTGTTTGGTCAAAAATTCTTCCCTTATCTATAGATCTCATTAGGTACATTTTCCTGTGCTCCTCTAATTTGGTTATGATGTAACCCTTTATTTCTAAATCATTTGTCTACTTTGACTTCGTTTTGATATATGACATGAAATGTTGATCTATGCCTAGATTTTGCAAAACTAATTTCCAGTTTTCTCAGGAACTTTTTTGTCAAATGTTGAGTTCTTATCCCCCAAAGCTTAAGTCTTTGGGTTTATTAGCATTAGATTAATATCATTATTTAGTACTGTGCATTAGACCTAATCGTTTCCACTGACTGATCACTATTTTTCTAACCAGTACTAGATTGTTTTGTTGATTGCCACTTTACAGTATAGTTTGAAATCTGGAACTGCTTCCCATCTTTCTTTACATTTTTTCATTGATTCCCTTGATATTCTTAACCTTTTAATTTTGTTCTTGCTTTTTCTAGCTCAATAAAATTATTCTTTAGTAGTTTGATTGGTATGGCACTGAATATGTAAAATAATTTAGGTAGAATTGTAATTTTGTATTGGTTTTCTCTACCCATGAGCAACTACTATTTCTCTAAGTGTTTAGATCTATCTTTATTTGTGTGTGAAGTGTTTTGTAATTGTGTTCCTATGATCCCCGGGTCTGTCTTAGCTGGTAAACTCCTATGTATTTTATATTATCTGCAATTACTTTAAATGGAATTTCTCTATCTCTTCCTGCTGGAATTTGTTGGTAATATATAGAAATGCTGATGATTTATGTGGGTTTATTTTATATCCTGCAACTTTCCTGAAGTTGTTTCAATGAGTGTTTTAGCTAGTTTTCTAGGGTTCTTTAAGTACATCTGCAAAGAGAAACAGTTTTATTTCCTCATTGTCTATTTTTATTCCTTCAATTACTTTTTCTTTTCTTATTGTTATAGCTAACATTTCTAATACAGTATTGAATAATAGTGGTCATAATGGACATCCTTGCTTCTCTCCTGATCTTATTGGAAAGGCTTCTAGTTATCTCCTGTTACAAGTTTGCTTTTGGTTTTAGATAGATACTACTTATCATTTTGAGAAAGGTTCCATTGATTCCTATGCTTTCTAGTGTTTTTAATAGGAATAAATCTTGTATTTTGTGAAAGGCTTTTTTTTTCGTTGTTGCACCTATTGATAGAATCATATGATTTGTATTGTCATTGTTATTGATATGGTTAATTATGCTGATAGTTTTCCTAAGATTGAACCTGTTCTGAATTCCTGGTATAAATCCTACCTGACTATTGTGTATGATATTCATGATATATTGCTGTGATCTCCTTGCCAGTACTTTATTTTTTAAAATTTACATTGATATTCATTAAGGAAATTGGTCTATGTTTTTCTTTCTCTGTTTTTGCTCTCCTTGGCTTTTTAAAATATATATTTTTCATTGCTCATGAAGCTATTGGCTTCTATTTGATTTGTTCTAATTTTTAGGGAGTTGTTAATTCGGCAAAATTTTGTACCTCTTGTGTCAGTTAGTTAATTCCATTTTCAACTCTTTCTCCCATAGCTCTCATTTCTTTTCCAATATTTTCAACTAGTGCTCCCATTTTATAGATAAAAAAAAATTGTTACGACTGTTTTTTTTTTAAAAAATTGTTTCAACTCTTCCAGGATTTCCAGTTGAATCTATGCCTAAGCTGTATTTTTCTTAGAAACTTTGCTTGCCAATGTTTTGGAATCATTTTCTTCTGAGTTTGTGTCTTGAGCATGTCTGTCACCATAGTAACTTTCTATGGTGGGATTATTATTATTTCATTCTTCTAGACTATTTCTTGACTTTGGACTTGATAGGATCAACTCTGTGCACTTTTGAATTGATCCTTGCCACTTTCTTAGGGGTACTGAGTGTTGTGTTACTCCAGGATCTCAGGGAAAGCTCAAGTTTTCAATGCTTCTGAAGTTGTCTGATTTAGGACCAAAGGTGGTGTCCCCTTCCTTGTTCTGAGCTCTCCAAGTTCCTTATCCAGGTTTGAGTTTGAGCAAAATGCCTGTAAGCTTTCCTCAGCCACAATTAGCCAGCTGGAAAACTCAAATGGTTCAGAGTAAAGGAACTTCAGGCTCCCCCTTGTTGTGGGATTCCTGAACTCTTTTTTCTACTGAGGGATTCATACTGGACTGGAAGATAAAACTGTTCTATTCTTGGGGTCAGGATAGCTTCTACTTGTTTCTGAACTTGCTTCTCTCTTGGTCCACAGCCTTGGACCCACAGCCGCTCTTTACCCTGAAATATGCCCCTTAGACTATTGTCCTCCTCAATCTACCCTAGATATGTGACCTAGAACTGAATATTGTGAATAACAGATCTGACAATTGGCACCTATTCCTGTACCCTTCATAAAATCATATCCTTTTGCACTGGATCTGGGCACTTTCTTGTACATGGTACACATCCTTTCTCCATGTAGTAAGTTCCACATTACCATTCCTAGCTCCCTTTTCCCAGTGTCCATGAACCTCTTGGGCTATCTTCCTGTGCCAACCCAGGCTGGAAAAATGACTCTCTCATTTTTTCTTAACTTTCCATACAAGACAAGGCTAATTCCCTATTTTGACAGCATTACTGCCTTAACAATCAACTCCAGCTCAGTTTCCTTATCCATGCTCATCTCAGGTTCTAAAGTAATCTGGGTATACTCTGGTACTTTCCCATTAATCATAAAATTGCAACTTCTCACATTAATTAATAAATTAACTCTGAGTCCCACATGTTATTAAACAAAAATATTTATTTTTATATCTAGAATAATATTACATTACAATTGCATAATACAATCTAATTAATTTATAAAATTTAAAATGAAGTTAATAGCCTTTTTTTTACTATATTCTTTGATTTGATGCTTAATGTGATATAAAATTTAAACTATATGATCAATAATAATCATTTTATTTAATAAATAATACTAATGTTGAATAAATTGAGGTTAAACAGGGAATGTTTAATTTTTGTCTTTGCATCCCTAGCACCTAGCTCAAGAGGTGTTTAAGAAATGCTTGTTGATTAAGTGGTTAATTTAGCAGGAAAGTGAGTCAGTCCATATTTGGAGTACTGTCTCCAGTGGTGGATCCCTTCTTTTAAGAAGGACATTGATGAACTAAAAAACAGTGGGCAGAGGAGTTTGCTCAGATTGCTGAAGGGCTTCAGGATATATTATATGACAGTATTTTGAAGGAACTGGGTTCCTTAGCATGGTGAAATGAAGACTTAATGGGGACATGATAGCTGGCTTCAAGTGTTTCAAGAGGTGTTACAAAGAAGAGGATTACATTTGTTTTGCTTGGATCTAGAGAACATAATTAGAAGAAATGAGTAGAATTTGAAGAAAGAAGGAATTTATGTGCTATGAGGAAAATTTGCCTAACAATTAGAGCTGTACAAAAATAGAGAGGGCTGCCTTTACTCACATCATTTCCTACACCTGAAATGTGCCCTCACCTCAAGCCCACTCGTTAATGTCTTTCTGTCTCTCAAAGTCAAATTCAAATGTCTCAGATATTTTTCATACAAAATAGAGCATGATAAGTATATAAAGAAATTACCCAGTATAGGAAACATGAGGTTTAAGAAAGCAAAGATCACTTCCACCTGGAGGAGCTCAAGAAAAGTTTTCTGGAGGTGTCATTTAAATTAAGCTTTGAAGGGCATATCTTGACCCATGTTCTTCACATCACTTCACAGAAGTAGGTACTGTATCTTGTGCTCATATGCATACGAAGAGGCATAAATGTGATATAGTGTGATCAGACATTCACAGAATCTCCAAGTACAAAGGGACCTCAGAGTCAGTCAGTCCAATCCATAGCTTTACAATATCCCAGACGAAAGATGTTGTCTTTTAGTGACCTTTTGAAGGTCTTTGGTAGATCTTGAAGATCATTTCCCTAGATAGCTCATTCTAATGTTCTCTAGTTCTAATTATTGCAAAGTTTTCCTTTGTTCTAATTATTAGGAAGTTTTTCTTACATGGAGTCATAAGCTGCCTCCCTACAACTTCTTCCTGATGGTTCTTTTTCTGCCTTCTGGGAACAAGCAGAACAAGTTTAATCTTTCTACCATATGACAACCCTTGTATGTGTACATGTAGACATGTACACACACCTGAGTATAACATACTCCTTCATATGCACATACAAACAACAGAGCATAAATAGGCATGCTTATATACATACAATGCAGCTTCACATATGCATGTAAACAGATACACATGTGCCATGAGTAGGGGCTGGGCAGAGATTTTTGGTAGAGATTTAAAATACAGCACAGCAATTTCTAAGGGGAGTGAAATGTTGTTACAGTGGCTCCTATGGAAACTTCCTGCCTTTCTTTCCAAAAGAATAGGCTGGGTCAGCTGCTGAAGCCTTCCTGGCAGGCTCCAGACAAAGCACTGGACTTTTCGGGAATAGTAGCCATTTTTTTAACACCAGGAAACTCATTCCCCTACCTCCTATTCTGAGACAGTCTTTTAAGGCCTAAGGGCAGTAGGTAAGGGTAAGAAACTAGATGTGACCCAAGCATAAGAAAATCATGAACCTGATGAGAATTTCTAGCTTCGAGAGACTTTAGCATATAGAATTTTAGAGCCAGACTTTAGAGCTCATTGAGTACAGTTCTGTCATTTTATGGATGAAAAAACTGAGGCCAGCAAAGGAGAAGTGACTTGAACAAGGTCACTTCACTAGTAAGGAAAAGAATCAAAAGTCACACCAAGACTCTTTCCCCTGTACCACTTGAAATGCTATTCTCTAAATAGGGCTCTGAGGTCTTCTCCTGGCACTTAGCACTCAGAATTAGCACAGTAAGCGTTCATCCATAAACTCTCCAGGGAGCAATCTGGTGCAGAGAAGGGTCTTGGGGTCTTCCTAAGCACACTGTTCCATATGACACCATTGAAGAGGGAGGAGAATGTTGTGAGGCAATGGAAACCTGTGTGAAGGCTTGGGGGTTGAGGTGAAGAGAAGGCAGGAACTATTAATGCTGGGAAGGCTCTGCTGACCAAAGGGGTGTTAGAAATTATTGCGTCTAAACTCTTCATTTTACAGTTAAAGAAACTGAGATTGAGAGACTTGCCCAAGGTAACAGAGGAAGTAAGTAACATAGTTACTATTCAAACCCAAATCCTCTCATTCTCAATCTACTGCTCTTTTCATACTACACTGGAATTCATTCCACGTATAATGAAAGCCTAGAATTGGAGCTCCATACTCAGAGTAGGAGCAGTATTCTCTACCCACAGCCAGTCCATGTGAAAGATGTTGGGACACACAAATGCATTGATGCTAGAGCTGTAAGTTTGTCCAGTGATCTTAGAAAGCAGTTTAGAACTATACTCCCAAAGTTACTCAACTACCCATACTATTAGACCAAACAATAGTGATATCAGACCCAAAGAGATCAAAGACAGAGGAAAAGGACCCATTTGTATAAAATTATTGATGGCAGCTCTTTTTGTAGTAGCAAAGAGCTAAACACTGTGTCCATCTAGTAGGGGGATGGCTAAACCAATTATGGTATATGAATGTAATGGAATATTGTTGTGCTATAAGGAATGTCAAATGGACAATTTCAGAGAAACCTGTGAAGACTTGTGTGAACTAATGCAGAATGAAGTATGCAGAACCAAGAGGAAAATTTAAACAAAAGCAACAACAAAAAGAACAACTTTGAAAGACTTGAGAACTTTAGTCAATTCAATGGCCAAGTACAATTCTATTTTTTTTATTTTTTCTGAGGTGTCAGTTTTCTTATGTCACCTTCTTTTTTTAAAATTATTTATCTTTTGTTTTCAACATTCACTTCCATAAGCTTTTAAGTTTTCAATTTTCTCCTCCTTCCTCCCCTCCCCATGACAGTATACAATCTGATATAAGCTCTATGTATTAAACATATTTTCATATTAGTCATGTTGAAAAGAATTCTTAGAACCAATGGGTGTTGGTGGTTGTTAGTTGTTCTCAAAGAGGACCAAAATGGCATCACTATGCTAGAGTCAAGTTTCAGTGTGTCTAACTGTGCTTGATCAGACCAATATGAGGTTGGAATGCTCTACCATATGTCAGGCACAAATAATCCATGTGGACATTGGGAGGAACCATGAGAAAGAAGAAACAAAACAAAATAACAAAAGGAAAAAGAGCAAATAACATACTTCAAGCTGCATTCAGACTCTGTAATTCTTTCTCTGGATGTAGATAGCATTTTCCCTTATGAGGCTTTTGGAACTGTCTTAGATCCTTGCATTGTTGAGAAGAGCCAAGTCTATGAAGTTAGTCATCACACAAAGGCTGTTACTGTGTACAGTGTTCTCCTAGTTCTGCTCACTTCACTCAGCATTAGTTCATCTTTTCCAGGTTTTTCTGAAATCTGCCTACTCATCATTTCTTATAGCACAGTAGTATTCCATTACATTTATATACCACAACTTGTTCAGCCATTTTCCAATTGATGAGCATCCAATCAATTTCCAGTTCTTGGCCATCACAGAAAGAGCTGCTATAAATATATTTGTATATGTGGCTCCTTTTTCCCAACTACAATTCTAGAGCACTGATGATGAAATGTGCTGCCTAGCTCATGAGAGAGGTGATAGACTCAAAATGCAAAACAAGATATACAGTTTCTTGGCCATAACCAATGTGGGAATTTGCTTTAATTGACTATATACCCATTTGTTAAAGGGGCTTTCTTTTTCTTTTCCTTAAGGTTGGGGGAGGAATGATGTTGGGGAGGATGAGGAATTATAGATAGAGGATAAAAAAAAGAAATAGAAAAAAAGGCTATTAAGATATTTTCTTATAAATGTGAGAACAGAAGGAAGACAGAAAGAAGCACAGACAAGTAGGGCATCCTGAAAGCTACAAGTTAAAGTTATCATCTTCTTTAAAAGAAAAGCAAACTATACATGACAGAGATCAGAAGTTTCTTATATGATCCTCCTTTTCCATTCAAGAATGCATATGAAAATGTCCATTTTATTTGGTGTTTGTTCAATTCAGATTAAATTAAAATTTGAAAGAATAGAAAGAGGTTGGAGAGTCTGCTTCTGGAAAGTCCTGGTGACCTATAATGGAAGAGGGTCATTCCAAAATTTAGAGCAAGCACTGATATTCTGTAATTAATTCTAGTATTCTAAACGTATGAAAAAGAGATGAGCTATTGATTGGCTGCTGAGCAAGAACTGGGGTGCATTCAAAAGGAATTAACTAGCCAGAGGGAAAGGAAGAACTAACTAGGGGACTGTTCCTCCTGGTTCCTGCCTATCTCTTATTCAGATGAACAAAATAATGCTAAGGGGGCAAGGCCTTGGGCTCTCCCCATCTTGAGCCAATAGAGTTCATAAATACACGACTTGATTTTTTGCCTTTTGGTGTGTATTCTTCCCTAATTTTATGTGGAGGAGTACTAGAGATAATTATAACCCTTCGCAAAGTCAGGATGTTGAGTCGTTGAAGATCCAAGATCTGTAGTTCATGTCAGGATTAACCAGAAGCAAGGTTATCTCCTATTCTACCTCAGTTCTTGGGGAAGGTGGGTTCAAGCTGAATGCAGTTTCTGCAAAGCTTTCACCCCACATTAAATTTCAAATACTGAGTCCTCCTTCCCTCTGTTACCTCTAGGCTGTCAAGCTGATCACTTGGCATTTTGTTCCTTACAATCTGGCTTCTGCCAAATCTTAGTATGGATTCTAGTTCCCAGAACTTCAGTAGTACATGATTCTGACCTTTCAAAGCTCACAAGGTTGTTACTGTCTCCAGTACTCTGCTAAAGAGTAGGAAAAAAGCCAAATGCAAAGACACAAAGAACAGACATTTATATTCAGGAGCTACTTGTTGACCCCAGATGGGAAGGTCCAAGGAAAGGGTGGGGAACCTGTGGCCTGGAGGCTACTTGTGGCCTTCTAGACCCTCAAGTGAGGCCCTTTGAATCCAAACTTCAAATTCCCTTAATAAAAGGATTTGTTCTGTAAAACTTGGATTCAGTCAAAAGGCCTCACCCAAGGACCTAGAAGGCCACATGTGGCCTCAAGCCTTCAGGTTCCCCACCTCTGGTCCAAGGCCTCTCACAACCAAAGGCTTACAGCACTGTTTCTCACACTCATACACTGGCCAAGGAGAAAAGGAAAAACTGTCTTTTTCTTCTCTGTTTTGCTTTAATCAATTAAAGGCTTTTGAATGCACCCCAATTCTGGCTCAGCAGACAATCAATAGTTCATCATTTCACCACATGGCTAGAAGACCAGAACCACTTAAAAATGACAACATTAGCAACAGCAGCAACTACAACTAGCATTTATATAATACTTTAAAGTTTGCAAAAGGCTTCCCATATGGTAACTCATTTGATCCTTCCAAGAACCCTGTGAGACAAGTGACATTATTTTTCTGATTTTACAAATTAAGGGAACTGACATATAGAGAAGTTAAGTGACTTGCTTAAGGTCACACAGCTAGTTGGTGTTGGAAACAGGATTATAACTTGAGTCTTCCTGATTCCAAGCCTCATGCCCTATCATTCCGCCACCCAATTATCTCAACGATGGATGGTTTGTGCATGGTCCAAATTGAGGGGGGATAAGGTGAGCATTCAGGGATAGGAGAAGGCCCTTCCATTATACATCATTTTACTTTTCTAGAAGTAGACTCATCAGCCTCTTCCACATGGGCTGACAGTACACAGAGAATGATACATATGTTCTGAGGATAAAGCTCCACTGGCTGGGCCTCCATTATGTAGGCATGAGTGACCTCCTGGAAATTCATAAAGGCAGGAGAAGACAAGATTCAGTCATGGAATCATGAGTACCAAAGGACTACTGTTATAGACTAGTTAAGATCTTCTCCACTCTGTTGTCTGCTGTCAGAATTATTTTTCTTTTTTAAAAAATAATTTTTTGTGCTATCTTTTACTTTTTACAACATATATATTCCCCCTTGTATGCCTTCCTTTCCTTCCTCCCCAGAGGCATCTCATATATCTTATAATAATGACTTTAAAAAGACCAAAAAAATCTGCAACCTGATCAGTACATTAGAAAAGAAATCTGACGACATTCAATGTTCTACATCCATAGAACATCCCACCTCTGTAAAGGAATAGGGTCTTGGATCTTCTCATATCTCTTCTTTGGGGGCCATGGTGGTTTTTTGTAGTTTTACAACATTTATCTTAGGTTATTTTGTGGTTGTTTTCTTTCCATTTACATTGTTTAGTCATTGTGTATATTATTTTCTTGATTCTGCTTACTACAATTTCAAGTAATTTAGGTATGTTATTTTACATATATATATATGCATATATATTTACATATATATATATTAAATAACACCTTTCTTTTCTATCAATGACCTTCATGGAGTATATATCTAGTAGTGGAATTGCAGGTGATTTTTAAAATTTTGTCAAATTAATTAATTTTATTTATTTTCAGTGTTCTACAATCACTACCATATAACTTAGATTATTATTTTTCCCTCCCTCCACCCTCCCTCCTGGAGACTGCATAAAATTTTGTATAGGTTCTACACATACATTCCTATTAAATGCATTTTCACTATAGTCATGCTGTATGGAAGAATTAAAATGAGTGGGAGAAATCATCTAAGAAACCAAAATGCAACACACACACACACACACACACACACACACACACACACACACACACAAATGATCTGCTACTTTCTGTGACTGAATTCCATAGTTCTTTCTCTGGATGTGGAAGGCATTTTGCCTTAGAAGACCATTGGGAAATTTTTTTTTGTTTTGTTTTTAATTTAATTTTTCATTTTTAACACAGTTTAAAACAGATAAAACAATTCAAAGTTTTGGTCAGGTGATACTTCTTTTTAAAGCATTTACAATATGGACCACAAAAAAAATTTTTTTAAACATTAACTAGCTGAGACCCAAACAATATTTATGTTGCCAACTCCACAAGCTCTTGACCTCTTGACCTTGTCTCCACAGTATTACTAAGAATTAAAGGACCCTAACCTACTGTTGCTGTTCCAAAGTCCTAAACCTAATAGCTCAATTCTAGACTTGACCTTGGATGTTCCCCTACCAACAATCCACAATTTAATAGATCTAGTATTAAGCCTACAAAGCTTTTGACTATAGGAAATTGCCCCCTAGAGTAGGGACATTGCAGGGACACAATATCTCCCCAACTTCATGTCAATTCCAGGCACGATTAGATTGTCCACTTACATTCAGTCAAGCTTAAAATTTGACAGATGTCAATGGGGAAATTGAGTCAGGAGAATCCTACCTCAGCCCAGGCTGAACAGTTGCTCTCCCACTCTTACCATGAGATCACCTTTCGCAGTTGATACCAGCATCTCACCAGCTTACTGGCATCATAGATTGGAGGCTCAGATCACCTTTCTTGCTATCCATACCTGGAGTTAGACTCAGAAGAACAGTCACTTAATAGTCTGATAGCATCTAAAAAAGGCAAGTTCCAATAACCAGGTTTCAAATATGATTATAATTTCACTTTGGCTAAGGAACATCATTTAAGGCAAATCTTAAGTAACTTACATGCTTTTCTATACATGTTCTAGTTCCTGATTAAATAGCAATCATAAAATCAAATTTATCATTAAAACCTTAACTTTTCCATCAATGCCAAATTTTACCTGAGGTTACCTTCATCTAGGAAATTTAGACTAAAATTCTTTTCCCCAAACTAAAGATGTCATTAATTTATTCTCAGTAATTAATTCAGTCAATTGTTTTAATATTAATTGCTTTTACCTCACTTTGTAACATGTCCAATTTTTCTCCCCATCACTCCCCTCCCACCACTTCCTAATACCTTGCATTCTGATTATACCTTCCCTCAATGTACCCTTCCCTTATCCTCATCTTCTCTCTTTTCTTGTAGGGCAAGATAAATTTCTATACCCCTTTCCCTGTATTTCTTATTTCCCGATTATATGCAATAAAAATTCTCAACATTCATTTCTAATACTTTAAATTCCAACTTCTCTCCCTCCCTCCTCCCTCACTGAGAGGGCAAGCAATTCAATACAGACTAAATATGTGTCATTTTGCAAAAGACTTCCATAATAATCACGTTGTGTAATAGTAGTTATATTGCCCTCTGTCCTACTCTATCCCACCTTATTTTTCTCCCCACAGTTGACCTTGTCCCTTCTCGAAAATGTTTTTTCTAGTAACTCCCTTCTCCCATTTGCCCTCCCTTCTATCATTCCTCTCACCCCACTTGTCACCTCCTCCCCTACTTTCCTGTAGTGTGATATAAATTTTCATATCAAATTTAGTGAGCATGTTATTCCCTCCTTCAGCCACATGTGGAGAGAGTAACTTCATTTTTCCCCTCTACCTTTCTCCCTTTTCTCCTCCATTGACAAGATTTTTCTTATCTCTTTTATGAGTTATAGCCTGCCCCATTCCATTTCTCCCTTTCTCTTTCCAATATTTTCTTCCTTCACCTCTTAATTTTTGTTTTATTTTATTTTGTGTGGATATCATCTCTTCTGATTCAACATAACCTGTACTCTCTATCTCTATATATGTATGTGTATGTATATGTGTATGTGTATGTACAATCTCTCCATCTAACCAAATACTGAGAAAAGATTCAAGAGTTATAAATATTTTCTTTCCATGTAGTAGTGTAAACAACTCAGCTTTAGAGAGTCTTTTATGATTTTTCTTTCCTGTTTACATGTTCATGCTTCTCTTGATTCTTGTCTTGGGAAGTAAAATTTTCTATACAGATCTGGTCTTTTCCTCAAAATGAGTGATTGAAAATCCTCTATATCATTAAATAATAATTTGTTCCCTTGAAGTATTATACTCAAATTTGCTGGGTAAGTTAATTCTTGGTTTCAATCCCAGTTCCTTTGACCTCTGAAATATTCCATTCCAAGCCCTTTGATCCCTTAATTTTGAAGCTGCCAGATCCTGTGTTATCCTGATTGTATTTCCACAATACTCAAATTGTTTCTTTCTAGCTGCTTGCAATATTTTTTCCTTGATCTGAGAACTCTGAAATTTGGCCACACTATTCCTAGGAGTTTCTCTGTTCAGGTCTCTTTCAGGAGATGATCAGTGTATTCTTTCAACATTTATTTTGCCCTCTAGTTCTAGAATATCAGGGCAGTTTTCCTTGATAATTTCATGGAAGATAATGTCTAGGCTCTTTTTTTGATCATGGCTTTCAGGTAGTTCCATAATTTAAAAATTATTTCTCCTGGATCTATTATCCAGGTCAGTGGTTTTTCCAATGAGATGTTTCACATTATCTTCTATTTTTTCAAACTTTTGGTTTTGTTTACTAACTGCTTGGTTTAACTCATAGTCATTTATTGCCCTGAACTCAATTCTCTCTTTCAACAAATTATTTTGTTCAGTGAGCTTTTGGACCCTATCCTCCATTTGACTAATTCTGCTTTTCAAAGCCTTCTTGTCCTCATTGGCTTTTTGGACCTCTTTTTCCAATTGAGTTAGCCTCTTTTCAAAGTTGTTGTTTTCCTCAGCATTTTTTTGTTTCTCCTTTAGTAAGTTGCTAACTTGTTTTTTAAGATCTTCTATTGCCTAAGCCCAATTTAAGTTCCTTTTGGAGGCCCTGGCAGAGGCCTTGACTTCCTCTGACAGTATGCCTTGTTCTTCCTCATCCAAAAAGATAGAGGGAGTTACCTGTTCCCCAAGAAAGTAACCTTCTATTATCTTATTTTTTTCCCCTTTTTTGGCCATTTTCCCAGCCAGTTACTTGATTTCTGAGTTTCCTCTCCCCAACTATCTGGCCTCTAGTTCCACCAGTACTGGGGGCTGAGATTCAGATGAGCTGCTCCAAAACCTCAGGGGCTTTAGGCAGGGGCAGGGCTGCTATGTGAGATTAAGATCAGCTGCTCAGGTGAGGGCAGGGCTGCCACACAGGGCTCAGATCCCTCAAGGGCTTTACAATGGGACCTTCTACAATGCATGCAGGCTTTGGGAGCCCCTGTCCACTGCTGCTTGCACTGCTGCCACCAGAGGTGTCTCGAGTTATGGAGACACCCTTCTCAGCCAGCTGAAAAGACCCTCTCACTGACTTTTGGCACCTGTGGATTGAGAGATCTGTGCTGCCACTGAAGATTCTGTCCCTGAAGCCTGCTTGGATCTGCTCCTCTCAGTGCCATGTGGCCAAGGCTGAGCTGGGCTCTGCTCTGGTGGGACAGACCTTTCCCTTCAGTCTTTCAGGTCACTCTGAGCTAGAAATCTCCTCCACTCCATTGTTCTGTGGCTTGTGCTGCTCTAGAATTTGTTGAGAGTTCTTCTTTACAGTTATTTTGTGGGCTGTGGGGAAAGAGCTAGTGTATGTGTGTCTTTCTATTTTGCCATCTTGGCTCCACACCCCCCTTGAGAATTTTTTTAAGTCCTTGCATTCCAATGAAGTTCCAAGTCTACCAGAAAAAATTCTTGCACATTGTGGTCGTTGCTGTGCACAAAGTTCTCCTGGTTCTGCTCCTTTCACTCAGCATCAGATCATACAGATCATATAAGTCTTTCCATACCTCTCTGAAGTCTTCCTGTTCATCATTTCTTATGGCACAATAGTATTCTATTGCATTCATATACCTTAATTTATTCAGCCATTCCTCAATTGATGGGTATCACTTTGATTTCCAGTTTTTGGCCACCACAAAGAGCGCTACTATAAATATTTTTGTACATGTGAGACCCTTTCCCATTTTTATGGTCTCTTGGGGATGGGATCTTTTTGTAAACGTAAGTATGATCATACTAAACACATTCTTCCCCACCTTAATGAGCTCCAATGGCTCTCTAATAACCACTTTCAGAATCACATTTAATCTCCTCTGTTTAGTGTTCAAAGTGCTTCGTAACCTGACCTTTTTCTATCATTTCTGTCTCCTTGTCCTTTATTTCCCTCCACAAACTGACATATTGACTGTTTGTCCCCCATGCCTCAAATGATTTCATCCCTTCACCTCTACCTCTCAGTTTCTCTGGTTTTCTCAAAGATTTGATGCAAATCCCATTTTCTGCAGGGGGTCTTTTCCTGGGTCCCTTACCTTCTTCTCCTTCACATCCTCCTCCAAGTTGACTTTCTACCTAATCTATATCTTGTACAAACCTAGCTATTTTCATATTGTCTCCCTCGTTAGAATATAAACTCCTTGAGGGCAAGAACTGTCTTTATTTGTATACCCAGCACTTAGCACATAGCAAGTACCTAATAAATTTGTTGACTGATTGCAATAGACTGGGTGAAGCAGGTAGCTGCAAGTAAATTAAAGATGGCCTCAAACCAGAACACAGCATTTGTATTTTATCCTGTAGGTAAAGGAGAACAGTGAATGTGTTTGGGCAGAGGAGTCATGTGATGAAGGCTGCACATTAGAAAGACCACTTCAGCAGCTGCAAGTAGGACAGAGCAGAGAGGGCAGATGCAGAGGACTGGGAGAGAAGTTAAAAGAATGTTACAATAGTTGAGATGAAGGATGATGAGAGCTTGAAGGAAGAATGGGACAGCAGAAGTGGAGAGAAGAGATGGGTTTTTGTCTTCAATAATCTTTTATTAAAATACAAGTACTCCTAACAGTGAGAGTAACTTAAACCCTTAAAACTACTCACATTCTATACAGTTTTTGAGCTCAAAGGGAACTTGGAGTACCACTTCTCCATTTTACACCTGAAAGAACTAAGGTCCAAAAAAAAGAAAGTGATTTTTGTTCCATATCACAAAGCAAGTTAGTAGTAACAGAGAGCAAAAACCTGTCTACTGACTCCCAGGCTATTATCTATATCAAGACACCTCCCACTATTTATCATTTACTTTAATTCAAGGTCAGTCCCTTGTTATTTATTAAATTTTCATTTAGAAACTGTCATCAGTTTATATTGTAATTTGCTACACTTGTTGCATTCTGTTTTATCAAATGTATGTATTTAGCAATTGATATTTAGCAAGTTTGTTATGTAGTCATTCATCATGTTACATGATCACTTATTATGTTTGATATAGTGTTATTCTGTGTTTAGTGGCCCTCCAATTCTGTATAATATGAATAGAATTAAATGTTAGAACTAGAAGATAAATGAATAGATTACTACAAATCAGAACCTGGAATGTTGAGCTGAGAGGACCCTTAAAACATGGACCAGAAACCTCCCAGTGAATGAATGAATGGGTGGATAGATGGATGAATGGATGAAAGAAAAGGCATTTGTTAAGTGCTTACTATGCACAACACATTGTGCACAATTTAGAATACAAATACAAAATTAAAACAGTTTACATTCAAGAGGTTATATTTTTTTAAAAAAATTTATTTTCAGTTCCAAATTCTATCCCTCTCTCCACCCCTCCCCCATCCATCAAGAAGGCAAGAAATATGATATTCATTATATATATATGAAGTCATGCAAAACATTTCTACATTAGTCATGTTATAAAAACAAGGAAGAAAAATAAATTGAAAAAAATATGCTTCAATCTACACTCAGAGTTAATCAGTTCTCTCTTTGGAGGTGGATAGCATTTTTCATCATGAGTCCTTTGGAATTGTTGTGGATCATTCTATTGATTAGAGTAGCTAAGTCTTTCATAGTTGATTATCATTACAATATTGCTATTGATGTGTATGTTCTATTTCATCTCATTTCACTTTGCTTCAGCTTATGTGGGTCTTCTCAGGTTTTTTTGGTACCATTCTCTTCATCATTTCTTAACAGCACAATAGTATTCCATCACAAATGTATACCATAACTTTATTCTGTCATTCCCCAGTTGATGGGAACCACCTGGTTTCCAATTCTTTGTCATCACGAAAGGAGTTGCTTTAAATATTTTTGTACATATGAGTCCTTTTCCTTTTTCTTGGTCTCTTCGGGATACAGACCTAGAAATAGTATTGCTAAGTTCAAAGGTATGCAGTTTTGTAGTCCTTTGGCCATAGTTCCAAATTATTCTCCAGAAGAGTTGGACCAGTTCATAGTTCCACCAACTATGCATTAGTGTACCTATTATTCCACAGTCCTTCCAGCATTTTTCTTTTCTATCATGTTAGACAATCTGATAGGTGTGAGGTCGTACAAAGAGGTTACATTCTAATAGGGGAAGACAATACATAGAGAGAAATACTTGCCAGGGAGGTAAGTGAGCTTGGGTCTGGGAAGTTAGGAATGGTGAATAGAGTTGATTAATTCATACATGCTGTCCAGCTGTCCAGTAATGTGGATTGATAACTGCTCCAAGAGAAAGAGGAAGGGATGCCAAGTTTAGGGAATAGTAAGTAGGTTGAGGAGGAAGAGAACACTAACTGGAGAGCTAATGAAGGACTTCTTGGGGGAGATGACACATGGGCTGAGCCTTGAATGCAGGTAGAAATTTTTAGAAGTGGAGGTAAGGAGGAAATGCATTCCAGACCTGAGGAGTTCACAAAGGCATGGAAGGATGAAGATTAATGCCAAGTTTAAGGAATAGAAAGTAGATTAGTTTGATTTGAATGTAGGATGCACAAAGGGGTGTATGTGCAATAAGCCTGAAAAGATAAGATGGGTCCAGATTATGACATGCTTTCAATGTCAAGATCAAGTGTTTATATTTTGTAGGCTCAGGAGAGCCATTGATGGTTCCAGTCTGAGATCATATAGTGAATAAATGGCAGATCACAGAGAAAGAAATTTAAAATGAGGTAGAGGGAGAGAGAAAATCAGGAAGCTCTTTCTTTTCCCTCACAAGAGTACCATCCTAATTCAGGTACTTGTGACCTCTTGCCCATCCCACTGACTTGTAGTAACTACAAACCAGACTCCTGGCTTCTAATCCTTACTCCACCCAGCTGAGATAATAATATTTCTAAGGCCCAAGTCTGACATTGTTATTGCCTTCCTTCCACCCATACCCTTCACCAAAAACACCTTCAGAGGCTCCCTGTCACTATAGAGTACAACAGTCCCTTTCATGTAAATCAAAATGGATTCTGACAATGGTTCTCTGAGTTTGACCTACTTTCCCCTGCCTCCATGCATTCATGCAGGCTGACTGCCCAGTCTAGAATGCAGATCTGCTTCATCTTGGCTTTTCAGACTCTCTTCCTGTGAGGCTCCACTTTGGGCCATCTTCCTTGAACTCCCCAGCTGAAATGCCCTTTCCCTTCTCAAATTTTCCTAAAGCACTTGGTCAACAGCTGTCCTTTGCCCCATTATACTCAGCTTGGTCTTATATTTAGCTGAATACCTGCCCTATCTTTTACCTCCTGCCTCCATTCCCCAGCTTAATATGAGCCCTTTGAGGACAGAATGTATATCTTTTTTTCAATTTTGACTTTCTAGTTGGAGATGGAAGGGATTTTAGAAATCATTGACTGTAACTCTCTCATGATATAAGTGAGCCATCAGGTCTAGAGAGGGGAAGAAGTTTTCCAGAACAATCCGATAAGAATTTATTGACCACATACTGCATACAGGGCCCTAAGCTAGACACTGGGGGAATACAAAGACAAGATGGAAAAGTCCTTTCACTCATAGAGCTAATGTTCTATTTGGCAGAAACAGACAAGCAGGCCCAAGACCATTAGAGGAGGAAGAGAATCCTAACTGGAGAGCTAATGAATGGGGGAGATGGCAAATGGACTGAGCCTTGAGTGCAGGTAGAGATTCTCAGAAGTGGAGGTGAGGAGGAAATGGATTTCAGACCTGAGGCGTGCATAAAGGCATGGGAGGATGAAGATTAATGCCAGGTTTAAGGAAAAGAAAGTAGATTAGTTTGATTTGAATGTAGGATACACAAAGGGGAGTATGTGCAATAAGCCTGGAAAGATAGGATGGGTCCAGATTATAAAATGCTCTCAGTGTCAAGATGAAATGTTTATATTTCATAAGCTCAAGGGAGCCATTGATGACTCCAGTCTGAATCACACAGCAAATAAATGGCAGATCCCAAGTCTCCTACTTTGGTCATTGTTCTTTCCATTGACCACATTTCCTCTTTTTTGCCTTATCACCTGGCTGACAAAGAGCCAGAGTCTGGTTTTTGTACCTCAGTGGCATATGTATGTTGTATATTTACTCTTCTCTATTCCTTAATCCTTCACTGACTTTAAATCCTCCCTACCCTGTCCTCCCTCTCACCACTCTCTATCTGAAATCTACCCTTTTGATTTGGAGCCAGTCAGGCTGATGACATTTACAAATACCAATCCTCTGGTTCACTCACCCCTCAAATCACAAACACATTTGTTTCCCCCAAGCTTCCATGCCTCTTCTCTCCTCTTTCTTGCCCCTTCCCCTCCCTCTCTAACTCTTCTTCTTCCTCAACCATGTTGTTAAGGCAGAGGCTCCACCTCTTTATTGGGAATTGAGCTTGTGTCTGGGAGAAACCCTGAATAGCCAGTTTGAGGAAGCCAAGGCCTCTCTGAGGAACAATTCAATGTTCCTTTTTATAGTCTTTGGCGCAGAGTAGAGTAGAAAGTTTACTCAGTCTGAATTAACTAATGGATTCCAGAGTGCTCTTTAGCACTGAGGGGAAAGATATAGGTTTGCCCCAATAGTCAATTCCTTTGGACAAGTCTTGTAAACAAATTTCCACCCAAACCCAAACCTTTCCCAGAGCTGGGCCACATTTCCAATGTAGTTACCAAGACCTTGCTTTGTTAACCCTTGGTAATGAATAACCTCAAACCTTCACTTGAGTTTCAAAGTACTTTTCCAGCTGTTTTCTCCTCAGAGCCTCTCAACACTACCACAAGGAAGCAGTGCTGTACTACTAGTAGTGTATGTAGCCCTCTTCTTACAAATAAGCAACCTTGAGCTTGGAAAGGGGAAGTACTTGCTGGAGTCACAGAAAGGATCGCTGACAAAGCCTGGACTTGAAGCCAAATTTGATTGCAAATTCAGTGCTCATTTTACCACAACACAGCTACCTCTTTCCACTGCATTTCACTGCTTGATATGTAATAGGAAAATAATGAAAGGACCCTGTAGACTCAAAATATCTTTATTCCAGTATTGGTTCTGACACCACATCCAACACTGGGTATCATTTCATTTTATTGAGACTTAGTTTCCTCCTCTATAAAATGAGGGATAGTACTTGCAGTACCTACTTCCTTTCACTGGGTTGTTTTGAGAAAAAATACTTCCTTGAAAATAGAATAAATAGGAGGCAGAATAGGATGGAGGGAAATATAGTTAGTCTTTTATAACATGACTATTATGAAAGTGTTTTGCATAACTACACATGTATAACCTATATTGGATTGCTTGCCTTCTCAATGAGGGTGGGTAGGGAGGGAAGAAGGGAGAGAATTTGGAATTCAAAGCTTCAGAAACAAATGTTAAAAATTATTTTTACATGGAAGTAGGCAATAAGACATATAGGCAATGGGGCATAGAAATCTATCTTGCCCTACAAGAAAGTAAGGGGAAAGCAAATAAGGGGGGAGGTGATAGAAGGAAAGGCAGACTCGGGGAAGGGGTAATCAGAATGCTTGCCATCTTGGGGTGGGGGAAGGAAGAGATAAGGAGAAAATTTGGAACTCAACATATTGTGAAAATGAATGTTGAAAACTAAAAATTAATTAATTAAAAAAGAAGTAAAAAAATGAGAGAGAAATGCATCCTTAAAGCACCATAGAATTGAATGCCCTTTTAATCTAATGGCAATTATTATTGTTAGTCAGAATTAATTCTGACTTTGTATCCAATCTTCCCTTCCACTTTTTCTGTTTACTCATAGTCTCTGTTTTCAGGCTATGTCCTAAAAATCAGTGAAGTGGCAATACTTTGAAAAATATTTATTCTAAAGCTCAACTAAAATGGTGCTATTTTTGTTGATGATGGTTAAGGTGATGGTGGTGGTGACAATGATGACACTGATGATAGTAGATCTACCTAAAGTGTTACCTAGAGACAAGAGTGTACACTAGATGACCTCTGGAAGCTCTTTCTACTATCTAAACCATATGATTTTAGAATGGGAAGGGACTTTTGAGGCAATAGATCTTTAAAACATAGTTTTAGAGTTAGAAGGGACCTTAAGGGTCATCATTTTACAGATGAAGCAGAGGATCAGGGAAGCAAAGTGATTTTCCACAAAAATAATAAATGACAGTCAGGGCTTGAACTCCTGACCTTCTGAATCCAAATTCAGTATTCTTTCTACTCTACCTTATTGCCTTAGATTTTAGAAATGATAACACTACTATTTGACACATTCTCACTAAGTGGCAGAGGCAGGTCCTTTTACTTTGAGGTGTCTCACTTTCCTCATCTGTAAAAACAAGTAGGTTGGGCTACGTTATCCTTAAGGTTTCTCCCAGGCCTATTTGTCTAAAGATGAATCAGTTATCCTGTTCTCCTTAGCAGAGATGCCCAATACACCTTGCTCGGGCAATTCAAACCCTACCCATCATTGAGGATCCATCTCAAAGGCCCCCTCCCTCCAAAAAGTCATTTTTAACCTCTCAAGCCTTCAGGGATCCCTCCTACTTCTGGTTTCCTATAGTAGGTGTGATCTCTGAGCCTTCATTTAGGTTCTTAAAATAGTGAAAATTTACACATCCTTTTTCAATGAGGTTGTAAAGTATGTAGTGCAAAGATTATCATCCACATTTTTTTAAAAAAGTTATGATTTTATTGGTACAGAGAATTCCTTGGTGAGGAACTTCTTCTACCAATGTGGATAGGCACCTTCTCTATAACTTAGAGGTCTATTAGTGGCCCTGAGAGGTTAATTGACACAGCTTCAGGATCATGTAGCCAATGTGCTCTCTTTATATACTATGCCATCATGTCTGTCATCCATTTGGCAGTAAGGAAATTGAGACATGGAGCTCTTTAAGTGACTTGCTAAAGTTCAAATAGCTAGTTAAGTGTAGTTGCAACTTCAAACTAAGGTTTTTGCCTTTCCCCACCACACAGTACTGCATCTCATTATTTATTTCATGACTTATTTTTTTTATTAGACTGTTTCAAGTATCTTGATTCTCCCTCTTCCCTCTCCCCATTGCCTACCCATACTATGAAAGTCCCTGAAAGCAATAACGGTATCTCTATCTCCTATATTCTATGTAGATGTGTCTAACTTATGGTCCCCTAAACTCCTAAGTGCTGGGGAACCAAGTTAAAATGTTATTGGGAAATATTTAAGAAAATAATTTTTAAAATATAACATAATATCCATAATGCTAATATGTCAATATAAGGTCCACAAGGATCATTTTTATTTGAGTTTGACACCACTGTAAAACAGAACACTCTCACAGGGTTACCACATATTCCACAAAATTGTTGAATTCATTTGATGAATGAAATAGTGTAGTTACAAGTTTTTGCCACAACGTGGCATGTTGAAGAAGTTATTTCCAGTGTACTGTCTACTCCTCCAAAGCTTAAGATGTCCAGCAAAGTTAAGTTGCTGTTGTGATGAACAGTGGTAGTGAAGATGATGAGGAAATCGAAGGGTATAAGGCAGGTTGGTAAAAGTTCCTTGAATCTGGAGCCAGTAGAGCTGGATTTGAATCTGATTAGCTACTGCTATTTTCTGAAGTGGGAAAAGTAATAGTGCCACTAACTTACTTCACAAGGTAGGGATAAGGGAGGCATGCTGTAAAAATTTAAAAGCTCTAAAAATGGAATTCACACTTTTATAACCCTTTACAATTTACAAGGCACTTTTCTCACCACAGCCTCACGAGAAAAGTAATACAAGCATTAATATCCCCAATTTACAGAGGAGGAAGTTGAAACCCCAAGAAAGGAAATGGCTTGTTAGTGATGGAGCCAGGGTTTAAACCTAGATCTTCAGACTCCAAGTATATAGTCAATTTTGTGCTTTAAAAATTTGCATTAAATCCTATGAATTCCTACAAATACTAGGCTGTTTTTGTTATTAAAAGCAAAAGTAATGATAATCCCTTTCTTCTGGCATGGGAGTGACCATGGATCTCAAAGGCGATTCAGTGGAACATGTACTCTGACCATTTCTACTAAAGCTGAAAGCCATGGGGATAGATTGAAGATAGACTCCATGGCTGCTGGGCTCGATGCCTAGACACTTATTGTTAGAGGGCTGACTGCCAGGGAATGAATTTTCTTCACCACTGTCAATCAGGAAAGTACTGAGGTACAGAAGGACTACTAATGAAAGCACAGATGTTGCGATGATGATGATGATGATGATGTCATATTTTTGTGCCCTTATAAGTCATATAGTCTTCATTTTCACTCGGACCTTATGGCTAAGTTTGGTTTTTGATGCTGATCTCAATTTCCACTAGACCAAGTTTCTTGGTGTTGAAAGGAGCCTTTACCAAGAAAAGTTATTTGTACATTAGCAAACCTTTGAACATCATGGAACACCGGGTTGAGGGGTGGTCAGTTTCAGTCAAGCCTAGTTGGCTTCAAGGAAATCTAGTAGCAGATGACAAACAGAGGTCTAGCCACAGGAGCGGGCATTTAGGAAAAGGATTCTAATCAGTGAGAATGTTGGGGGGCTGCAGAAAAGTGAATTAGAACACTGAGTAAGGGATCAAAAAAAGAAAAAGATTATAATATTAGCTGGTAGTTTAGGTCCTTTCAGTTTGCAAAGCACTTTTCAAATATCCTATTTTGTCTCCCACCCCACCCCTCAAGGACTTTTCGAGGTATGTACTATTTGATAGTTCCATTTTACAGATAAAGAAACTGAGACGGAGATAAGTGACTTGCCCAGGGTCACAGTAAGTATCTGAGACTGAATTTTATTTCAAGTCTTCCTAACTCCAAGAATAGAGCTCTATCTACTGCTCCACTTAGCTGTCACTAATGCTACTACTACTACTACATCATAACAACAACTACTGACATTTAAAAAGCATTTTAAAGTTGCAAGATGCTTTACACGCATGATCTCACTTGACCTTCATAATAGGTATGAGATGAGCATTACAGGCGTCTTTATCCCTGTCTTACAGATGAGGACACTGAAACCCAGAGAAGTTATGTGACTTATTCAGATCCCGCAGTTATTAAATGCCAGAGGCAGGATCTGAATCCAGGTCCTCTGATCCCAAATTCTCTCCATTATCCCCTGCTCCCTCCAATGATGAGCTCAGTGAGAATGCATGGATGACTTTTCTGGTCGTCTGTTTAATCCTATCCACCCCAACTCTTCCCTCCCACAGGAAGGAAAGGGTAAAGAATGATGTAATGCTCTCAGTTCTTGGAGAAGCTTAGAAAGATAAGAGTCTTACGAATTCTTCTAGCCATGGGAAGGACTGTGGGTTCCCTTGTGCACTAAAACCTCCACCCAAAGCAGCTTCCTTGACAAACACGAAGTTGGCGGTGGTAGCAGTGTCTGCATTAAGGCTTGCATCCACATAGCCATGTGTGGTTGGCATGAGTTATATTCTTATCAGAGAGGCCAGAAAATTTTATCTCTGACTAGGAATCAGCAAGTTTGAGGTAATGAAAAAAAGAAATGAACAAATCTGGAGATACATGTTATAGGAACTACCTGGGGGGGGGGGGGGAGGAGGCGAGTGGCTTCTGCTTTTTGGATAAGTCTCTTGGCCTCCCTTGGCCTCCATTGCCCTATGGAGCAAAAATTGGAATAGATAACTTCAAAGGTCCCTTTTTTGCTCTAACATTCCTTGTTCAGAGTTTCTTTCAAAACCTGACTCCCTTTGTCCTAAGGTCACTGCCAGCTCTAACAATCTATGGTTTGTACTCTAACATTCTATATTCATATTGTCATTTCTGGCTCTAGAATTTTGGGAATCTGACTCCAGATTCTGACTTCATTCAAAGAAAATAAGCTGAGGTTTCTGGGCATGCTTCTAAAACAGAACAATAATGCATACGTGGTGTGGGGGGCAGGCATCGTTTCACACCTGTGTAGGTTATGTGTGCCAACATGGATCTGTCCAGATGTGACTTTCAGGACAATGAGAAGAGACACCTCTAAAGTCTCCTTCCCTCTACCCAAAGTTTCCAGTGGAGACCGATCCTGTCAGGAAGGGAAGAAGGAGGCTAGTGCTGGCCTCTCTGCTCTCCCTAGAGAGAAGGTGGTACTAGGCTAGAAATATCTATCCTTTTTAAAAATAATGTTATTTAATATAAAGAAGAAGTAATCTCTAAGTTCAAACTGTGCCCCTGGCCCTGACCACTATCACTTTAGGGAGAAGGAATGCCTCCAACTGATACATCCAAGGCTTGATTCCCTTCCCAAATGCCAGTTCCACAGTGAACATAAGTAGCAAATAATGAATAAATCTACTTATCCAAGTGGATACTGAAACAAATTAGAGAAGGTATACATATGAGAATATGTTCTATACAATACAGAATGAATGAATGTTCCCACTGGAAATGAGATAACTCAGTTCAATCAATGGAGAGAGGATCAAATCCTACCTAAAGGATAATTCCCCGAAAGTCTCTAGTGTAGCAAGCTGGGGATAGGACCATGATGCAAATGGACCTGTCTTCTACAGTAGGCTTCTTTACAGTCTTTGTCTCCCTTCAAGGACCTAAGAGAGTTTGGAACTGCACGGTTTCTCTCTCAGAGTTGGAAACTAGAAGACAAGATAACGATAACATATCTCTTTTCTCTAGTTCCCACTAACTCTGCCCCTTATGCAGGTGCAGAAGATTGAGTGATCAGTCTCTACTTTTGAAGATAATTTCATGCAGATGGACCTCTGACCATAAGTTTACACATGTAACCAATAGGATTAAGTACTCTAAATAAATGTGACAATAAAGTGTAACACATTTGAAAGATTTTATTCATAGAATGTGATAAAGGTAGCAAATTATCATGTATCCAAATACATTGCATTTAGAACACAGAAAGATAGACTTAAAAGAGACCTTAGAATATAGTATGGTGAAATAGAATGCTAAACCTGGAAGGGGCAGGCCTTAGAATATGGAATGTTGTGACATATTGTTATGTAATAATAACAACATTCATGAATAATATTGGCCAGTTTTCATCTGAAAAGGTTCCAATTGTTGCCACTATCTTTGAAAATTCGCCCCTTGATTAGTAAGTGGTTTTCTACTAGCAAGTTCTCCTTCCTTCCCTTTTACCTGAACTTGAAAATTGGAGTCCAGGGATTCTGATAACTTCCACCCTCACTCAACTCCACTCTAAAGCCTTGGATTTCCAGAAAGAAATATTTCAGAGGTTTTAGAGATGAAATTCAATTTAATTTGTTTTCAATTAAATTTCATCTCTAAAAGTAACAACTCAAAATAATGCAAGATAGGGATTCCCAAACAGTGCTCTTAGGCAGCTCCTCTTATCTTGGCATAATAGGCAAAAGGAGAACTCTGTTGAAGAGACCACATCTGAACATTCTTTATCTTTCAGTCTCCACAACAAACACTAAATGAGAAAGCCTGGATGAATTGTTGCGAACTCCACAGAAGGGGTGTTGTGTGTGTCTGTGAGGGGGGTGGTGGTGGATGGGGGTGTGGGTGTGGTTGTGTGTGGGTATATGTGGGTGTGTGTATCTGTGTGTGTGTGTGTGTGCGCGTGTGCGCGTGTGCAGGTAGGGAGGAAAGGTTGTCATACTTCCTTCATCAAATTGTTAACTAATTAGAGTGGATGGACAGCAACTGGTTCAGGGATTAGAGGCCCAGTCCATCTCTTGCAGAGATCTGCAGCATTCAGACAAAATACTAGGGCATAGGGGTGTCTTCCATCTCTAGGCCACTGAAAAGAAGACCATTATAAGTGTTGTCCATTTTCAGGACAGTGTTCATATGGGGACCAGATCTTTGCTTTTCCTGAACTCTGCTGGTAAAGAAACACCAACCCAAGGAGGAAGCTATCTATCATCCATGTGATCCAATAATGTCTTTATTGATCTCAAGATGCATTTGCTTTGAAGACTCAGCATAAAAACCATGAGGTCCGTAATTGTGGCAGGCAAAGGGAGAGATATTGAAATATGGACTTGGATCTTGGAAGGGCTATCCTCTTTGATTATGAATTCTACCACCTATTCCAGAAGCTTGTTCCAGAAGTTTCTCCTTATCAACCAGACAAAACATGGCAGCTATATCCAAGCTGGAAGTTTATCCAGCAGTCAAAGTACTATCATTCTCATGCTGGCCTTGTTATCGTTGGGACAGCTATGCTATGTGATGACGTCAAGTTCAATTTAATTCTTAAAAATTTGATTCAATAAACATTTATTTTTCTTTTTAAAATTCAATTTTATTTTATTTTCAATTCTAAATTCTCTCCCTCCTTCTAGTTCCTCCCTCACTCATTGAGAAGGTAAGAAATACAATACCCATTATACATATTAAGTCATTCAAAACATTTCTACATTAGCCATGACCCCTCCTCCAAAAAAAATACAGGAAAAAGAAAGAGAAAAAATGTTTCAATTTCAACATTTTTAAAGTATCTAATAGGCATAAGACTTTGTGCTTGACTTAAATGAAATAGCCCTGACTTCAAGAAACTTAGTCAAATGGGGAGTTGGAATGTGATACGTACCACTAGGTGGCACAATGGACAGAACGCCAAACCTTAAGTCAGGAAGACTCAACTTCTGAGTTCAAATATGACTCCAGACACTAGGTGTGTGACCCTGGGCAAACCACTTAACCCTGTTTCTTCGTCTGTCAAATGAGTTAGAGAGGGAAATGGTAAGCCACCCCAGTATCTTTGCAAAGAAAACCCCCAAAAGGGGTCACAACAAGTCAGATGTGACTCAAAAGTGCTAAACTTTTCTAACATACAAAGACAAATAAAATTCATGGCAGAGTGTGAGAGGGGACAAAGGAGAGATCAAAACAAAGTGAGTTGCTATGAAAAATCTGAGGAGAGACAAATGACTTTCACCTAGATTTGGAGAAGGTGGATTAGGAAAGTCTTTGTGCTAAGAGATAAACTGTATTTTGAAAGAAAGGAGAAGATGACATTGAACCCATAGCAACATGGTAGAGATAGGGGTGGGATATAGACATGTTTTAGAAATTCCTAAGAGCTGAGAAGATGGCAGTGCTGAGGTTCTCTTTAAACAAAAGGGAATGGCTATTTTTATTAAAATAGAGTGTTCATGTTTACAAAGAAAATTGTGAAAAAGCCAAGAATGGAAAATCAGTAAGTTACAGAGAAAAGGAAAGATTTGAGCCAGAGAAGGAAATATTTGTCATCATCACTATGACTTCCTAGACCCAAAACTTCCTCCTAGTTAAAATAAATATTTTTTTCTAATTTATTATGAATATTGTTTTACCCAGACCTATAATTTCATTAGTGTAGGAAATTTCTGGAGGAAACTCCCTCTGCTAAAGCAATTTGGCAATAGTTCTTCTGGTTTTAGAGAGGGTTGTGGGTAAGTGATGACATATTATCACTTACCTAGAGGAGACAGATCTTCTTCACCCCCCAAACCACGATAAATCTCTAAAAATGCACAGGAATGAACAGCCATAAATAAAACCAAGTAGAATCAACTATATACTCCTTCATCGAGTCTAGTCCTAGACAAAAAAGACTATCAGTATTCTACAGAAACCCAGAGTGGAAAAAATCTGTGACAAATGGAAGGTGCAATGTAAAGCAGCCTAGTCTTACAACAGGAGATAGGCCCTGATAAGTACCCAGCATAGGGTAATCTCAGAGCTTTTACAGGAGACAAGAAACAATCAATACCCAGCACAGGGAAGTCCAAGGGCAGGAAACATGCTCTAAGCAGGGCTCAGAACAAGGAAGCCTCTGATCCTTGGTAGGAGATGCCCAGAGGAGGGCAGTTCCAAGCTTTTTACAATAACAAGAGAAAAGCCTGGAGCTATATCTAGGAAGCCTGTACTCTATCCTGGACCCAGGCAGCCCTGACCCAACCAGATCCAAGAGGCCCCTTCCCTAACCACAATGCAGAAAACTTGTGCCTGAACTATAACAGAAAACAAAGTCAGATAATTTTTTACAGAAAGTAGAGTCTATGCTTAGCTGTGATGACAAGGACCAGTCATGACCTATCCCACACCATGCTTGTTAGCAAAATTTGGCTCAAGAAAATTGAAATCTTGAAACTGAGGATGGTGATAAACACAAAAACTCCAAACACGATGAGGAAATCTTGAACTGTTAGGTTTTTAAGTGGTAAGCTCAATAGAAAAGAGTAACTTTACAAATTTCAAATAGAGTCTTTGAAAAAATAATATACTGACCACAAGAATTACAAGAGTATCTAGAAGAAAGGAAACAGGAAATATAAAATGGAATGGAATGACAAAGAGATATGACAAAGATAAATACCTTAGGACAAACAGTGATACATCTTCCCAAGAACTGAACATTCAGAAAATTAGAATGAAACACAGAAAAAAAAATGACTCAATGGGATAAGAAATATTAAAACAAAATCAAAAGATAGAAAAACCAGAAGAAAATGTAAAGAAAGTAATATTTTTTAAAAAACTGACCTGAAAAAACAGGTCAAGGGGAGATAATGTAGGAATCATTGGGCTACTGTGATCCAAAAAAAAAAAAATCCCCTCAAATTTGGATACCATATTTCAAAAAATCCTAAGTAAAAATTGCCCAGACCTCTTAGAACCAGAAAGCAAAGATGAAAAGAACTCACTCATTACCTCCTGAAAGAAAATATAGAATGAAAGCTCCCAGAAACATCATAGCCCCAAATTCAGAGCTCCCATGTTAAAGAAAAAACCCGGTAAGTAGCCAAAACTAAAAGTTTAAGTACCATAGTGTTACAGTCAGAATCACACAAGACTTGGCAGCTGCCACTTTAAAGAAGAGAAGGGTTTGAAATGTGATATTCCAAAAAATAAAAAAAAAACACAAAAGATATGTGTTCACAATTAAGAATAACCTGTCAAAAAAATTAAGCATAATCTTTCAGTAGGAAAAATGGAATCCTAACGAAGTAGGTCTCAAAACATTCCTGATGAAAAAAATTGAGTTGATATTTTGAAATGGAAACATGGAAGCTAAGAGAAATATAGAAAGATACACAAATGTCTTCAATTGGAATAGACTATGAGAACCAAAGGATAAGAAACAAGTCTCTCTGAGAACCCTAATAAGGATCATAGAGAGAGAAAAATATGACAGATAAAGGACTTAGTTATAGTTGTGTTTTGTTTTATTGGTCTCAGGAGAAGACAGAAATGGAAAGGATAGGGGAAGCTATACCAAAGGAGAAAGAAGGAAGAAAGGGAGGAAAATTACTATCATGTGATAGAGGTAAATAAGATGAAGAGTTTACAAACATAGGACAAAGGGGTAATGAACCTCTCATGAACCTCACTTTTCATCTGAAGGAAGATGAGCACAGAGAGATTGTGGTATAGAAATAGATTAAATTGAACAGGTCAGTAGGGAAGGTGGGGTATTAAGAGCAAGAGCAGAATAGGTAAGGAAAGAATTGTAGGCAAAACAAAAGTCTAACAGTATAGCAGTTTGGTGACTGAATTAGAAAAACAAAAAGAGAAAGAGAGAGAGAGGGAAGGAAGAGGAGGAGAAAGAGGAGGAGACAGGAATGGAGAAGAAATATCTCAATTTACAGATCACAAGTGTTATAGGGAAACCTATTTTACCACTTTCTTTGTAAAGGTGGGGCAAAGAAAGGGAAAAGTACAAGAGGACAGGATGGAAGCAAATACCCAATTAATGTTCACAACGATGAAAAGAAATAGGATGAACTAATTCATAAAATGAAATGGATTAGAATGCAGAATCGCACAACATGTTTATAAGAAACATTTTTAAAACATAAAGATTCCTACGGACTTAAAATGAAGGGCTGGAGCAAAATCTATTATATTGCAGCTGAACACACACACACACACACACACACACACACACACACACACACACACACAAACAAGGGTAATGATTCTGGCATCAGAAAAGGCTACAGTAAATACACAATAAAAAGAGCTAATCAGGATGTTACATTACATATAAAGGTACTATAGGCAATGACTCAATATCGGTACTTAATATGTATGAACCAAATAATATAGCACCAAAATATCTAAAGGAAATATTTCCTTTACATTTAAAAATTTAAATCAAATTTCAGTTCTTAAATTATTTCACATTTTATTTCCCCCCATTACATGTAAAAACAATTTTTTATAAAATTCTGAGTTCTAAATTCTTTCCCTCCACCCCTCTTTACCCTCTCTCCTCATTGAGAAGACAGCTATTTGATATAGGTTATACATGTGCAATTATGCAAACCACATTTCGGTTCAGCTATAATGCAACATATGCATTCCTAAAAATCATTGTGTGATGCAAAGTTGTGCAATTAGCAACCATAGGGGAAATGGGATTAGGAGCATAATATTCAAATATATATAATAATTGATAGATGATATTCAAATATATATTAAAATTTTTATCAGTAAGTTGCAAAAAAGAATATTAATTAAAATGGTAGCATACATTTATACATGTTAAATAATTAAGAAACACACAACAGTACAAAAAATAGAGACAGTATCTGTGGCCTCAGGTTGTTACCAGTAATTGTGTCACTCTCATGACCAGGCTGAAAAGGTTCCAACTGAAGGTTGCAGTACTCACCAGCAGTGGCCCTGATGAAAGGAAGCAGAAGTGGAGTTCATAACTGTGGACCAGTCCTCTACCCACAACTCCTACATATATACAGAAGTTAAATTTTAAAAAATGAAACAATGGAAAAACTTGAAGTTTGCTTGCAGAAGTGAGCATTGGAAGGGTTGGAGCTTGAGAGTCATTGTAAACCAATGTAGTTTTCTGTGCAGATGAATTCACATGTAAGCAAATTCAAAATCCATGTCATACTAAAATTGTTCACTAATAAATTAATCTAGCTGAAACAAATTCACATTTTCAAAACAAGCATAAAAGCAGGACTGAAAAAAGGGTAAGAAATAAGCAATAAAACTATAATAATGGAGGGCTTCAATGTGCCTCTTTCAGACACAGACAAATTTAACCCAACGTGTAAAAAGTTAAGGACATGAATAGAAAAAATAAGAGATGAATGATCTCTAACAAATTACTAAATGAGAACAGAATGGAATTAACATATGCCTCAACAAAATAGCACCTGTCCAGAAATTGGCCATGTTTTGGGAACATAAAAACCCACTAAAAAGTATAAAAAAGCAGAATAATAAACATATCTTTATCATAATGCAATAAAATTGTATTAAGTAAAGACCTTTTGAAGAAAAATTAATGTTTAGAGACTAAATAACCAATTCTAAATTACCTGTGAATTGAAGAACAAATCAAAGAAATAATAGAAAATTTCATCAAAGAGTATAACAATGAGACAATATAGTAAAACTTGTGAGGTAGAGCTAAATTAGTTCTTCTGGGAAAGTTTATTTCTCTAATTCTTTTATCAACAAGAGAGTAGGAATAAATTAATGAATTGGACATGAAATTCTAAAGGACTAAAAAAATTAAAAATAAAAACCCCAGTCAACTACACATCAACATAATAATTTTTTAAATCAAAGAGAAGAGAGTAATAAAATTCAAAGCAAAAATCCTCAAATCCCTTCCCCCAAAGCTTTCATTGACTTGATGAATAAAACTAGGAGCATTTTTTGGAGAAAAATAATAAAAGGAATATTTCCCTTGATTTTTTTAAAGAGATGAAAAAACTAAATTATTTGTTTTAAAAAATAAAAGAGTTCAAAATAATTGAACATGAAATAAAGATTCCAACAGAATTGGTGATTTAGATGAAATGGACAAATATTTAGAAAAATATGAAACACCCACGTTAAAATAAGAAACATATTATTTGAATAATCCAATATCAGAAAAAGAAATTGAATAAGAAATTGAATAAACTGTAAAGGAACTCATAATAACAAAATCTCCAGAACCAAGTAAATTTAAAGGTGAATTATATGAAATATCAAAAGAATAATTCATTCTAGTATTATAATTGTGTTTTCAATAACAGTAAAAGAAGAGACCTTTCCAAACTCTATAATACAAATATTGTTTAATACCTAAAGTAGAGAAATAAAACAATATATCAGCATTCCTAATAAACATTGATATAAAAATGTTAAATTAAATTAAAATTTAAATTAAATATTAGTATATTATATTAGTCAATATATTAAAATATCAAATTTATACCAAGAATTTAAAGTTCATTCAATATGAGGAAATGTCTGAACATAATAAACCATATTGATAACAAATTATATCAATTGATGTTGAAAAGGTCTTTGACAATACCTATTTCTAATAAATTTTTTAAGCATGCACTAAGAAGCAAGGGAAAAAATGAATGTTTCCTTAATATAGCATACAGTCATTATATGACTTTTCAATAAAATTGGGGTGCAACATGTCTCTGTTACTATTTGATACATAATAATGCTAGCTATAATAATAAGGAAAAAACACATCCAGGGAATAAGAATAGGCAAAGAAGAAACAAAACTGTTCCTCATGGAAGATTAAATGATTATTTACCTAGTGAATCCTAAAAAAAAAAAAAAAACCAGGTAAAATCAATTAAAACAATAAATTCATCAAAGTTGCAAGATATAAAATAAATCCATATTAATTATCAGTATTCCTGTATGTTATCAACTAAATCCAGCAAGAAGAGACAGAAAGAAAGTCAATGCCTATAACTGCAGAATGCATAAAAATATTTTGGAGACTACCAACATTCACTTAGGAACTATATGACTATAACTATAAAATATTCTTTACAAAAATAAAGACAGATAAATAATTGAAAAAATTGAGCATGGGTAGGTCATGTCAATATAATAAAAATGATAATCCTTTAATTCATCAATTAATTAATCCCCATACCAATTATGTTGCTAAAGGATTGTTTTTAAGATCTTGAAATATGGTAAGAATGTTCATCTAAAAGAACAAAAGGTCAAACTATGAAAGGAAATAATGTTAAAAGTAAGAAAGAAGGGGACCTAACAATATCAAATTTCAAACTGTACTACAAAGCAATAATCATCAAAATGAGTTCACATTGGTTTAAAAAAATAGAAGTCTATCAATGGAAATGATTGTGTACATAATATATAGAAGGAAATAAACATGTTAGCATACTGTTCAGTAAGCACAAAGACACCAACTACTATTGGAAGAAATGACTATTGGACAAAAGCTACAGGGAAAAGTAGAAATCAGTCTAGCAGGAATTACATATAGACTAGTATCTCACACCACATTTCAATATAAACTCCAAATGGATGCATAACTTAGACATCAAAGTGACATCATACAAAATTAGAAGAAGAAATTGCAAGAGGAATTCATGACTAAACAAGACATAGAGAGATTCACAGAAGATGAAGTGGACAATTTTGCTTATATAAGATTTAAGGTTTTGCACAAATAAAACCAAATCATTTAAAAAATTTAAAGGGAAACAGAACTGGGAAAAAGTATTTGCAGTAAGTTTTTCTGATGAAGGTTATATATCTGAGATCTACAAGGAACCAATTCAAATTTATAAGAATAAAAGCTATTCCCTGATAGATTAATGGTCAAAGGAGATGAATAGGCAGTTTTCAAAGGAAGAAACCCAAACTATCACTAGGCATGTGAAAAAATGTTCCCAATTAGGAACAGCAAAGTGCAAATTAAAGGTATTTTGAGGTTCTTCCTCTTACCCATCAGACTGGCAAAAATGAACCCCAAAAGGAAAATTGACAAATGAGTATGTCTGTTGGAAAAACAGTACCTTAATGTACTCTTAGTGAAGATGCAAATTGGACCAACCATTCTACAAACAATTTGGAACTATGCCCCCAAAGTCACTTCATTGTGCATACCCATAGTCATACCACCACTAGACCTCTGCCATAAAGATATCAAGGAAAGAGGAAAATAATTCACATTACTGTGTGTATGTGTGTCCTTTTTATGGTAGCATAAAGCTGTAAAGTAAGGATATGCCCATCTATTGGGAAATAGATAAATAAAATATGGTATCCAAATGTAATAAAATTTTTTGTGCCATAAGAAATGACAAAATAAAACGTTTCAAGGAAAACTATGAGTTCTTCTGTGAATTAATGAAGAGTGAAGTGAGTAGAACAAGAAGAAAAATTTGTACACTAACAACATCTACATAAAGAAAAACTGCTTGCAAAGATGAGAATTTGCAGTTTTGGAGAGTTGCCCAGAGCACTAAAATGTTAAGTGACATGCCCAGGCCACAGAACCAATATGTGTCAGAGTTGTCTCTTGAAAACACAAACACTCTAACACCAAGCCTGGTTCTCTAATATGTTGTGTTACCTTCTTACTATTTTACTTCATTTTAAAAAATATAATTTAATTGACATCTTTTATTTTTACTTTTTCTAAATTTTCCCCATCTCTCTCTTTCTCTCTCTTACTTCCCAGATAGTTATCCATTATAACAAAGAATTAAAAATGAAAGGAACTAAAAAAAAAAAGAATGAAGGAAAAAATCAGCGAACTCAATCAATACATGGAGTGGGGGTGGGGGGCAGATCTTGCAACATATACAATGTTTTTTTCTTATTATCCCTTCCTGCAACTTCTGCAAAAGAACAAGGATAGATGTCTTCTGTTTCTACATTGGAATGAAGCCTGGTATTTACAGTTTTGTAACATTCATTTTTTATTGTTTTGTGTCCATTATTTTTCCGTTTGCATTGTTATAGTTAATGCATTCATCATTTTATTGTTTGATTCCTTCACTTTTAATCAAGTCATGTAAATTCCATGCTTTTATGTATTCAATATAGTCATAGTTGTCTCTGATGACTTATTGGTTAATTAAACATAATTTTATGTATGTTTTATTTTTACATTACAAACACTAGTTATTCTGACTTTATAAAAGTTCTCTTCTTACAAAATAAAACAGTTAAATAAAACTGATAATACAGTGACTTCATCTAAAAGTGACTTTCATTCTTTTAAGAGCATGTGCTTATTCTTCTCTATTAAAGTCTTTCTCCAATAGTTTATCATAGAAGAGAGAGGATTCAAAAGTCTTGTGAGCAAAGTTCAAGCCCTAGAAATTTCTCCCAATCTATAATTGCTACTAGCATGATACTGGTGGTAGTCTGTGTTTATTATCCTAGGATTACCAGAATTAAATCAAAAGAGGCCCATCAATACTTTGTCTCAGGATGATTTCTTTTTTGCCACAGCAATTAAAGGACATGGTCTACTGAGGGCAGAGGAATTATAACCTATATTAGTGAAGGAAATACTCAGACCTCTAAAATCATAGACCCTTGAAATATAGTAGCATAGATAAGAGCTCTTCTTAAGTTCTTTCTAGTTTTGATATCTAAAACACCAGTGAAGCAAGTTAGGAAATCCAACCTGGAAACACTGAAGATCAGAAAGTTCCATCAAGCCAGTTAAGAGAGTAATCATGTCTTTGCCCAACTCCCTTACACCACCTAAAATCAGTTGCAAAGGATCCAAATTAAATTAAATAAGAAAGAGAAGGGAAAGAAACCTTCACCAGAAAACAAAAAAAAAGAACAAAGAAATAAGTGATAATAAGAATAAAAAAGAGGTCCCAATACAATGCATAATTACTATGGGGCAAAAGAAGGCAAACAGAAATTTTGATGGGGAAAGAACAAGCCTGCAACACTAACAAAAACACTTTGATAGGAGTTAATAAATGTGATGTAAGAAACTTCAGCTCAAGAATAAAGATGAGAGATATAGAGAAATACTCACCTATAAAATTAGAAATAAAATCAACGAGAAGAATTCAAGAAGAGGAACATGAGAATTGACAAGGTAGAAAAATGGTGGAGAGTGCAGTAAAGTGTGCATTACCTGAGTATTACAGTTGTTATGGAAGGTTTGCATAAATGGAGCGATAGAAGAACAAACAATAGAATAAAGTATTTTTTACATGGAAAAGGTCTAAGAATCATAACTTCTTCAAACCAAAGCAAGAGAAGTAGAGGACAGATGTTGGCAATAAAATCTTTTAACTATAGGCAGATCTTCCAGAAAAATATGAGGAAAGAGTCTCAATTCCACATTTTAAGAAATCATGTAAGAAATTGTTCAGAAATATTGAAAACGGAAGGTAGAATCGAAATTGGTAGTTCCAGGTCATAAAATTCATTTTAGGATTTGTGAGATTCAGATTTCAAACTGGCGAGTTAAAAAGTTTTTATATGGAAGATAAAATCTGAAAAACAAATAGGAAAAATTAGTCTTTATATAAAAAACAATTTGAATTGTGTAAGAGTACTCAACAATACCTAAAAATAAAAGAAAACCTATAACATAATTTTTAAAAAGCAAAAGGAATCATCCATAATATAGAAATACTATTCACAAAAACTAAGAAATATTCCACTATTACAAAATATGGTTTTAAAATTAGATCAGAAAAGTTCATACTTTCCTGTTTAGAATTCTAGAAAGCAGATTTCTAAATCACACTCTAACTCCCATGTGGAGTTTTTTTTTTTTTTTAAGATTATATGAGTAAAAGTGGAATCCTGGAATCTGTCTTTGGTATGGGTAGGAGACAGTAGTGGTCATATAATTAGAACTGGATCATTAGAAAATAACATAAGCTTTCTCTGTTTAGAGTGGAGACAGTAATATGCAAAACACAAGGAATAGCACTAGGCTGTTAAAAAACAAAGTAGGAAGTATAATAGCTTCAACTAATAATCGTAACTTTAACGATAACTACGTTCTTTTGTGTTGTCATTGTGGGAACCCCCTCCATTGATGCATACCACAATCCATTAATGCCTGCCTATCCTACATGACTACTGTCTATATTCTTTTATAACTCTAAACAGGTTCCATCAAAGTATACTGAGAGCCTTCCTCACATTCTATTTACAATATGAATACCATTGGATCACCAACTGGCTATTCCTCACTATTGTTCCATGACCAACTCATATTCTTTTTCTGGTTCTACGATTCTCTGATGACAAGTTTTATACTGAGTTTTTGGCCTTCTGAGTCTATTATGTAATTCCTCATTTGTAAGGTGTTGCAATCTGTTCACACCCACCATGCATTTCTTCATTATCTTGTGTGTGATCCTTAATTTCAATTCTTTAGAGAGTATAGCATTCCATGACTTGAAACCATACAATATCAAAGACACTTTGTGCTGATAAAAAGTAGCTAATAACAATCATTTGCAAAGTACTCTACATATATTGTCTGATTTCATTCTCATAACACTTTGAAGTTAGGTGCTACTCTTATCTTCATTTTACAGATTAAGAAACTAATACCAAGAGATGTGAAGTGACTGCCTAGGACCACACAACTAATGTGTGTTTGAGGAAGGATTTGAATTAAAATCTTCCTGACTTCAAGTCAAGCACTCTAATTACTGTGTACACCAGTTATCTGAAGAGAAGAGACTAGTGATTGAACAGAGGACAAGGAAAAGTCAAAAGTTAAAGACATTTAACATGATGAATTTGGGTGATTAAAGGACTCCACTGAACAAAAATGGTGAGTTTGGAAAAGTGGTGACTTGGGGGAAAGGATAATTTCTTTTTTCAAATGTGTTAATTTTGAAATGTTTGTGTGAGGTCCAATTTAAAGTGCCCAATACAGGAACAGAGGTGAGAGTAGAGAGATTAGATAGATAGATAAATAGATAGATAGATAGATAGATGATAGATAGATAGATAATGAATTTATATGTTTAGATAGATGATGTGCTGATGAAGTCACTCAGAGAAAATGCAAAGAAAGAGGAGAAGAAGAAGCCAGGACAGTCTTAAGGTGCAACTATACTTAGAGAGCAGGATATGGGAAAAAGTTCAACAAAGGAGTAGTCAGATGGATACGAGGAAGAGGGAACAGTGTCATGAAAATCCAGTTAGTAAAGACTATCCAGGAGGCAAGTGTGGTCAGCCCTGGGAAATGTTACAAAATCAAGAAGGATAAAGATTGAGGTAAAAATAACAACCAACTATTGGATTTGACAAGAGTTCATTCGTAATTTTGGAAAGAGTAGTTTCATTTGAGTGATGAGATCAAAAGCCAAGTTGCAAGGAAAAGTGAGCGAAAAGAGGAGAAAATGGAAGTAAAGATTATAAACCACTTTTTTTTAGGACTCTGTGGAAAGAAGAAATATATAGGACAATGGCTTATGATTCTAATGAGAGTTTTTTAAAAGGACTAGGGGAGATCTGGAAGTGCTTATAGGTAAGAAGAAAGGTATCAGGGTGGAGTCAAGATGGTGGAGTAGAAAGATGGACCTACTCTAACTCTCCCCCCAAAAAACCAAAAAATACCTGTAAAAATGACTCTAAACAAATTCTAGAGCAGTAGAAGTCACAAAACAACAGAGTGAAAGAGATTTCCAGCCCAAGGCAGCCTGAAAGGCCAAAAGGAAAGGTCTATCACACCAGGCTCAGAGTAGAGTGCAGCCCAGCATACAGCTCCCAGATTCCTCAATGGACAAATGCCAAAGACAGCTTCAAAGGTCAGTGAGAAAGCTCTTTCCTGGATGAGAAGGGAATGTGGTCTGGCCCCAGGCCCAGGGCAGAGGCAGTAGCTGGGGAGCTGCAGGAGCAGCACCCATTTTAAGAGCCTGAGCCCAAGGGCCCAGGGGGGAATAAAGTAGCTGATCTGGATCTCAGCCCTGAGTGGCAGCCCTGGGATGAGGAGAAGCACTGGCATGGTGGAGCTGGGGGGGAACTCTACTTGCAGATACTGATCAGAAAAGCTTGTGGTTGCTCCCAGACCAGAGCATAGGCCAGGAGAGGAATAATTTTTCTCCTTTGATTGTGCCACCTTGGAGGAACTGAGAACTTACAGGCCTCTAGAGTATACCTTCCACTTGACAAGGGACTCAAAAGTCAAGTAACAGACTGGGAAAATGCCCCCAAAAGGGGAAAAATGACTATAGAAGGTTACTTTTTTGGTGAACAAGGGAAGCACGGTGCATGCCATCAGAAGACACCAAATCAAGACTTCTGTATCCAAAACCTTCAAAATAAATATGCAATAGTCTCAGGCCATGGAAGAGCTCAAAAAAGATTTTGAAAATCAAATAAGAGAGGTGGAGGAAAAATTGAGAAGAGAAACAAGGGCAATACAAGAAAATCATGAAAATGAGTCAACAGCTTGCAAAAGGACACCCAAAAAATGCTGAAGAAAATAACACCATTAAAAATAGACTAACCCAAATGGCAAAAGAGGTTGAAAAAGCCAAGGAGGAGAAGAATGCTTTAAAGAGCAGATTAGCCAAATAGAAAAGGAGGTTCAAAAGCTCACTGAAGAAAATAGTTCTTTAAAAATTAGAATGGAGTAGATGGTAGCTAATTACTGTATGAGAAACCAAGACATTACAAAACAAAACCAAAGGAATGAAAAAAATCAAAGACAATGTGAAATATCTCATTGGAAAAACAACTGACCCAGAAAATGACCCAGGAGAAACAAGTTAAAAATTATAGGGCTACCTGAAAGTCATGATTGGAAAAAGAGCCTAGACATCATAATTCATTAAATTATCAAGGAAAACTGCCTTGATATTCTAGAACCAGAGGGTAAAATAAATATAGAGAGCATCCACTGATCACTTCCTGAAAGAGATCCAAAAAGAAAAACTCCTAGGAATATTGTAGCCAAATTCCAGAGTTCCCAGGTCCAGGAGAAAATATTGCAAGCAGCCAGAAAGAAACAATTCAAGTATTGTGGAAATACAATCAGGATAGCACAAGATCTAGCAGCTTCTACATTAAGGGATCAAAGGATTTGGATTATGATATTCCAGAAGTCAAAGGCACTAGGATTAAAACCAAGAATCACCTACCCAGAAAAACTGAGTATAGTACTTCAAGGGAAAAAATTGGCTATTCAATGAAATAGAGGACTTTCAAGCATTTTTGATGAAAATAACAGAGCTGAATTGAAAATTTGACTGTCAAACACAAGAATCAAGAGAAGCATGAAAAGGTAAACAGGTAAACAGGAAAGAGAAATCATAAGGGATTTACTAAAGTTGAACTGTTTACATTCCTACATAGAAAAATAATATTTGTAATTCCTGAGACTCTTCTCAGTATTTGGGTAGTTGGAGGGATTATATACATATAGACAGAAGGCACAGGGTGAATTGGATAGGAAGGGATGATATCTAAAAAAAAATAAAATTAAGGGGTGAGAAAGGAATATACTGGGAGGAGAAAGGGAGAAATGGAAGGGAGAAAAGGGCAAATTATCTCTTATAAAAGAGGCAAAAAAAGCTTTTTCAATGGAGGTGGAAAAGGGGGGAGGTGAGAGGGAAAAGTGAAGCTTACTCACATCACATTTGGCTTAAGGAGGGAATAACTTAATTTGGTATGAAAATCTATCTTACTCTACAGGAAAGTAGAGAAGAGGGGATAAGTGGGGTGTGGGAGGATGACAGAACAGAGGGCAAATGGGAGGAGGGAGTAATTAGAAGTAAATACTTTTGGGGAGGTGGTACAAAGTCAAAAGAGAGAATAGAATAAATGGGGCACAGAATAAGATGGAGGGAAATATAGTTAGTCTTTCACAACATGACTATTATGAAAGTCTTTTGCATAACTACACATATATAGCCTATACTGAACTGATTCCCTTCTCAGTGGGGATGAGTGGGGAGGGAGGAGGAGAGAGAAGTTGGAACTCAAAGTTTTAGGAATGAATGTTGAGAATTGTTTTTGCACGCAATTGGGAAATAAGAAATACAGGGTACTGGGGTATAGAAATCTATCTTGCCCTACAAGAAAAGAAGATGGGTAAAAAGGAAAGGAGGGGTGTGATAGAAGGGAAGGTAGATTGGGGGAAGGGGTAATCAGAATGCACAATGTTTTGGGATAGGGGAGGGGAGAGATAGGAAGAAAATTTGCAACTCAAACTCTTGTGGAAATGAATGTTGAAAACTAAAAGTAAATACATTAATTTAAAAAAACAAGAAAGGTATCAGTAGATTGGGAGAGATTAAGGGGGAGGGGGAGAGAGAGAGAGAGAGAGAGAGAGAGAGAGAGAGAGAGAGAGAGAGAGAGAAGTAAGCAAGAATTAAAGATACTTTGTTACGACTTCCCAAATTAGAAAAAAATTCTCTCTCTCTCTCTCTCTCTCTCTCTCTCTCTCTCTCTCTCTCTCTCTCT
>CM053769.1:335818438-335894468 GCA_028658325.1 Potorous gilbertii | reverse complement strand
GCCCCCAACCAAAGATAGCACTATAGAAACACTTCAGCATGAAATATGCACTAACAAAAACCAAATCACTGGAAATCTGTGGTATCTATCATTTGCAGTTTTAGTTTCAGTTGTAATTCTAGGTCTTTTAGAAGAGGCAGGGGTCCATATCCTAGAACTGGCAGAAATCATTCCAGTTCTACTTCTTCGTGCCCTCCTTGGTGCTTAGATCTGTCACCTCTCAGCCAGGATGTGGGAAAGGTCATCTCAGCAAATTAAATGTCCTTTAGGCTTAGCCTTTCCTTTCAACCATTCTTCTTGAAAGAGGTTGGATTCCCTCAGTGAGATGTACATTTCCCCAATATTCCTCTCTGCAAGCTAGGACATAATCCAGAAAATACTATTTGCCTAGTATCACCAAGTCATTCTGCTGTTCAGGCTATTTGTTGTTGTTTTGCTTTATTTTGATAGTCATTTCTGTTGCTTCATGTAAATAAGTAGGTAAAGAAAAGGTAAAAAATGCAGTCTATGCCTTTTGGCCAAGTTCCTTGTCTCTACATGCTGCTCAGCTGTTTCCTGACCTTTTCCTATGCAAATGAACCACTAAAGCTTCACATCCTTCAAAAAAGTACAAATAAATTTACTAAAAGTTTTATATTTTTTAAGATACAAAATTATCCACTTAGATATGAAATGGACAACCCCTTTACAAAGTACAAATAAAACCTAAATGATATGTACCCTTACATCTAATTATCTTTGTTACTTACTCCTTATGTGCTGAAAATTTGTCAAAGTTCTAAAAAGGTCATGCCTTTAAAATGGCATGAGATTTTTAGATATTTAGATACAGAGTAGAGGGAGCTCACAGTGAATGACCTTTATTTTTTTTTCATTGAAGTATCAGATGAGGTCCTTTGCTGAGTTCAGATCAGGGAGAATAAAAGGAAGTTTAAAGCATCATGGTTCAAGATAAATGGTTAACAAAACAATATCTATATCTATATATGTGTATAAGGATATATGTATGTATTACACCAAATGGTTACATTTTTAAAGGAAAAGCAAATTGAAATGAGGGGAGGGGGAAAGCATATTGTATACTAATTCTAAACTATTTTAACATTTTTCTATTAGAGATTGATGAAGCCAATAAAAAAAAGGAAATTATAGATGTAAAAATGTTAGATAAAATAACTTGATAGACTTATGGATATCATGAATGGTAATCTTAGGCAAACTGAAACCTGTACAAAAACTTTTCATGTGACAGGTCACAAATATCCTATAAACAAATACAGATAGGTATATATCTTAGACATGTCTTTTACATATCATAACATGATATAAACATAATCAGTAAATAAACATTGCTAAGTCTGTATCCCTAAACAATTAGCAAACCAGAAAAAGAGAGGACTGATGGATTGGTTACACAATTTGAAAGCTAGAAAATCAAAAAGTTAATAATCCTAAAACAAACCAAAAAGAAGTTTTGAAAATTAAGATGAGATCAACAAAACAACTAAAACAAAACAACAAAATGACTAAAGTAATAAAATGACAAGAGAAATAATAAGTAATAAAACAACAAGAGGAAGAGGAGGAGGTCAAGAATGAAGAAGAGAGGGAGAAGAAGGAGGAAGGGGAGAAGAAGGAAGAGAAGTAAAAGATGGAAAAGAAAAAAGAGCAGAAGATGGAGAAGAAAAAAGAAAAGGAGGAGAAGACAAATATCAAATAGAAGGGGCAACTTACACAGAGGAAATAAAATTATCAAAAACTAATATCAAATCATACAACAAAATCATGTACCACATTTTATAAACCATAATAAATTCCAAATGTATAAATGAACTAAATATAAAAAGTCATAGCTTAAAAAATTAGAAAACTACCCACAACTGTGGATAAAGGAAATTTGTAACCTGCCTGACATAGAAAAAACAAGAAAAGATACAATAAACTACTTTGACTATATGAAAATACAAAGTTCTTGCACAGATAGAAATAAATATATACTACTAATAATAATAGTTAGCATTTTTATAACAATTTAAGGTTTTCAAAGAAGAAAATATGTAGTTTGGGAAAAATATTTTGCACAGAACATCTCTAATAAACATCTAATATTCATAATCTAAATCTATAAGACTAAATGCAATTTCTCAATGTATATTGTTTTGATGAATTATTTTCAAGGTTACCTATATTGCATGTTAGTTTTTAATATAACTTTATTTCATGTGTTTAAAAATTTTTTTAATTTACAGATTAGGAAAATAATACATATAGATCAATTTGTGAAATACTCGTAAAGAAGTACATGTAAATTGAATTTCTGTAAAGTAAGTCATATTTCGTATTGAGCTACATTACAGAATCTTAGAACTGGTTTCTACCCAATTTTTATTAATCTCTAATGGCCAGTGCCACATATGCTTTAACCTTAAGTTTCTCTGAAATCCCATCTTCTTTATCAAGAATGTCATATAATCTGTGCAGTTTGGGGCAAGTTATTTTCCTTCACTATGGTCTGCACTCCAAGAACCTTCCAGTTTAACATCTGATGCCCTGAGGTACCTTCTAGCTCTTTCATTTTTTTATTCTAAAATCCTTCTTGTGCTGATATTCTGTTATAGCTCATCTACTACAGTGAAAGCCCAATGGGGACAGATTATTCTTCTTTATCTTCATATCAAGCCACTCCAGAATAGCCCTTACTGTAGTTTAAGTATATTTCTGTAGGAAAATGCACTCATGAAATGTAGATTTGGAATTAGAGTGGCTGAATATGAATTTTGAATTTTGGTTCTGTTTCTGACTACCTGTATGACCTAGGGTAGGTTATTTAAACTGTTTTGGCATCAGTTCCCTCCATTGTAAAATAAGAAAGTTGAATTAAATTCTGCTGTTTTACTGATATAGTCCATGGCTTGTCTTTGGGTGATGATCCAAAATGATTTTTTCCTTATTCTCAATTCTTTGTTCTTTTGGCTCCTGGGAATATGGTATAGGGTTATATGGTAAGCACCACTATTTAGGTCTTTCTCCGGCCAATGCCATCTCATTTCCCTCAGACAGAATCCCAGTCAATGTGTGGGAAAATTTGCTTCAAAGAGTATGGCCAGTGACCCAGGAATGGACCCAAAGCCACAGGGGAGGTTTAGTTGGGCAGTTAGAACCAAAAATGAAAAGATTCAGTCCATCGGTAGAGAGCTTTGATCAGAAGACCTAGGTTCTAGATTCGACTGTGCCCCTAACTTCCTCTCTGACCTTGAACAAATAGTTCCTCTTCTTTTAGCCTCAGTTTCCCTCCAAGCAAAAGGAAGGAGTTGGACCTACCAGTCTTTCAGTTGTCCTCCGACTTAAACGTTTTGTATTCTATGTCCTAAGCCCTCTTGCAGTTCTAACATTCTATGCTCTACTTTCAGTTGACATTTTGTATGAATAGCTGCATTCAATGGTACAGTTCTAACATTCTATATTTTAAGTTGCCTTCCAAGTGTTATTATTATTGAGTCATTTCAGTTATATCTGACCCTTTGTGACCCCATTTGGGGTTTTCTTGGTAAAAATACTGGAGTGGTTGCCATTTCCTTCTCCAGCTCATTTTACAGAACTGAGGCAAACAGGGTTAAGGGACTTGTCCAGGGTCACATAGTTAGTAAGTGTCTGCAGCTAGATTTGCACTCAAAAAGATGAGTCTTCCTGACTCCAAGTTTAGTGTTCTATTCACTGTGCTGCCTAGCTTGCCCCTTTCTAAGTGTAACATTCACTATTCTGTGTAACAGACATTCTGTTAGTAGTAAAAATAAATGAATAAACAAAGACTAAATGATCTATAATTCCCTTTCCGTTTCCAAAATGCTTTCTCTGGAGGCAAGAGAATGGACCAGATGACTGCTCAGGTGACCAGAGGCCCTCAGTCCCTAATCCTGCAGCACAGACTTCCTTTGTTTTCTGCTTAATTTTCTCTGCTGACCACATTAATCTTGAATGTAAAGTCCTTTCCAATCAATTCCTAATTAGCTACCATTTCTTTACTCAAAGTGATAAGTCACCTCTGTAAATGATAGCATTCCTTTTCCAGGTTTGCTCTGTACTGCCAAGAAAAACCTTGAAGCCACCCAAAAAGGCACTTTATTGCCCAAAAGTCTCTTCCCCACTCACAGATCTAACTAGACTGAGTTTCTCTAGCTTTCAGAGAGTAACAGTAAGGAGTGTATACTGCAGGAATGATAAAGCAAATGATAGAGAATAATGAACAAAGTAGTTATGGTAGGGCTTTGAGGCAAGAAGAAAAATTAAAGGTTTTGGAATTGGAGGCATCATAGGATCATAGATTTAGAGCTTCAAGGGACTTTAAAGGTCATGTCCAATGCCTTCATTTTACAGATGAGGAATCTTAGCCTGGAAGAAGTGACTTGCCCAGGGTCACACAGCTAGTAATTATAGGAGATAGCATTTGAACCTGACTTCATTCTAGTGCTCTATTCCATATGCCACACTGCCACAAGAGATCACAGAATCCAACTTCATTTTATATGTGATCATAGAATTGACTTACCCAATTTTATATAGTTAATAAGGTAGAGTCAGCTTTTGAACTCACATCCTTTAACTCTAAATTTAAGTGGTTTTTCTATCAAATCAGGGTATAAAAGTAGGGGCAACTAGAGGGTGCAGTGGATAGAATCTGGGATCGGGAAGATGTGAGTTCAAATCCGTCCTCAGGCACTTCCTAGCTGTGTGACCCTGGGCAAGTCACTTAATCCTGTTTGCCTCAGTTTCCTCATTTGTAAAAGGATCTGGAGAATGAAATAGAAAACCACTCTGGTACTTTTGTCAAGAAAACCCCACATGGGGTCATGAAGAGTTGGACACAACTGAAACCAACTGAACAGCTAAAGGCATTAAAGCACCTTCCTCTGAGAGCCTCGAACCTGTTATAGATTATCTAAATTTTGGGGACTGGACAGGATGATCCACTGGGGATCTCTTATAGCCTTAAGAGTCTCTATCCATTTGATCTGATCAATAAGTGTTGTTCTAAGGGTTTTCAAAGGCCCCCGGAGATTATGGAAATGTCATTGACTCACTCTGTAACATTGGGTAAGTCACTTCCCTTTTCTAGGCATCAAACTATTTATCTCTAAAATGAAAGGTTTGGATTAATGACCTCTAAAGTCTCTTCCAGGTTTAGCATTCTGCATTTTCAAATACTCCCTAGCTTGAAGTCTTTCTTTTATGAATTGACCCCTCCTCTCTGCTTCCCTCAACATCTCTGTGTTAAAAGTGGGGGAAGAGAGGTAGAACATGCAAGAAATGGATAAATTCCACCATAAAATCAGTAGCTATTTATCATCTAAAGTATGCCCCCCCTTTCTACTAATCCCATTAAATGTCCCAAAAGAAAAGAATATAGTCTCTTCCTGTGGGTTAAACAGTAGTCTCCTTGCACCCCAAAATGCCAGGAGTAGAGTAGGAGGGGGAGACTGTGTAAGTCTGGGGAGTCCTTGGGGCCTGATCTCTGAGCCTGTCTGGTGTCAGTCCATTCATCCTCTTGTTCATAGCCTGTACAAATTTGAACAGGTGGTTTCAACGAGCCTGGGCACTTCAAAGCAGTGAAGGAGCCAGTGAAGCTGGCTTCTCTCCCTGAAATAAAGCTATCTCTGATGGCTCTCCTGTGCCCCACAACCTATTATCATTGAGGGTCAAAAGCCTGTCCAAGTTGGATCCTGTGTGGAGTTCAAAGCTGTCTTGCATTAGGAAAAGAAAACTGGAAAAGCTGGGACTGGAGGCCCATATGCCACCGTATCTTAGAATAATCACATTTAAGACAGATCGTGCCTCAGGTCGGCTACTCTGTGCCCCTTTGTCCTCTATATGGGTAAAGGAATAAAGACACTTAAGAACTCATATTTTTATAGCATCTTATAATTTGTAAAGCATTTTATATTAGCTTTTTCTTTTTTAATCAGACCTATATTTTCTTTGGTATGGGGAACTTTCAGGAAGAAAACTCACTCTCCAAAAGCAGATCAGCATCTGCTCTGCAATTTACAGACACAGAGAGTTGCCTGGGGGCACTAAAGGGTGAAGCCATTCACCCAGTGGCAAGGGTCTGCCAGAGATGTGGACCCATGTCTTCTAGACTTCAAGGTCCCTCCTCTAACCATACTGTCATGCTGCTTTGTTATTTTAATGTATTATCTTCATTTTACAAATGAGAAAACTGAGACTCAAGGAGGTTAAGTTATTTGTCCAAGATCACATAGCTCACCACAACTCTGTGAGATAATTTCTACTATTATTCCCATTTTAGAAATGAGGAGACTAAGGCTTAAAAAGCTTATCCAGGGTCATAAAACTACCAAGCCTCTCAGGAATCAAACCCAGGGCTTCCTGACTCCAACCCTAGCTCCCTCTCCACTATGGCACACTGCCATAACTAAACCTCATCTGTCCTAAGCCCATCTCTTGTCTAGGTTATTTCTTATGGGATCCATAGGTATAGGCCTGCTTCCCGACTAGGTAGGATTCAGTAATGCAGATTTTCTTTATTTATTTCTCATTATCACCATAATTCACATCCATCTATCCCTTAGAGCATTACAAAGCACTTTCACCACAATGACTTAGGGAAGATAGAATGCTCATGGTAAACAAGAATGTAATCATCATTTTGGTCTGTGCCGATGGGGAAACTGAGACTCTGTGAGGGAAAGTGATTGCTGAAGGTCACAAGCATGTCAGCAGCAGAATTGCCATGATATATTTCATGCCATGCTGACTTCTTAGCTGATTTTCCCAGACAGATAAGATCAAGGTAGAGGCCAGAGCACTGAACTGGAAATCAGGAGACCTCTACTCCTGGCCCTGCCATCAAGTCACTCTGGGACCTTGGGGCAAATCTTTTCTAGACATTCTCTCTTGGATTGCTGTTGGCAAATCCCCAACTTAATGGGGAGAAAGCCAAAAAAGAAAAAAAATCTGCTTGTCAATTATCCAACCAAATAAAATAGAGTAGAATTGCAGAATCCACAATTTTAGAACACAGAACATTAGCGACAGAAGGAGCTTTAGAACATAGACTGCTAGAGATGGAAGGGTACTTAAAGCATAAGCTTCCAGCTGGAAGGTAACTTAGCTTATAAAACATTAGTATTAGAAGGAACCTTTTGGAGGTTCCATCTAGTCCTCTGATTTTACAAATCCATGGAGAAGATATGGCAGTGGCGCCCCAGGGTACATAGTTGATTTTTTCCCCTTTCTGCCAGTTAGGTTGGGAAGGAGTAAGAGAGGCCAGACAGGGGTAGAAGGGTTTCCTAGATCCTAGGCTCCAATGAGTTGAGAATAGGCAGGAGGAGTCTTCCCTGCTACTGCATCAATCACATTTGGAGATGCAGTTGAGCTTGGATAATAGGCAGCCAGGCTGGAAAAATGCCTCTGTGTAATTAAAGCTGAGGAAGAATGTGGAAGCTGGGCTGGGGGGAGAAGGAACCTTCTCATGTGGGCTTTGTTCCATGTAGGCGGCGGCTGGCTATTTTGGGATCAGTCCGAGAGATGATTCTTAAACAGACAGAGTATGGCCGCTCCTCAGCTGGCATTTTCTGGGCCTGGGGGCACTCCCTGCGATGTACTGAGATTAAGGGGAGGAAGTGGCTTGTCCAGGGTCATACAGAATATCAGCAAAAGAACCAAGACTAGAAACCAGGTCTCCAGGCTCCCAATGCAGGGATGTCCCATTACATTAGCCACAAAATCAATTCCTGCTGTCATGAAGTGCTTTATAGTTTCATATGGAAAACATGTACTAATATAAAAAGTTAGACTAAAAAGTGTGCCTTGATATGCTCATACACACAAATGTGTATAACCCCTTAGGCATTTGTCTGCTTTGCCTATCCCTAGTTCTGGGATCTGTGGGTAAATTAGTTCTTCGGTTTGAGCATGAAGAGTACAGAAACCTCTCCCCATCTGTGTCCCTAGGGAAATTTCCCTTTTTTCCTTATCCCACACTGAAGTCAGAGCACTGACAAGAGCCGGTGTTTCAATTAGAATGTAGCAAAGTGATGTGCTCATCATGAAATCATCTGTTTAGGAACTGAGGAAACAGAAAACTTCTTTCCCACTCCTCCTATACCCCTTCCATAACCAAGAGTTGTTTCTTGTTTTCCTCGGAACCCTCTGAGATGGTCCTGCGTTGGTGCCCTTAGAGGCAGTATGATATATTCTGCTGGCCTGGGTTCCAGCCCAGCTTCTGCCACTGACTTTGCTGTGTGACTTTGAGCAAGTCAAATTCTTCTCCAGACCTCAATTTTATCAGCCTGTAAAATGGGAATAGTAATCCTTTCCTTGTTTTACCTAAAGGGATCCTGCAAAAGTGTGAAGATCCCACAGAGAACAGATGTCAAAGTGATCTGGTGAAGATGGGAGGCACTGTTTATTCAGGGACATGCTGAGAGTGTATGGGGTGGTTGTACAGTGGAACACACTTCTTTCCTCCTTCTTTTTCATTCTTTTTCTTTTCTTTCTTCCTGTTTTTTTTCTTTTTTCTTTCTTTGTTGTTTTCTCTCCCTCTTCCTCCTTTTCTTCTTCCTTCTCTTTCCTTTCCTTTCCTTCCCTTTCCTTCCTCTCTTATTTCTCCCCTCCTTCCTTCCTCCCTTCATCCCTTCCTTTCTCTCTCTCTCTTTGCCTCTCTCCTCTTTGTCTTTCTCTGTCTCTCTCTTTCTGTCTCCCTGTCTCCTCTCTCTCTTTCTCTCTGTCTCTTTCTCACTCACTCACTCTCTCCCTAAACAGAGACATAGTTTCCATAAAATCTACAAAGTCACAAAATGTCAGAGCCGGAAGGAACTTTAGAAGATACAGTGTTAGAACCTAGGGTGTCATGGAAAGAATGCTGGGTTTAGGGTCAGGAGACATTCAAATCTTAACACATCTGGTACACATTACTTGGATGACAATGGGCAAGTCATTTAACTTCCCTGGGCCTCAATTTATTCATGTGCAAAATGGGGATAATGTGTCTTTGTACCATCTACTTCATAGGTTGTGAGGAACATGCTTCACAAACTCTAAATGCTCTAGAAATCATAGCTATAGTTATCATGATCATTACAGAATAGAGTTGGTTCAAAGTTGGAAGGGACCTTAGACAATGGACTGTAAAAACAGAGAACACCACACTTTCAGAACTAGCTGGAAGAAGCCTTAGAGAAATCTAGTCCAACCTGTACCTGAACAGGAATCATCTCTACAACCCTAACAAGTGGTTGTCCAGCCTCCAGCTAAGACTACAAGGATTTAGTATATTTCCCCTTCTAGACCAGAGGGGACTTCTCCAAAGCTACGTCTCCCAATGTAATTCTTCTTTAGCCAGAACCAGGACCAGTCACTTGTGTACCTGAATAAGTTTTAAAACCTAGAAGGTTTAAACCTTTATTCTAACATATGCTGCTTGACTTATCACAAAACTAATTTCCATATAGCCATGGAAGGTATGATTTTCTGTTATGAAAAATATGTACCTTTATAAAAAGTCGTATTAAAAAGTGTCCCTTGGTGGGTTCTCAATCTCTCTCTCTCTCTCTCTCTCTCTCTCTCTCTCTCTCACACACACACACACACACACACACACATATTATTCCTGGGATTTGTCTGCCTTGCTTACCCTAGTTCCAGGTACTCAGAACAACAGCTGCTCCCACCATTTTCAGATATTGGTTCTAATCTCTTTTCTTTCTTCCTTCTTTTTCTTTTCCTGTCTTCTTTTCTTTCTCAATCCTTCTTCCTCCTTCTCTTCTTTTCCTTCCTTCCCTTCTTTTTTTCTCTCTTTCTTATCCTTTCTCTCCTTTCCTTCCTTCCTTCCTCTTCCAGTTTATAATTCCACAAAATCCCTGAGACCATAGGGAGCCCCAAAGCCCAGCCTGCAGGCCCTTCTTCAGAGGACCTTCCTATTTTAGCCTCTCTCTGTCAGCTCTGATTCCGCTTCTAATGTTTCCAGCCTGACTGTAGGGGAAAGGAAAGAAAAAAAAAAGGCTACTGCTACTTTAAATATACTGCATTAAGGAGAAGGTTGGAAAGGGGCCTGCGTGCAGTGAGACCTAGTCATCTAGTTGGAAAGGCAGTCAGACTGAATCGAAAAGGAGAAAGCCAGTTTCTCTCGGAGGGAAACAGGATTAATTCATAAATCAGGTGAAGCTGGGTCAGGTCACTGCCGGCTTTGCATATGGAGAACCACATATAGGACCTAGAGTGATGGACCCAGACTCCCTCTTGGATCAAGGCGACTTCCATGGTAAGTAGTGCAATCTCACTCCTTGGGGGTTCAAAGGAGAAAGTGCTGTGGGGTTGGAAGCCTACTCAGGAAGTCAAGAGCAGGGAGTTAGGCAGAGTAGCCTGGCAAGAGGGGATGGAAGGAGGAAACTAGGTTGTTCCTCTTAGCAGAAGGAATTGGCAGAGAGTACTGATACACTTCACAGGACCTCCCAAATCTGTTTCCCTAGAAGCAAATGAAGGAAGCTTCATGGACAATTCCAGGGGATCACACTGTGCACATCTTTGTATCCTGGACTCTGGCAGGGCACACTGGATTGGGAGCAAGGGGACCTGGGTTCTTGTCTGGGCTCTTCCTCTAACTCATTACATAACCTCTTACCCCTTTAGGGAGTATAACCACTTACCCCTTCAGGGAATTTTCTACGTGAGGTGAGGTGGGGAGAAGACTATGCTGGGGAATCAATAAACTCACTTTCAACTCACATTTGTGTTCTAACACTTTGTGTTCTGAGGTTCTTTCCAGCTCTGACAGTCTACATTCTTAAGTCTTTTCTAGCTCTACTAATTTATTTTCTAAAGTCCCTTCCAAATCCGAAATATCTTCCTATTTGACACTCTGTCTGTGTCAGATTCTAGAAGTCTACAAATCAGGCAACTTACACACTCTATATTATGCAGGAGGAGGATGAAGGTGGGGGTGGGAGAGAGAAGGAAAAAAAAAAAGGAAAGGAGAGGTTTTGTGTTGGGAAGGTTGCTTCTGGCTTTGTTTTGGCAAAGAAAAAAGGAAGCAACTTGCTGAACTCTCCCAGCCCTCTCTCCAGCTACCCCCCACCAAGAGAAAAGTGTGTTTTGAGCACTCGCCTTTCTTCCTTACACAGAGCTCATTGCTGGAATGCAATCCTGTGTGTAATTTAATTAGTGATATAACTGTAGATAAATTTAGATGGAGACGAGATGAACATGCCCTGTAATTAAAGTCCACAGTTCAGAACTGAAAGCATTCCCGGGGTTTACAGAACCACAAAACGTTGTGCGTTGTTGTAGGCTAAGTTGCCTTGGCTTAATGAAGGAACCAGAGGCCCAGTTCCCAAAGCTTGTAGAAAAGTTGTTCATGACCCATAATCCACAGGCAGGTTTTTAACCACCTCAGATCACAGGGTTCTAAGATCACGAACTTGAAGCTAGAAGGAATCTCAGAGATCATTTAAAGTCCAAACTCCTTATTTTACAGATAAGGAAACTGAGACCCAGAGAGGGTAAGGCTGTGAATAAAAATTTCTTTTAAAGTATAGCCTTCAGTGGCTTGATATCCCAATGTACAGAACTAAGTACTATATTTGGAATCAGAGGACTGGATCTTGCATCCCAAATGCATTGCCTTAGTTGACCTAGTAAAAGTCACTTCCTATCTGCAAATCTCAGTTTCCTCACCTATAAAATGCCCTAGATGGTCTCTAATGTCTCTTCCAACTCTGATATTTTTTGTCTTAATGTGCTATGTCCTGAGGTCCCTTTCAACTCTAATATTCTAACCTATGGTTAAGGAAATGATCAAAATATGGCCTCGTGCTCGAAGCCAAGAACAGTCAGATCCTGTGGGCACAGGTGGCCTCATCCCTTCAGTTTGGTTTGAAGCCATAGTCAGAAACCACCAGTGATTGGCTTCAGAGAAAACTGAACCTGGGATTCTGAAAAGGAAAGAAGTCCCCACATACACGTGCCAGGGTTACCACTTGATATTCCACACAGTCAGCCCAGAGTCAGGCATGGTTAGGGTTGGACACTGCCCTTTATTTAAACTTTCCCTGCTGCCTCCTGGCTCCTCCAGGCCTGACTGGGCACAAAGTCAAAGCTGTGTTTCCTTCCTCATACAAGCTGTAGTATTCCAAGGGAGAGCGTCAGAGTGAGTACTGGACCCTGCTGCCACTGCTACCACCAAGGTTTCTGGGGTATACAAAGAAAGTAGCTGAGGCTAAAGGAAAATGTGACTTGAGAATCTCTTGTTTTTCCAAGAGATTGTTGAAGGAAATGCTGAGTAGATCACAGAGTAGATCAATTAGTGACTCTAGGGGAGGAGCTTATTTACCTTTTCCCCTAGACAGATATACCATGTCTTCTAGAAGGGTCATGAGAGGGATGGAAGCAGAAGCCAAACGACCCCTCCTCAAGGTTTTCTATAAGGGATTCTTTACTGGTTATAATTTGGACTCCTTGGATTCTGAGGCTCCTTCCAGCTCTGAAATCCTGAAACCCTGAGAAGGTTTGAAACATCTGGGTCAGAGGTCCCCAACAGAGGCATGAGGAATGGATCTTCATCAAGGAAGAGAGCTTTATGAAGATGCCCCATCATGATCATCATCAACACAGTTCACTTATTCCCTGCCAATCACCTGGGCACATCCTCCTGGAAACCAGTTCATGGGGAATAGGGAATAAGCTCCAAGGATCCTACGGAATAGAGCTGAGAGAAACCTTAGAGATCATCTGAAAAATAAAGGCATTAGACTCCTTGATCTCTAAGGTCTCTTCTGACTCTATGCCTTCTGATCTCTAAGCCCTAAGTTTCTTCATCTACAAAATTACTGATAACAGGAATTAAATGAGACAATGAATGTGAAAATAGCCAATTGGTGACCCATTTGCCTAAACACGCTATGCTTAGGTTTTGTCTCCTTCGTATAGTTCATTAGAACCTGTTTTTCACTTGGTTCTGACTGTTACCATCCAGTGTCTCTGAATCTGGTTCACTGGCCTTGGTTTATTAATTTCCTAGTACGCTTCCCAGGGGTTCATGATCTCCTTGTTGCATAAATTCCCACACGCAGATGTTCATATTTGCCTCCACTTCTCTACGTAACGCAGGCAGGTAACACAGTGAGATAAGAGATCGATAAGACCTAACTTCAAATCTGGCCCCAGACATCTATCAGAAGCATGACTCTGGGCAAGTCACTTTAACTCTTCCTGCTTCGATTTCCTTATATGTAAAATGAGAATAATAGTGCCTACTTTTCAGGATCATTGTGAGAACAAAATGAGGTAATGTTCGTAAAGTGGTTTCCAAACCTTAAAGTGCTATGTAAATGTTAGATGTTAGAAAAATGTTCGTTATTTTCTGGGCTTATCTCCCAGACTCTGGCCTCTGTTTTCCCATCTAGAATAAAAATATTAGAGTAGTTTGGTCTAAGGTCATGAATGCTAGCCTTGGAATTAAGAATGCTCTTCTGATGAGTGCAATAACATTCTTCCAGTCACCCAGGTTTGGGATTTTAGAGTTATCCTCAACTTTTGACTTTCACACATCCAATTAGTTATTGTGTCTTTTCAATTCTACCTCCAAAACATCTTATGCCTCCATTGCCTTCTCTCCACTCATACCCCACCCCATCTAATCCAGGCCCACGTCACCTCTGACTTGGACTATGCCAATAGCCTCTTAATTGGTCTCCCTGCACTGTGCCTCTCCAATTCATCCTTCACACAGCTGCCAAACTGATATTCCTAAAGCACAGATCTGACTGTGATACTCCCTTGATCAAGAGGTTTTCAGTGCCTCTCGGATAAAATACAGACTCCTCTGTTTGGCATTTAAAGTCCTTCACAGTCTGGCTCCAGACTATCTTTCTAGACTGATTACGTATTATTTGCCTTCATGCATTCTAGCCAAACTGACCTATTTGCTGTTTCATGAACAAAACATTACATCTCTCACTTCTCTATCTTTATATAGGCTGCCCTCAATGCATAAAATGCCTTCCCTCCTCACCTCTACCTCTTGGAACTCCCAGGTCCCTTCAAGGCTCAGTCCAAGTGCCACTTCCTACAAGTGCCCTTTCTAAGATGTAAGTTGTTAGTGCCCCACCCCCAAATTACTTTGTAGTTATTTTAGTATACATTTACTGTATATATATATATATGTATTCTATGGTATATGTGTTGTATATTGTATATGTATGTATATATGTGTGTATATATGTATATATGTGTATATAGTAGAGTATGTATTTTATTTATCTGTTTATGTATTGCTGCCCCTCCTCAGTAGAGTGCAACCTCCTTGAAGGCAGAGACTATTTTTCTTCCTTATGTGCTCAGTGCTTAGCACAGTACCTGTCACATAGTAGGAGCTTAAGGAGTGCTTGCGAAATTGAATTGAAATGCAGGTATGAAAACTAACATTGCTACTTAATGTGTAACCACGGGAAAGTGATTTAATCTTTCTGAGTACTAGTTTTATCATCTGTAAAATGGGAATAATATTTATTGTACTCTGTCTTCAAAGAATCATTGTGCAGAAAGTAATCAGTAAATCTCAAAGTAGTAAAGAAATATGAATTATTATTATTCACGAAATCCTGGCTATGACTCCTCTTCCAGATCTTAACAATAATTCCCCCTTGTATAGTGTTTTACATTCACTGTCTCACTGAACCCTTACAATAGCCCCATTCAGTAGAATTATAGCCAGAGAGCTGGAAAGGAACCACTACCTGAAGTCCGTACATAGCGCTTCTGACAAGAAGTCATCTAGCTTTCACTTGAAGACCTCCAGGGCTGAGGAAGACACTACCTTCTAGGACATTGCATTTTCCTCCAAGACTATTTGCCTTGTTGGAAAGTCTATTCCAACAGATTGTTTAAATCCTCCTCTCTCCCACCTCCACCCATTGCTCTTAGTCTTAGTCTTTGGGCCAAGCAGAACTACCTAAAAATGGAGTTGCATCCTTCAGCAGGGCAGCACTTCCCATATCCGAAGACAGTATGGAAAGGTACTCACTAAACCTTCTCTTTTCTAGGTTGAACATTCCCCTTCAACATTTTCCTGTGACAACAGATTCTAGTCCCTTCCCCATTCTGACTGACCCCTTCAGAGTAGTGGAAATAGTATATTGTTTTCCATTTCTACATAGGGACGCTGAGGTGCAGAAAAGGTAAGTCCTATTGGAAAGATTACTACAAACTGGGGACAGCCCCAACACTAGGACTTAATTTTTATTATTCCATTCTTTTCTACCCATCCTTCTTACCATCTTTTAGTTTTTTCTCTGGGTTTGGAGAAAAGGGAAAGGAGAAGGAGAAAATTCTTATTTATCCAGGAACCAGTCAGAGAAAATTCTTGTAGCAAATCAGTAAGTGATTTGAGCCATCTTTCCTGATTTTTGCCTAATCCCCTGAAATTTTGATGCAGATGTATGGTAAAAGTGGATCCTATAAAGGTTAAATGAGGCTGGGGTGGAAGGGAGTCCTGTTGGGAATAGGAATCAGGGGCTGGCAAAGACTACATTGGCTTTGAGGAAATGACATGGAAACTGGTGTCCCTGGCCACAATAAGTCCATTTTCTCTTCCATTTTGGATAGCTGATCCCTGAATATAGCATATAGAGCCATGGAGATGGCATATAGAAGCCAATGAAAGGCAGAGGGATATGAAAGTGGAAACTTAGGACTGGAGAAGCCAATAATGAGGCTAAGGACAGAATCAACCATGCATCCAGAAAATCTTATAGGTAGAAGGAACTTTGGTGGTCATCTAGATTGATGCCATACTGGATATATAGAATCTATCTAGTGTATATTCAATGGCTTTCTTTTGAATATCCCCCTTCAACAGAGAACTCACAACCTTAGCAGGCATATCACAGGATGGTGTGTTACCTTGTTAGATATTCAGAATCAGAGAATTCCAGTTAGAAAGAATCATGGAGGTCATTTAATCCAAACCTTAACTGAAGAGAAGCCCTTCTCATCCAGGGGTCATACAGTGATGGGAAAGTTCTTCAGGTTTCCTAATGCACTCCTATTTTTTTAAACATATTTGCACATTAGTCATATTGTAAAGAAGAATTAGAACCAAAGGGAAAAGCCACGAGAAAAAAGAAAAAAACAAGAAAGAAAAAGAGAGAGGAAATAATATGCTTTGATCTTCATTCAGACTCCATAGTTCTTTCTCTGGGTGTGGATAGCATTTTCCATCATGAGTCTTTTAGAATTGTCTTAGATCCTTGTATTGTCAAGAAGAGTTAAGTCTGTCAAAGTCAGTCATCACACAATGTTGCTGTTATTGTGTATAATGTTCTGACTTTTTCCAAGTCATATAGCTAGAAAATAATAGAGAACTCTAGCCCCAGACATGTGTCTCCTTTGTATCTATTTATAATGCCTCAAATCTGAATGGCACTTTTCCCTAAAGTGTTTTTTCATTCATTCTCGTATTTAATCCCTAAAGTAGCCCTTGGGAGGTAGGCTGAGTAAATTATCTCAGTTTTTTACAAATGAGTGAATCGAGGCCCATCATCTAGGTGGTACAGGGTATAGAGTTCTGGGCCTGGAGTCAGGAAGACCTGAGTTCAAACCCAGCTTCAGACTCTTACTAGTTATGTGACTGTGGGCAAGTGACAACCTCAGTTTGCCTCAGTTTCTTCAACTGTAAAATGGGGAATCATAACAGTATCCATCTTGCAGGATTGTTGTGATGATAAAATGAGATGACATTTGTAAAGTACTTAGCACAGGGCTTGGAACATAGTAGGTGTTTTATGAATGCATATTCCCTTCTTCAAAGATAAGATATACCCTGTTCAGTGCTACACAGCTCCAAGGAATAAAGATTTGAACTCAAATTTTCTGGCTAAAAATTTCAATGCTTTCCTCCTACCATATCATACTTTGTTTCTCTTCCTAAATTTGCACAGCATTCAAGAAATAGAAGCCCACAAACAATTACAGGGGAGAGCCCACCTATATAATAAATAGAACCAGAAAGGCCGCCATGAGATGACAAAGGAACCCAAAATACTACTTCATTCAGTCAGGAGACTCCAGATGTCTCAAAGGAGGCAATCAGCCTCTTCATTGTTGCCCAAAATTCAGATGAAAACAAAGGCAGGAGTTTTTTAAATAGAGATGTATAGTGCCTGTTAATTACAGTATCATTTACAGTCTGTGAAACACCAGGATGCCACAGGCACAAAATATTAGAATTCAGGATGTCGTAGCTGGAAGAAACTTTTAAACCTTAGACCTCCTCATAGCCAGCATTGAACGTGGGACATGGGACATTGTTAGAACAGTGATTCAATTCACAAACATTTACTAAGTATCTATTACATGCAGGATCATATGATTGGCATTGATGATAAAGAGTTTAAAATGACGTTAAAAATGACCCTAAAGAAGCTTGCATGGAAAGGACTGGGTTTAATGACAGGGGAATTGGATTCATATAATGGCTCTGATTTGTTACCTGAGTGACACAGAACAAATAATTTCACCTCCCTGGGCCTTAATTCCTTCACCTAAAAATTCAGGGGGAGAGCCAGATGAGAGGTGGTATATAGTGGAATATTCTATTTGAAGTTAGGAAGACCTGGGTTCAACTCCTGTCTCAGACACTTACTGTGTTACTCTGGGCAGGTCACTTAACTTCTTAGTGTCTCAGTTTCCTCACATGTAAAATGAGAGGGTTGAATTTGATGGCCTCTAAGTTTCTTTCCAGTCCTTAAGACCTACAATTTCTAAGGACTGCTTTCTTTTTTTATGACATGAACACAAGTTATTATGATATAAGATTATGAAACCAGAGAAGAGCTACCAATAAGCCATTCTAGGAACATTTGAGAAGGTAGAGCACACTTGGAGGGGAGGGATCAGGTAGGGCTTCACAGAGGAAGTGGTACTTGACCTAAACTTTCAAGGAAGAGAATTTTGCTAAGCAGAGATGATGAAGAAATACATTCAAGACATGAGGGACAGACCACTGACATTAGCAGAGGTAGGGGAAGGCAAATCAGGATCAGAGAAGAGCTAAGAATTAAAATTGGACAGAGGTTGTGAAGGAACCTGATGTGAAATAAGACCAGAAAGAGATCTTGGATCCAGATCTAGCAGAGACTTAAAGGATAGACAAAAGAGCTTGCCTTTTGTCCTATCAAAAAATAATGGAATTCTTGAGGCCTGGTGTTTGTTGTTTATTTTTGGTTTTGTTTTGATTAGAGGATTTTATAATCAGTTATGCATTAGGAAGATTATTTTGATAGTTTTGAAAAGGAGGGTTTTGAATAGGGAGTGAATGAAATCTGGGAAACTAGTTAAAAGGTTTTTATAATAGCATCAGGTGATGAGGACCTATAAAGTAGGGTAGCAGTCATATGAGTGGAAAGTAGAGATGCAAGAAATATTTTGGAGCTAGAATCAACAGTACTTGGCAACTCAATTGGACGTTAGGGGTGAGGGAAAGAAAAGAATCTAAGATTACTTAAGTTTTAAACTTCCCTGAAGTATAGAGGTATTGTAGGTTAGTGGAAATAATGCTGGGTTTGGAATCCAAGGACTTGGGTTCATGGTATCATAGCATCGTAAATGAAGAGTTGGAATGAATCTGAGAAGTAGACTACAAACTCCTCATTTTACAGATGTGGGAACTGAGACACGGAGAGTTTGAATGACTCGCCCAGGGAGACACAGCTAGTAAGTATCCGAAGTAAGATATGAATTCAGCCCTTCCTGACTCCAAGTCCATCATCCTATTCACTTTCCCATGCTGTTTCTCCTATATTGTGTTTAAATACTGCCTCTAACATTTACTACTTGTGTGATCTTGGGCAAATGACTTAACTTCTCTGTTCCCTCAGTTACCCCATCGTTAAAATGAGGGGATTGAGATCGATAGCCTTTGAGGTCCTTTCCAGTAATGGATCAATGATCCCATGAAAAAATGTATTATCATCAACTGAAATGAGAAAGTTGGGAGAAAGATTGGATTTAGAGATAAAGATGAAGAGTTGAGTTTGGGGAATGTTGGGTATGTGGTCCTAGTAAGATATCCAGGTGAAGATGTCTACCAGGCAGTTTGGCAAATTTGGAACTGGTGCTAAAGGGAGAAATTAGACTTTATGTATTTGGAAGTCATTTGTATAGAGACGATATCTGAACTCATAGGAACAAAATTGGTAATCTTGGAAAGAATACCGTAGAGAAAGAAGAGATCCTTTAGGCACAACCACACTTAGAGATGCTGAATTATTGAAGGAGAGTATGCAGAGGTAATAAAAGTAAGAGAAGAGTGGAGAGGCAGGATTCAAAGTCATCCAATGAGAGGGAGACAGGTTAGAACTGAGAGCTTAAACAGAGTGGGAAGATTTAGGAATAGTTGCTATGGGGGAATGGCTTAGGAAGTCAATCAGAGACATATAAAAGGATTTGCTGGTCTCTGGTTTGGGTGCAATTGAGGATAGATAACAAATTTGTTGTGGACCCAGTTGGATGCTGTTATGGCTTTCTCCAGCAGCACTCAGCAGCTTAAGAGTAGTTGCTGAAGAGGATTAAGGACTAGCAGAGCATGAACAAGGGAAATACAAGGAGACAAGGGATTTGAGGCTGAAAAACAGATCAAAGCTAAACTTTTAAACTGTATAGCAGGGTCAAGACTATGAAGAGAGAAGTAAGGCCAGAAGAATGGTGGGGAACTAAGGGAATAGGTAGGGATTAAGAAATCAGAGTGCTTCCTCAATTGATACATTATCAAAAAATATTAAATAAGCAGTTTTCCTAGGAAGAGATCTAATTTATCCATGGTCATATGAAAAAAAAAATGTTCTAAATCACTAGTAATTAGAGAAATGCTAATTAAAACAACTTTGAGGTGTCACCTCATACCCATTAAATTGACTAAAATGACAAAAAAGGAAAATGACAAGTACTAGAGGGGATGTGGAGTGGGGTGGGGCCAGGGGAGAAGGCACACTAATGCACTGTTGGTGGAGCTGTAAATGAATTCAACCATTCTAGAAAGCAATTTGGAACTATGCCCCAAATTTATTAAATCGTGCATGCTCTTTGACCCAGAAATACTGCTACTACGTCTATACCTCAAAGAGATCAAGGAAAGAGTAGAAGGATTCATATGTACAAAAATATTTATAGCAGCTGATTTTATGGTAGAAAAGAATTGGACAATGAGAGGATGCCTATCAATTAGGGGATGGCTGAATAAGTTACATGAATGTGATGGAATATTATTGTGCTATAAGAATGAAAAAGGGGGTGGTTGTAGAAAAACTAAGAAGACTTGTATGAACTGGTGCAAAGTGAAGTGAACAGAATCAGGAAAATACTTTTGTAGTAACAGTAATGCTATAAAAATAATCAGCTTTAAAAGACTTAGTAACTTTGATCACCACAATGACCAACCACCATTCCAAAGGACTAATGATGAAACACGCTATCCTGCTCCAGCTAGAGAATTGATTGAGCCAGTGTGCATACTGTAGAATATTTTCTTCTATTTTTTTAAGGGCAGAAATTTGTTTTGAATGACTATACATGTTTGTACTGAGTTTCATTTCTGTTTTTGTCTTCTCAATGGATGAGGAAGGTGAAAGGAAAAGAGAGAGTTTGGTACCGAAAATAAAATTAAATTAAAAATATGAGGAATATAATGAAATTCTGAAAGATACACATAAGGGATACAGAGAAAATAAAACAGAGCTGGCAGAATATACTCATTGACTTTGACAACAACAAAGCTTGATAAATACACAGACCACTACCACCACCAGAAACCAAACCACTAATTAATATAATCTGTGTTTTATTGCTTTTTAAATTTATTTTGATAAACTTTTCCCAATTACACTTTAATCTGGTTTGGGTTGTTCTCTGCCAAATATGACCTGCAGACTAAGAGTTTGACACCTAGAGAGCTGATTACTTAGGCAGAAAGATCTGGGTTCAAGTCCCACTTCTGACACATAATTGGCCTCTAAGGGCCACAAAATCTTTCCAAGTTACAGAGAAGATACCCGTCTTCATTGATAGAGAAAATTCCCTATGGAAATAAAATCACAGTTTAAAAAAATGTGGAAAATAAGTACCTACTTTACAATCTTGTTGAATAAAGGATATTGTTAAGAGCCTAGATGAGTGCTCCCAGACTATACCTACTATAGGAAATCAGAAGTAGAAAGGTTCCTTGTGGTTTTGAGTGTTTAGGAATGACTTTCTGGAGGAAGGGGGCACTGAGTTGGACCCTGTAGGATGGGCAGGATCTGAATAGCTAGGGCAGGGTGTATTGGGCATGTGTATGAAGGAGAGCAGCATAACTGGTTGATCATAAGCCTCTTATGGCTGGGAGGGTTCTTAAGGAATAACTACTCCAACATTCGGGGTTTGGGGTTGGTTTTATTTTTGGAGGCAATTGTGCTCAAGTGACTTGCCCAGGGTCACACAGCTAGTAAATATCTGAGGCTGGATTTGAACTCTGGTCCTCCTGACCCCCAAACCCATTCTCTATCCACTGTACCCCCTATCTGCCCCATAAACTTATTTTTATAGGGGAAGTGAAGTATTTCAAAAGGACTAGCCTCTATCAGTTCATGAGAATGTAACAAATAATACTGTTCTCATTTCTGGCTCTAGGCAGAGAATTACCAAATCCGAGGTAATGAGGTAGAGAAGAAAGAACCTGGAGTTTGGAGTCAGAAGATCAAACCCTTAAAACAGAGAATGCTAGAATTCTGAATATCAAATGTCTATACTATACTATATATCAATCAAAGCTGGGAGGAAATCCAAATAATACAATGTTAGAACACAGAATCTCAGAATTCTAAAGTACTTTGTACCTTTTAAAGTACTTTGAATTTTAAAATACTTTAAAGAACTTTGAAACATAATATATACAAAATATACACAAAATATATACAAAATATTATACCTAGAAAGAAATCTTTCAAGACTATACTTCCCTTTTCCTTTGCCCCCCCCCCCCAACAGATAGCGTGGTCCAAATCCTTTATTTTATAAATGGGAAAAGTGAGGCTTAGAGAAAAGGAATGACTTATCCAAGGTCCTGCAGTGAGCTAGTAGCAGAGCTGGCTTTAGAACCGATCACTCCACAAAATGCCAGGCCAGTGATCTTTCTTACTATACAGAGCTGTTGCCTATTACCTTGGAGGTGTTGATAGAACACTGAAAGCCTGGAGGCAGAAAGACCTGAGTTTAAATCCAGCCTCAGACACTTACTAGTTGTGTTACCCTGGGCAAGTCATTTAACCTTTGTATCTTTAATACATTAAAGAAGGAAATGGCAAACTACTCCAGTATCTTTACCAAGAAAACCTCATGGACAGTATTGGTGTACAAAGGTCTATGGGGTCATGAAGCGTTGGACATTATTAAATGACTGAACAACAACAAAAACCTATTACCTCAGAAATAGAAAATATACCAGTCAACCCTGACTAGGGTAGATAAAGATAGGGTGAGTGAGAGACACGGCAAGAGACATTTTCTTTTTCCAGCAGCCTTCAGTCAACATCAGATTAGATGACCACTCATTAGGGTTATTGTCAAGGCAAATTCTACTTCAGGCAAGAGTTGGACTAGATGAGGTCTTGGGTACCTTCCAGCTATGGGATTCTAGGATTTTCTAACTGTGTCCCAAGGAGGAAAGTTAAGGGGCATGATAATACTAGAGAAGACCTCGGCAAGAATGGAGACAGTAAGCAGTAAATGGATTTGCAGTTGGATAGGGAACTATCTCTAAAGGACAAGGTTATTTTGAGCAGAGATATCCCAAGGTGATGTGGGCCTCAGGCCAAGACTGCCTCAGATAGGGACTTCTTCCTCTTGGTGTTCTCCTCGGGGGCTACCACAAATGACAAGCAGGAGGATGTTAGAGAAGAACTGGGAGGAAAATAAGAGAACCCAATTGCCTGGCTCCTTGCAAAAGAAAAAAAAAAGACTAAAAGAGTTGGTGATAAAGCCCAATCACTCAACAAGTATTTATTAAGCTCCTCCCACTTGTCAGGCACTGTTCTAGGTACTGGGGATACAAAGAAAAAGAATGAGCAATCCCCACTTGAATGGGCAAGACAAGTACATGTATAAGTGTGTGTTCGATACACACATACATATGTGTGTTTATATGTGTGTGTGTATGTGTGTGTGTGTGTGTGTACTATAAAATGAATAAATATAAGATAGTTTGACTGGGAGTAGTGGGGAGGATATAGGAAGATTTTACACACAAGGTAGTAGTTGAGCAACATCTTGAAGTAAAGACAGACTGTCTGAGGCTAAAGTGAGGAGGATTTCAGTTTAGCCATGGGGGAATGTGCAATGTAAAGGCACAGAGAGGAGAGAATGTCATGTGTAAGAAATATAGAGACGATCAATTTGTTTGGATCACAGAGGGGAGAAGAGGGGAGGAATATCCAGTGAATCTAGGAAGGTAGGTTGGTGCCAGGTTGTAAAAGGTTTTGAAAGCTAAACAGATGTGTATAGTTTATACTAGATAGTATATTTTATGCTAGTTATATAATAGGGAGTCACTAGAGTTAACTGAGAAGGAGAGACAAGTAGTCAGATCTGTGCTTAAGAGAAATTGTTTTTGGCAGTAGTAGTTGGAGGGATGAGAGATTTGAGGGGCAAATTACAATTGGGACATGTGTTACAAGAATCTAGGTAAGAAGTGATGAGGAACTAAACTAAGATGATAGCTGTGTGAGTAGAGAGAACGAGTGAGTTTTAAAAAAAAATTTTTTTTTGAAGGGGAAAGGAAATTGGGGTTAAGTGACTCGTCCAAAGTCACAGCTAGTAAGTGTCAAGTGTCTGAGGCTGGATTTGAACTCAGGTTCTCTTGACTCCAGGGCTGGTACTCTATTTACTGTGCCATCTAGCTGCCCCAAGAGTAAGATTTGAGAGATGTTGTGGAGGTAGAAATGTCAAGATTTGTCAATTTATTGGATATGTAGAGTGAGGAAGTATGAAGAGTTGAGGATTGCCAAGAGATTACAAATTTGGGAGATTGGAACAATGATTGTGTCTTATGTAGAAAAAGGGAAGATTGGAAGGGGGAAAGGTAATGAGTCAAGCTTTGGACATCCTAAATTTAAGATGTCTTTGAGTTATTCAGTTTGAAGTGTGTAATAAGTAGTTGGTGATAGAAGATTGATGCTCAAGGAAGAGTCTGGGCTGGTTATATAGGTCTGTGAGTTATCTGAGTAGAAATGGCAATTTAACTCATGGAAACCGATGAGATTACTGAGAGTTTATAGAGAAAAAGGTACAGGAAAGAACCTTGGAAAACATCTAGAGTTGGGGGGTGTGATATGGAGGATGAATCAGTAAAAAGATGGTTAAGGAGTGGTCAGTCAGGAAGGAGGAGAACCAGGAGAGAGCAGTGTTATGAAAACCTAGAAAAGAGACAATATCCAGGAGAAAGGATGGTTAACAGTGTCAAATGCAGCAGACTGATTTTGAAGGCTGTGTACTGAGAAAAAACCACTGGGCTTGACAAGTAAGAGATTATTGATAACTTTGTAATGAGTGATGACATCAGAAATCAGACTGCAATAAGTTAAAGAGTAAGAGGAGAGAAAGTGTAATCAATAAGTGTAAACAGCTTTTTCAAAGAGTTTGGATGAGAAAGGGAGGAGAGATATAGTATGATAGCTTGAGGGGATAGTAGGATCTGGTGAAAGTTTTCTTTTAAGGATGATTGAAGGCAGTAGCAGAGGAATTAGTAGAAAAGAAGAGATTGAAGACCTGGGAGAGAGGAGGGAATGTATGTAATCTACTTGAGAAGACTAGATGGGATGGGATCAAGCCAGCAGGTAGACAGAATAGCTTAATAAATGCTCGTTAATAGATTGATTTGATTCTACATGACTAGATGGGAGCCACAGGGTAATGGAAATAATAACAGTTTTCAAATCAAAAGACTTTGATCTGAGTTATGGCTTTAATGCTTTCTACCTATGTGACTTTGGTCAAACCACTTCCCCTCTCTCTATCTCAGTTTCCTCATCTGTAAAGTGAAGGGGGTGAACTAGATAATTGCTAAGGTCCCTTTCCACCCCAAATCCTATGATCTAAGACCCAGGAAGGGACTAGACTGACATATCATATTGGATAGGTCAATGACTTCTGCTATTCCCCACCCCCAGCCCACAGGTCCCTGGGAAGCAGCTAAATCAGGAAGAATATTAAATAATGAAGAAGAATGTTACTGGATAGAGAAGGGCCTAAATCATTTAAGTCCCACAGTTTGATGCAGATAAATGAAGAGGAATCAGAGCTTGGGCTGAGGCTAGGCTCTTATACCTAGAGGAAGGAGACCTTGAGCCAAAAGTAGGGACTGGGTAGAGAAGGCAGAGTTGGCAGTTAGTGCCAGTGTCAATAGTCAGGGTATCAGCTACAGTGCCCAGCCTAGGATATAAACTTGACACTGTGAGGTCACTTCAGGAGAACATTCAGCTAAGACCCCTTTTCAATAAGAAGGTTTAATTTCTTTTTGAGCTATATAATTTTTTATTTTTGTATGCCTTGAGCAACAGGGAAGCAGGGTAATACATTTGAAAGGACAGGAATCAGAAGACCTAGGTTCTAGCCCTGGATCTGTAATTCATTTTCTGGGTGACATTGGACAACTTGCTCCAGCTTTCGGAACCTCAGTTTCTCTGTGAAAGGACCATGCTATTTTCCGCGGGAAGCTTTTCTTACTGCTTGTACCCTACTCTGACTCCATTATTTGGTATTTATTCTTCATGTACTTATGTATTTTTGTTTCATGACCTGAGCTTAGAGACACTTTCATTTTTGTCTAGGTATCCTCACCTCCTAACATAGTACCAGTCACAAAATAGAAGCTTAAAAATGCTAGTTGGTAGATTGATTGGGGAGGAGTCCAGTCCTGGAGTCATGGAGAAAATATAACATCAGTCTGTGGAGGGGTAGAGTAAAAGAGACTGTCTTTTCTAGTGTAAGCAAGACAAATATGGCTATTAGGTCACAGTAAAAATGGCAAGTATGCCTCACTTTTTGCAATGAGGAGTATTCGTGTGCAGACAAGTCTTATTTTACATAGTATATTACACATGTAATGCTCTCATTGTTATGAGATCACACTTCTCAGTTGAATCTAATTTTAAATGCATTAGCAGGAGTAGCTATTTAAAGGAAACTATACATACACTTATACATATATATGCATAGACATGTATACATGCATACACATGTATTTATGAATTTGGAATTTTTCAAACACTTGTGTGAAAGTAGAGAGACAACCTTTTATCAATACAATACAATACAACATTAGAACTGAAAAATACCTAAAAACATAGAATGTTGGAGCTGATCTTAAATGTTTTTTAATCCAGGGGTTTTTAACATTTTAACATTCTGGTGAAGACCTTAGACCATTTCTCAGAATAATATTTTTAAATAATTCAAGAAAACACTAAATTTCATTTAGAAGTTAGTGAAAATAAAGATTTTTTTCCCCATCCAAGTTCATAGACTTCCTGAAATTTGTCCATATATAAGAATCTCTGATCTTATAATTGAGAGTTTATCTAGTCCAATCTAATTTCCTTACTTTATAGATGAAGAGCTGAGACTCAGAAGGGTGACCCTGAGGCCAGAACCAAGAGTAGAATCTAGTTCTCCTGACTGTCAACATGAATCTGAGGATGCAACAAAGGCCTTATATGCCTACTCTGTCCTCATGAGACCTCTGTGAGCTTCCACACCTAAGGCTCTTTGTCTCTTTTGTTGGCATCTCAACAACTTAATCTCAGTTTCCACCTGCTGACGTGGCAGGTTACTGTTACCTGACCAATCCACTGCTCTTGCACCTTCGATCCCCATAGAGTGGATGGGTAAGACATGGAATTGTCCCTAGGTCAGGCTTTCTGGGAGGTGACTTCCAGCTAGGAGGGAGTCTCCAGAACAAACAGGAAATGGTCAAGTATTTGTAGTATTAACAAACAAGCAATGGGCAGAAAAGGTCAAACCTTGGGTGTTTTCTCCCTTGGACTAGCTGAGAATGGTTGAGGGAGGAAAGAGAGGGAGAAATTCTTTCATATGACAAAATAAAAAGGAACAAATCTAAGAGTTTTTGTGGATAAAACCACTCTATCTCCTCCTTTCCCACCATTTCTGTAGTCCTTTATAGTTTGAAAATTGCCTTCTTTACAAATGGTTATGGAATCAGAAGATAAAGTTGAGCTAGACAATCTCAAAACGCAAGTGCGGTCCAAGGACAAGATCAATGAATTTGGAGTCAAGACACTGTGAGCGTTGTGAGTTTGGATAAGTCAGATCTTCACTCTGACCCTCGTTTGTCTTTTAAAAAAAAGGAGTATGGATTAGGTTATCTTTATGTTCTTTTACAGCGCTATCCTATGAAGTATCTGTTGAGACAGGCACTGATTGTAATATTCCCTTTTAACAGGTGAAGAAACTGAAGTTTATAGATGTTGATTTGACCCTAGTTAGGAACCAATTCTTAAACCTTGATCAGAGGATTTTTAGAATTAGGAGGAAATTAAAAGTCATCTAGATGAGCCTTATTATTTAAGACATGAAGATGTAAAGGTCAAAGAAGTGACTGGTATAAATTCACACACCAAAGTAAGTCCAAGACCTGGAATTTGAATGTGTATCTCCTTACTCTAAGTGAAATGGTCCTTTTGCGATATCATTTTTGCCTGTTGAGTTCTCTTGGATAAATTGTAAAGCTGAGAAAATATGTCCTTGTTGCCTTCTCATTCCTAGCCTCTCCACATACCCTGCCTGGCTATATATAGTTGATCTGAAGTTCTTTGCCCTTGGTCAGGCATAGTCATCTCTATCACCACCCCTTTCCCGAGATTGATTTTTATTCAATCTGGTAAATTTGTGGACAGAGACCCCCAGAAGGGGACCTGACCTAAATTTCCAATGAGCAACAGCTGTGGTGGCAAATCCCAGCTCTGTTGGGGGGAGGAAGGGCGAGCTCCCAGGTTTCCTTCTTTTGGCTCTTCTACCCTTCCTTTTCACATCCACATGCATTTTCCAAACTGCCCAGCTATGTCCTTCATTAGAGCAAGGATACTGAGCATAAAGTCAAAACATTTTCTGTAATTCGTGCCTACCCAAGAGACCCTTTAAAAACTGGAACTGGGTCTTCTCAGATAAAACAAAACAAATCCTTACTATGTGACCAGTTTTTCCACTTCTCCCAGTTTCAAGTTTTTTCATATGAAAAGGTTGGACAAGTCTTTCTGTAGTTCCTACTGCTTCCAACAATTTTTGTTTTGCAGTCTGAAAATCTATATTCTCAGATTACTTCTAGTTCTAATGTGTTCTAAGATTCCTTCTCATTCTAAATCATCCAGTGTTTTAAGGTCCCCTTCTGGAGCTATAATTTCTGAGTGGAAGAATTTCTTCAGAGCCCTTCACATCATTGCCTTTTTTCTGCCTATGACTAATGTCAGTTAAATCAACTAAACAAACATCTATTAAATACCTACTATGTGCAAGGCACTATCCAAGGTGCTGACCGCAGATAGGAAGACAACAATGAAACAACCTCACAATTCAATGACATAATCCCAGAGTCCTACAGATGAGATTTAGGAAGTATGATCAGAAAAATGAGAGTAAGGGAAGAGACGAGGTTCTGGAGATGGGGATTCTTTCATATTATTCCTCTAATCTATTGGATGACATTCTCTTTCTTCTCCTGTGCAAAGGACAGCTTCTCATCTTTTGGTATAGAATGCCAGACTCCACTCCTTTCTGCAGGAGTGATAATCTTGAGTGTAGCACAAAAATCCCAGTCACTGGGAAAGAGGAACCTCATCTCTTCCTGAAGGCTGGGAACCTGTTGTTCTGTTGTTAACTCAAGTGGGCAGAAAGTCACAGGGCAAAAGTTTCCCCAGGAGAGCCATAATTGGGCGTAACTATGGGGAATTCTCCGGGCCTGTACTCCCTCAGTAAAATGAAACCTGTGTTTCAGGGTTACTCGGTAATAGGTGTGCCCCAGTTTTGTACAACAGGCTGTTAATATGCTCCTGTTCTTCCCCGTAAGCAATAAATTGATTTTATACTGAACTTTTATTAAAATTAATCTTATTTTGTTAGAGAAGCTAGAACTTTCAGACAATTTCTTTCCTTATCTGAACACCCAGAAAGAATAGATAGTGTATCATTTGGGGAATTTTTCACATAGTATAAGATAAAACAGAAACTTAGAACAGGAATGCATCTTAAAACAGAGAATGTTAAAACTGGAAGGAGCTTTTAAATACAAGCATGCCTTGGAGATATTGTGGATTTGGTTCCAAACCATCACAATAAAGCAAAAATTGCAATGAAGTAAGTTACATAATTTTTTTGGTTTCCCAGTACATAAAAAAGTTATGTTTACACTATATTGTAGTCTATTAAGTGTGCAATAGTTTCATGTCTAAAAAAAGGATATACTTTAATTAAAAATATTTTATTGCTAAAAATGCTATCATCTGAGTCTTCAGTGAGTTGTAATCTTTTTGCTAGTAGAGGGACTACTCTCAGTGTTGATGGCTGCTGACTGATCAGGGTTGGTTGTTGAAGGTTGGAGTGGCTGTGGCAATTGCTTAAAATAAGACAACAATGAAGTTTGTGACATTAACACTTGACCATTTAGAGACCATTAGAGGGTTATTAATTGACCTAATTTCAATATTGTTGGGTCTTAGGGAATAAGGAAGCCTGAGGAGAGGGAGAAAGATGGCAACAGTGGATCCGCAGTCAGAACGCACATAACATGTATTGATAAACTTGCCATCTTATACAGGTGCCACCCAAACAATTACAGTAGTAACATCAAAGATCACTGATCACAGACCTCCATAACAGATATAATAATAATGAAAAAGATTTTAATATTGTGAGCACTACCAGAACATGACACAGAGACACAACATGAGCACGTGCTGTTGCAAAAATGATGCTGATAGACTTGCTCAACACAGGGTTGCCACAAATCTTTAATTTGTAAAAAAAAAAAAAAAAATGCAGTGTCAGCAAATTTCAATAAAGCCAAGCTCAATAATACAAGGTATGCCTGTGTAGAACATTGAGGTGGGTAGAATCATAGAACACAGAACAATGGAAAATAAAGCAATAGGAATAGTAGGAAACAGAGATTATCTATCCCAGGTGCCTGATCTTCCAAAGTGGGAGATCTAAAGTCCAGGAGATAGAAATGACTTGCTGAAGGTTACACAGTAAATTGACAGAAAAAGGTCTCCTGCCTCCCAGTCAGTGTTTTTTTCTGTGCAACCATACTGCTAACTTGGGCTCCTGAAGTGTCCACTTACTTATAACTATAGGTCATTAAGAACTTCCAGAAACCTCTACCCATAATGTGCTCAGGACTAAATCAAAGTGAACCTAGGCTTAGTTTACCTCTAACTCCAGCTGTTGCCACCACTGCTATGAGCTTTCGGTTCACTCAGGAGAATTTGTGTGAAGAAGAGGTATTTGCTTGGAATTAATAGGAAAATGCAGAGGGGAAGAGACCTGACCCAGGAATCAACCTGTTGACAAGAAGAGGAAAGGAGGGAGAGAAATAATGACAGAAAGGTGGAGGGAAAGGAAAGAAAGAGAGGGTGAGAGAGAGGAAAGAGAAGGTGAAAGAGATGAGGAAAGAGAAGAGAAAGAAATGAGAAGGGAAGAAAGGAAAGAGAGACAGACACACAGACCCTGACTTTAGGCATAACCCAACCTGATGTCTTATAAGTGAAGGAGTGAAGGAGCCCTGCAAAGGCGTAAGCAGCAGAGCCCAGCAAAAGACCTCGCGCAGCCAGACGTTTCCTGTGTCTGTAGCTTCAAAGGGTCTCTGTTCCAAACTCTATTTGGCAGTCTGAGACTGTGCTTTGATGGGGACAAGGCAGGAGAGCTGGCTCCTGGCCACAGTTGCTGAAGGGGAACATGTGAGCTCCTTCGCTTCCCTCTACTCTTTCTTTTGCACTTTCCTACTAAATTTCCCCTTCTTTTCCTCTTTTCTCATCTACAGTATTCTCTTCCCTATTCCACACCCACTTCCTTCACTTCTACCAATCTCTTCCATTTCCATCAGCTTCCCCCACCCATCTTTCCCACTTCTATCTACCTCTCCCACCTCTACCCATTTCCTCCTCTTTTCACTCTTTCTTTTCCTTCTCTAATTCCATCCAGTATAAACACTACCACTCTCTATACTCTGAGAAGGTGATCTAAAAATGCAGAAGTTGTGGATTCATGCAAACCAATCAGTTAATAAACCTTTAGTGAACACCTTGGACTATGTATTCAAGGAACATGAGACATGGTTAATTATTGGGGAAGGTAGTTGGTAAAATGGTACCTTAATATGAAGGCCCTTGAAAATCAGGTTAAGGGGTTTGTGTGAATTTCCCTTTCTGATTTTCTCATCTCTCAAACAAGGAGATTAGAGTAGTTGATTTCTTAGATTCTTTTAGAACATGCAAATCTCCCCTCAGCTTCTCTCAATACTAAAGCCTCCTCTACTTGAAGGTGTCTGGGGACTGAGAGGTGGCATTCTATATCTCTCTGAAATGAATGGGTCATGAAGCAGAAACTCCAGCCTCCCTCAATTGAATCTCTTCTTTGGAACAAGGCACAAACCTGTAAATTGAAATCACTCAAGCTCTTATTATTCTGGGAGGGCACTTTATGGCATGAGAACTAAGTTATTTGAAGGTACCTCAGTTATTAGCAAAATAATTTCTGATAATTATAGAATGCAGTCATGAATCTTCACAGCAGATGAACTACAGATGCCTTCTTTAAAGACAAATAACTATGTGAAAAATCACAGACTTGTCTAATAGCTTCTCTATAACATAGAAGTCTAATAATTATGTTAATATCTCGAAGAAATCACCTTTTGTCATCTTGAATAGGAGCCTGAAATTGGCATAGGCATTGTGGATTTCACCCGCTGTAAGTCAGAAATTGTCACAGCTATGTTCTTCTTCAATGTAGAGGGTTTCTATTAGGACCATAGTAGGAACTTTAGTTCATATTTTTATAGTGCTTTAATATATACAAAGCTGTTTCCTCAAAACAGCCCTGTGAGGCAGATAATTCAAGCACTGGGACTCCCATTTTACAGATGAGTAAAGCGAGATCAATGAGAAAGATTTACCTAGAACTTGAACCCAGGTTGTTCAACAAGTCATAGCTCTTAAAACATAGAATGTCAGAGCCAGAAGGAATGTCAGAACAGAAAAGCATAGAATGTTGGCAATGAAGAGGACTTAGAACATAATTTGTCAAACCTGGAAGGGGCCATAGAGCTCTCTATTTTTATAGATATTGATAACGAGACTCAGAGTGTGGAAGTTACACATCCAAGGTCCCACAGCCAGTCAAGAAGATAAACTAGGGCATAGGTGGAGTGGGGGACCCTTTGATTGAATCCAAACTTCCCAGAACAAATCCCCTTAATAAAAGGATTTGTTCTGTAAAACTTGGACTCAGTCAAAAGGTCTCTTCCAAGGACCCAGAAAGCCACAGTGTAGCCTCAAGGCTCCAGATTCTCCATGCCTGGAGGTGTTCTGATTTCTAGTTTGGTGTTCTTTCCACTACATAGCCCTGTTTCTGTACAGGGGAAAGGAGTAGAAAGACAATATGACCCTACCCCCGGATATACTTAAAGGGTCAAGAGACAGTAATAAGAAACCTCAATCTCTCCCTTCTGGGATTGACTTCTGAGAGCCCTAGCTATGTGAGGCTCTTCCAAGTCCAACTGATAAGCCATCATATGGGGGTACAGAACAGGTTTTCTGGAAAATACCTCCTACACATTTTATGGCAGAGGTCCAAAGCAGGAGGTACAAATTCCCCATGAACAAGAAAGTACCTATTCCATGTTCTCAGATTTTTCCAATATTTCCAATTTTAATCCATCCCTTTTCCTCTCTCCCTCAAACAGTCACAAACTTAACCAAAGATATTGAAGATAGAGGAAAAATGCCAACTTTGAAAGTGGGTTTTCCCTTGTTCCTCATTCTTATCTTGGTATCTGGAGTCTTTTTGAGATAATGATTTTTTTTAATGAGTTACCTCAACACTGGGTTTGGACTAAGCAGAAGTTCTTAATGTTGGGTCCATAAACTTTTTAAAAATTGATAACTATTTCACTAAGATTGGTTTCTTTCTATGTATTTTATTTTGTGCATTTATAAACATTATTTTGAGAAGGGGCCCATAGAATTTGCCAGATTGCCAAAGAGGTCTAAGACACACAAAAAAATTAAGAACTCTTTGATAGGTGATCTCTAAATGTCCTTTTAGTTCTAAGTCTTAGGACTTCCCTTTTTGTCTTTGCTTCTCCAATCAAAATATATCTAGCTCAGGAATTCTTAACCTGGGGTCCACAGAAAGAGTCTGGGGATAGATTGGGAAAAAATATATCTTTATTTTCAATAACTTCTAAATGAAATTAAGCATTTCTTGAGTTTATTTAACAAATATCATTCTGAAAAGGTATCCATAAAATTCTCCAAACTGCCCCCCAAAAGTCCATGATACAGAAAAGGGCAGATAGCCTCAATATTAAGTTCTCTCTTCTAGCTCTGACATTCTAGGATTGTATTTTACATGTGACATCCTTTATGACCACAAAACACCTTTGTATATATTATCGTACTTGATTCTGTGAAATGAGCAAGACAGATATTATTACCCCCATTTTGCAGATAAGGAAATATTCCCCAAGGTGAAGTAACATCCCCAAGTTATTATGTGGTAGAGCCAGAGCTCAAAAACTGTGTGATTCCAAGCACAAGATCTCCATCTTTCCACCCATCTCTGTCCCTGAAGATAGATGTTTTTATGTTTTGCTTCTCTCACCAAGTATTGTACAGAATCTTAGACAAGGAAAGAATTTCAGAGAATATCTAGCTCAATCTGTACTTGGACAAAAATCTGCTCTACAATATACTTGACATATTGAAATCCAGTATTGGCTTTAAGAACTCAGAGGAAGAGGAATCCACTAGCTGCCAAAAATATTGAACTGGTTCTTTGTCCCTAATTCTATGCCATGAAATCATTCCAGGACTGATGAATGCAAGAGCTGGGAGGGACCTTAGAACATAAAATGTTAGAGCTGCAAGGAGCCTGAGGTGTCATCTTTTGCAACCATTATTTTACAGATGAGGAAACTGAGGCAGAGACCTTGAATGATTTGCCTAAACTCCCATAGCCTACAGGCTTGTAGACTACAGGCTTAAATACTGATTTCCTGATCTCTAAACCTTTTTCCTTTTCCTCTGCTATGCTGAGGGATTTTACCTTTGTCCATCTGGGTAAGACTAGAAACAAGGCATGAAAATCTGTTGTGTATTCAGTGAGACTACAAATAAGAGGAGAGCATACCCAGCTGCAGGAAGCAAACTTAAATAAGGTTTTATTGGGCATGGAAATGGAGCCTTGTTGCTGTCCCTGGAATTAATGCCACAGCCTCTGTCCTGGAATTAGAGGCAGGCTTGGAGGTCGACAGCAGCAGCCTGTATTAGGCAGGAATGTGAGGGATCATCTTACAGCTGGGTATCTGCCTTCGTTTAGGAAGATCTTCAGCTTTTACTGATAGTCTTGGTTATAACTGGGATCGTAAATTTTACAAATGCATTCTGTCTTTAGATTGTGGGGTAGTGGGGTGGAAGCTATTCTTTACTCCAAGGGTCTTTGCTCCCCTGGGTCTCAGACTCTCAGGAAAACCAGGTCACTGTTCCACTTAAGAGATAAGGCTAGCCTCACTTAAGTTCTCTCTGAGGGGTTTAGCATGGAAACCCCCGCCCTGGGGCCCCATCCCAGCTGTCTTTACAAGTGGGGACTCCAATTTCACAACTGTATAGCTAGCTGAATTCAGGAGGTGGGTGTGTTAGGGCCAAACACTTTGGGTCTCATCCATGAAGATTTGTGGCAAAGCACCTGTAAGTTCTAAGATTAATGGAAGTATCTTTTTAAAAAAAGTCACCGTGGGTTGGATCTAGCTGGACTGGACAGGCTGTGTCATTGGGTCCCTGATAAGTTCTTCTGAGCCAAGCTGGGTTTGATCAGGTTGGGAGCCCACGTGAAAGAAGGCTCTCCTACACTGAATAAGGTTCAACTGGCTAAGTCTGAATAGGTCTGAAGGGTGGAGTAGGGTCAGATTGGACTCTCTGGGTCTTAGTAAGCCGGTAGAACATGGATAAGGCATAGCAGGGCCACACCGGACGGCTCCAACCAGGTGGGGTGCTCGAGTTGGACAGGGCCAGACCGCTCTTTTGAGACTTATAGAAGCAAGGTGGACCGGTTGAGCTCTCCTAGACAGGGTTGGGCTGGGTTACCCAAGGCTGAACTGGGCCTGGCCTAGGCCACGCCTCGGCTCGGCTCCTATTCTGGCTCTCGCCCCAGAATAGCCCACGGCCTCAGGTAGGTAGGTGCTCTCTGTCTTCCTCCAGAGGATTGGGCCAAGGAAGCTCAGGCCATACGGCAGCGTCCAGGTGTTGTAGGCACCAGCCTCCTCTAGGAATGCAACCAAGTACGCGCCGGACCCCCGCGGTTTCCAATACCTGAGAACTAGAGTGTGGCTGGAACTTGAACCTGAAATTCTCCACACCTCACGGGGGAATCTCCCTGGCTCCATTTCTCCTCCCCGCGCCCCTACCCGGCCCCGCCCCTAAACAAACCTAGCAACTGGGACTAAGCAGGGGTGGGGGTGGGGGCACACGGCTTGACTGCAAGGGCTGGGCGCTTGCCCGAAGGGACGCTGCGCGGTGCGGATCTCCTCCAGGTCGGAGCTTAGGCCGATGCTGGAGCAACTTCGTCAGTCCTTCTGTCAGTTTGGCTCCCTGAGGGGCTGGAGCTGGGAAGCATCTCTTGGGCTATTGTGCGTTTGTTTGGAAACAGGTGCAGCGTCTCCCCACTCCAGTTTTACCCCGCACCCCCACCCCGAGCCGGCCTCCTCGGAGCCCTCCCTCCCTCATTGTTCCCTTGGCCAGCCCGATGTGGGCTGGGTCTGGAGGGCGGGGGGAGACCTATGGGGCGGGGCTTGGAGGGGCCTGGGGCCTGGAGGGGGCGGGGCCGAGGGGGCCCGGAGCCTGGAGGGGCCGGGCCTCACCAACCCCCTAGTCCTCCGCAGTCATTCATGTGCGGCGAAGGCTCGGGCGAGCGGCTAAGCGCCGGCCGCCACGCTCTGATTGGCTCGCGGGGGGGCCGACTCCTGCCACCGGCGCTGCTGCTGCCGGGACCCAGAGGAGTTCGGGAGGCGGCGACGGTCGGGGGTCTGAGAGAATCTCGGAGGAGCAGATACTGGCTGCGTGGAGTAGAGAGGAGTCCTACTCTCCCACCCTTCGTTGGCCAGGGTCAGGACCGACTGGGGCCCCAACGCTCCTGCTGAAAAACTTTGTCTGCCTGCACCAGCCCGACTGCAAGCCCCGGTGCACGCGGGGAAGGCGCGCACACGGGCCCCCTTCGGGTTCCCTAGGTCCAGGGGGAACGGGGGCGAGCCAACGTCCCTCCCTGAAGCTGCCCCCCCACCCCAGCCGGGACCCCTGGGCCGTGGGGAGAGCGCACGCGCAGTCACCCACTCCCCCAGGGCACTGAGAGGCCGCGCTCCCACCCCAGCTGACCCAGCTCGGGTGCTTTGAGCTCCAAGGTGCTATCATGGGACCCCCGGCACCCCCCCAGACTGAAGGACGAAGCGGCTGTTTTGGCATTTAGAGGTAAGGAAATGATGTGTGTGTGTGTGTGTGTGTGTGTGTGTGTGTTCTGTAGTATCTTTCACCTACTGTCCACGGGATGGAGGTGGGGGGAGAGTTGTGAGTGGACTTGAATCCAAAAGCCGGTTCCCCTAGGGGATTGGGGAATGGTCTGTTTGGCTCAACTTTATAAACTTGTATCTGTGCATCGGTGCCCTGACTGAATTGGAGGAGAGGGGATCCGGATCCCAAGTAAAGGGCAGGCTCCCCATTGAAGGTTTGGCGCTCAGATGGGCAGCAGTGACTGGGAAGAAACGAGTCTGGGGACTTTAAGTAAAAGACATCCTAGGGTCCTATGGTCCGAACCTTCCTGCTTGGAAGGGGTTAACAGGAAGGCTTTGTGGGTTCAGCTTGTTGCTTGTCTCCTTTCCTTCTACCTGAAATCTGGAGAGCTCTGTCTGGAATTGGGTTCCAGTACAAAGAAATAGTGATTCTTTTTGTACTGGGAAGGAGCATCAAGCCTCACTTTCCAGGAAGAAACCCACCAGAAACCTTCTCCTTACCAAGCTTTGAGCCTGGATCATTACACGTTTCAAGAGCCAAACAAATTGTTCTTGCGGGGCAGAGAGTTGGATCCAGTCCCGTATGTATGAAGATAAGGGACCAGCGCACAGACAACTGCAGCAAATGAATTTTCAAAATGCGTAGCCTTTTGCCCCAGAACTACAAGATTTAATACTTGTGCATTTTCTGACATTTTTCTTTTTGGGGCACCGCCAGCTCTCCATTATCTGCAGGTGGGTTATCCGTGAACTCTTTGTTACCCCGGACTGGCAGTCAGTACACTCTGGGGCTGCCTGCCTGCCTGTCTCCCTAAGTAATGAGAACTTTTGTGGCTGGGCACCATTAGAATGCAACAACAAACATTGCATCACAGATTCCAAAGCCAAATAGAGATGACTTGGAGACCTTCCAACAATTCAATTCAGCATACAGAGGTCTAATAAATGCCTACTGTGTGTAAGCCCTGTGCTGAGTGTTGGGGAGGTAAAAGTAGAAAAGGCAAAGTCTCTACCTTCAAAGCATTTGCACTCCTGTAGGAGACTCAGTCGACACAAGTATGAGTTAGAAAATTATAGAGTGCATGGGAGGGGGTCAGACAGAGCAGGCAGCAACTTGTTTTAAAGGGGAAAACATGGGACTTAGAATTAGAAGAGACCTGGGTTTGAATGCTGGCCCTGAGACATATTAGCTATGTGATCCAGTTATTCAGTCTCCGAGTCCTAGTTCCCTTATCTGTAACATGAGAATAACATACTTTCACTACCCACCCTATATGGTTATTGTGAGCAAAATACTTCACTAAGCTTAAAGGACTATCCAAATGAGTTACTAGTATTATTATTAATACTTTTGCAAATGAGGGTAAGTGAGGTTCTCTGTATAGAGCTGGGAGAGGGCCAGCAGTACTGTGAGAGAAGTTAGGAAAGGTAAACCAAACATAATTGGGAGGGGTCTTGAATGCTTGTCTATGACCATTGTCTTTCCTTCTATAGATAGCAGGGAACCAATGAACTATGGTGAGCAAGGGACTTAAAGGCTAATACTGATTCTCTCTTCCCTCCTCCACTTGGTTACTGCATTTTTCTTTTCTGACAAGTGGAGAATTCTACCATAGTGATCAATTTAGGACTGGGCTGCTTGATTTCTCAGGGTGAGACCAATCTTGTTTATATATATACCTTACTTCTAGACAAGAAGTATGCATGTGACTAGGAAATTAGGTCTAAGCCTGCCCATGCCTTAGGAACCAGGGATCCCTGTGTCCTGACCTGTTATGAGTCCTGGCTTAGATCATAGAGTGGTTTCTATATCATAAAAATGTCAAATCATAAAAGGCCCTTAGAACTTGGAATAGCTGGACCGTAGAATATTAGTCTTTTTAGAGATCAGTTAGACAAAGTTTCCCTCCTATTCTCCTGCCCCTTAACAGATGAAGAAATTGAGCCCTAGAGAAAGGAACAGATTTGCCCATGGTCATAAAGTATGCTACTGGAAGGACCAGGTTACTCATTCATGGAGAAATTACTGCTTCACTTTGCTGAAAAATGGACTTGGCCGTTCCCATTTCTTCGGTTTTGTTATTTTAGTCTGGTCATTTTTCAGTTATGTCTGACTCTTTGTAACCCCATTTAGGGCTTTCTTGGCAAAAGATACCGGAGCAGTTTGCTATTTCCTTCTCCAACTCAGATGAGGAAACTGAGGCAAACAGGGTTAAGTGACTTTCTCACAGTCACACAGCTAGTAAGTGTCTGAGGCAGTGAACTCAGGAAGATGAACCTTTCTGACTAGTACTTGCACTCTATCCACTATGCCATCTAGCCACCCCACCTCTTCAGATGGAGACCTATTCAATGTTTAGATGCTGAAAGTAGAATTCAAGCACTGAACAACTTCTAGGAATCCTTTCTCCCTAGCTGTACAATCGAGCTCCCTATCCTATCTATGTAATCCAAGTCTGGGCTGAAGATTTTCTTAATTTTTCTTTGTAGAATCAAAATCTTCATACTTGACCACTATCTTCTCTCAAAGTTGAGGCATCCAGGGCTTTCACAGGGAATCTGATATTCCTTGCCTAACTGAAGAAATTCAGAGCTGAGAAGTCGCCTAGTCCAACTATCACATTTCACTGATGAGACGGTTGAAAGGGGGCAGCTGAGTACCAGAAAGGTTTAGTGACACAGGAAATTAGTGTCAGAGCTAAGATGAACTCTGCCTGAGAGCCACAGGCTTCTAGAATCCTGGATCTCCTAGGGTTATGAGGCCACTAACTACTGGGAACCAGCTAGGGCCTCAAGGTTAGGTTGGCAGCTGAAGACCCCTGGAAGTATTTTCCGTGTGTAGGCCTGCTAGTTTCACTTTTAGTAGGTCATTCCCCTGGGGGTAATCATTGCCTATGCTAAGCCAGACCTCACTTAAAGACAATTACCTTTGAGAGGGATCACATTTAACCCTAAATAGCTCAGTGTGATTATGGTTAGAAGATTTTAGATTTAGATCTGAGAAGCATTTCTCAAGTTTCTACTATGTGCCAATTACCAGGGTAAGCATTTTACAATTGTTATCTCATTTTATCCTCACAAACAGCCCTGGGAGGTGGGTGATTATCTTCATTTCACATCTGAGGAAACTGAGGTAGACAGTGGTCAAGCTACTTGACCAGGGCCCCACACCTAGCAACCAACTAAGGCCAGAGTCTGACTCATGCCTTCCTGCCTGCAAATCTAGGACTCTATCCACTGCACCACCCCAGGGCCTGGCTACCTAGTCACAAGAGAATACTAGTAAGAGTGAACAGAGAGAAGGCTCAGAGGAGCAAAGATCAGCTTTGCTGCCTTCATTAGAGAAAGAACATTGACTTTGGAGTTAGCAGATCTGGGTTAGAATTCCAGCTGACACTAAAAATTATGTGACTGGTTAAGTCCCTTTTCTATCAGCTTCAGTTTTATCTGTGAAATGGGGAGTATAACAATTCTAATGCATGCCAAGATTTACAAAGTGGCCTCATAATGACCTGCAAGTATTAGCTCCATTTTATAGATGAGGTAACTGAGGCTTAGAGAAATTGTGACTTATTCAGAGTCACACAACTAGTAAGCACTGAAGCTGGGATTTGAACCCAGGACTCTCCTAACTCCAAAGTGTTCTTTCAAGTGCCCTGTGATCTTTCTGATATTTGTACTACCCTTCTTGAAGTGCTATTAATGAAAGAAGCGCTTTGTAAAAATGCCCTCATAGGAATAGAATAATTATTATTAATAACAGTATTATTACACTAAGGACTTGCTTGGCTCCCTGCGTCTCCTTCATAGACAAGCAAGGCTCCTGGGGCGTGGGCCCAGCTTGGATCTGCTGTGTTCACACGTCATCGCCTGACTGCACATGTGCAGGCCTGTTGCTGTTTCAAGTCCTGGTCCAAAGCCAGGTTTGCTCCTTGTGGGAGAGGATTGGTCCCTAGGGAGGGGCCTCTTGCCCTCTTGCCCCTGAGAATGTGGTTGATGGGTTGGCAGACAATCATGTTTTTTTGAGGGTTTCTCCTGTTGGACTGGATGGAGGATGATCCATGGCACAGAATACTGATTCCTACTAGTCAGCTGGGGAGTTTTGTGCCTGGGTCACAATATGGCTTTATTTTTATCAGCAGAAACCTATCCCTTTTCTTTGAGGTCCTATCTATATTTTAGGTGTGTGTATGTGTGTGTGTGTGTGTGTGTGTGTGTGTGTGTGTGTGTGTGTGTGTATGTGTATGTGTATTATTTGTGTTGCCTTTGGGAAAATATCTGACTTCAATCTGGGCTGGGCTGAATGTGTAGCAAGGGATATTGGGTAAAAAAATGGTCAACATCTCCCACCTGCTCTTTTCAGTATGCCATCCTTACTATATATAGATGAGAGGTATTAGGTAAATATTATAAAGAATAAGAACATCTGATTCTAGTCTTGGTTCTGCCACTAACTACCAGTGTGACCTAACAGCAAATCATTTCCCTTCTCTGAACCTCAATTTTCTTATCTGTGAGAGGAAATTTTAGATTTAGTCCTTGAGGTGCCTCCTGGCTCTGATATTTTAAATTGACTAAAGATTTACCGAGTACCCACTGTATATAGGACACTGTGCTAGGTGATGGATGAAAAATAAATAGTACCTGTCCTCACAGACCTTACAGTCTGGGGGAGGGAGGGGAGAATGACCTGTGTATAGATAAGAATAATTGAGGGTGGTATGGAATGGGGGAGTGGGGAGGGAGAGTTGCAGATACTAGTACTGTAGGAAACATTGGCAAAGGAGAAACCATTTTCCGCAAGCAAAGTTTCAGAGAGTAGCTTTCTGATCCCTTGGTGTCTAGCAATCTATCTACTGTTTCCCATAAGGTTCTTATTTGTATTGCCCATTTTGTCATTGAAAGTCAATCAGCAAACATTAAGTGCCTCATATGTGTCAGGTATTGTCCTTGGTACTGGGTAAAACACAGACAGATAAAAACCAGGCCTTGCCCTTTGGGGGATCACAATCTTTTTCGTGTGTGTGTGTGTGTGTGTGTGTGTGTGTGTGTTTCTACTTTTAAAATTCATAACTTAATGAGCACCAAATAAAATGAGCATTTCCATACAAGTGTATAGAACAGAAAGGGAGGATTGCACATGAAACTTCAAATATCTGTTATGTAGAGTTTGCTTTTCTTTTTAAGTCTATAATATATACAACCTATAATTTTCAAAGCTGTCCTGGTTTTCTGTGATTCCTTCTGTTCTCTTCTCCATTTTGGAGAGGAGGGAACTCTATTCCTGGTTGCACCTCATGCCTCTCACACTCTATTGGAAAAAAGAAAAAGAAAACAAATATGTATAAAGTCTCATATTGATCATGCCACAAAATATGTCTCACTTGCATTTTGAACTTATTACCTCTCAGAATATAGGTAGTGGGGTTCATTTTAGAAAATAAATTTTATCTTTTATTATGAAATTAATTGCTATATACATAACAGAACACACAAAAAAAGAACATAAATGAATCTACCAATCTCCATTTTAATCCATCTGGTTTTTTAAGTGTATATAATACGTTCCACATATTACTTTCAAAAGTGCTCTACTTATCTGTGCTTCCTTCTGAAATTCCTTCTGTGCATTTAAAAAAATATTACAGTTGCCCTATTTTTTGGAGGCATTACTATTGCTAACCTCCTCTCTTTCTGCAAAATCTCTTTCCCAATTAAAAACGGGGAGATGGGAGGGAGTCTTGTAACAAATAAGCCTAATGTAGCAAAACAAAGCCATACCATAACCATGTCCAAAAAATATGTTTCTTTTTGAACCTTGAGTCCAATCTCTCTGTCATGAGGTGAGTAAAATGGTAGAAAGTTGTATTATTGGTACTCTGGAATCCTGGTTGACCCATTTCATTGATCAATATTAGGAGCTAACATTGTAATTGGAGAGGCAACGTACAAATAGAAAGGTTCATAAAGGATGCATAGAGAGTAGATCGAAGGAAAATTGGAAGGGAAGACTGTAGCAGCTGGAATGATCAAGAAAGACCTCCTGGAGAAGTTGACATTTAAGTTGAGTCTGGTTAGAAGCAAGATATCCCAAGAGGAGGCAAGAGAGAAGAAAGACGCATTTCAGGCATGGGAGATAGTCACTGCAATGGTACGGAGACAGAAGATGGACTGTTGTGTGTGAATAAACACAGATAGACCATTACAGTTAGAGTAGAGCATTCATAGAGGGGAATAAAGGATAAGAAAACAGGAAAAGTAGAAAGAGGTCAGGTTATAAAGAACCATTAAATATGAAACAAAGGAGTTTATACTTGATATTGTTGTTCAGTCATTTCTGACTCTTTGTGACACTGTTTGGGGTCTTCTTGGCAGAGACACTGGAGTGGTTTTCCATTTCCTTCTCCAGCTCATTTTACAGATGAGGAAACTGAAGCAAACAGGGTAAGTGACTTGCCCAGGGTCACACAGATAGTGTCTGAAGTCAGATTTGAACTCAGGAAGATGAGTCTTCCTAGTTCCAAGCTCAATGCTCTGTCTGCTGCATCACCTAGCTGCCCTTTACACCTGATACTGTAGATAATTGAGTAGCAAAGTGATATGATTAGAGTTTAACTTTGGGAAAATCACCTCGCAATCAGTGGGAGGGTTAGATTGGAAGGGGAGACTTGAGGTAAGGAGACTAATTAGAAGAGTATTTCAGCTATTTCAGTGCCATAAAGAGCTGATAAGGATTGAAACTAAAGTGGTAATTGTGTGAGTGAAGAGAATAGAAAGTATATGAGAATTGTGAGGGCAGAAATGACAAGATTTAGCAACTCACCAGATCTATGAAGTGAACAAGAATGAGGAAAGGTTGTAGACCTCTGGTGTGTGTTGGCCTGAAGATGTGGGAGGTTATGTCTCCATATGGGTTGTGGTGGTAAGAGTAAATGAAGGGGAGGCACAGGGAATCTATAAGTTAAGAAGAAAAACCTAGGAATAAGAATCTATGGATGACACTTTGGAAAATCAGCAATCTCCTGAAACACATCTGGGTTTGAGGACCAGGGAAAGAGCCTTTTGATTGTTGGAAACTGGTTGGAGGTGAAATGACTTGTCCAAGGTTGCCCAATGGGTTTAAGGCAGATTGAAGGCACATCAGAGGACGTAAGTCTTTAGAGATAGGAGGGACCCTAGAAGGAATCCTTTTATATTGGAATTTAGAACATAGTATGCCTGAATTGGATGAGACTTCGACTCCTCTGGTCTGACCCTCCTCATTTTACAAATGAGGAAACTAGGCTTGGAAAGAAGTGAAAACTAGACCAAACCCCTAAGTGGTGCAGCCTGGAGAAAGGCCTGGAAACAGGCAGAATTCTGTGACTGTGCTGTGTACTTATAATTATTTGATTTGTATGTATTTAGTTTGTAGACTAAAGAAAACCACACAGTTTGTGAGAGGAGTGTTAGACTTGGAGTCAGGAGACTTGGTTTGGAGTATCCTGGCTTTGATACTTACTGTCTGTGTGACCCTGGACAAATCACTTGACTATCCTGAGTTTTAGTTGCTTCATTGGTAAGTTGTGGCTAACAAAACTATATTATCTATATTTAAAAAAAAATACTATATTATCTTCCTCATGGAGTTGTTTTGAGAAAAGTATTTCTGAAGATTGAAATACTTTCTTTAAATGTGAGCTGTTGTTATTTGTACCTGAGATTCCTCACATTGAGTTACCTTCTCTTTGGAATGCTTTTGGCTTTTCTTCACAACAGGAGCCTGGAACTACAGGTCAGTATTCTATTGGTTTGCCAAACTGGGCCCAAGGGGAGACTGGGGAAGCTTTGTCCTAAGCCCTAGGGGCCTGACTTGGTTTTGCTTGTACCTGATGGGCTGTAACTTCACTCCCACAACCTCCTCCCAGAGGAGCCAAGTGTTGGGTTTCACAGAGCCTGCTTAGGTTCTGAAATCATCTCTGGCTTGGCGAGTCATGAATCTGGCCTAAGAAGTCCTTTCCTGGTCCCCAGCAATCACATCAGACAACTCATCTCTTTTGAACCATGTGGTTGGCCACAGCAGCAGACCTTGCCAGGCCTGGATTTGCTGGCAGCAGGAGAGTCTTGGATTTAGTGTTGCGGGCTGGCTGAGCGTTACATCACATGCTTCCCTCAGCCTTTTCCTGTCTTGCTTAAAGACCCTCCCTCCAAAAGAAACAAACAAACAAGAACTTTTAAAAAAATGTTGTGAGTTATGCTGTGGGTTTATTGTGTCAGCATCACTGGCAGAAGTGCTTTTTAGAAACCCCTAAGTGTCTAACAAAGTGTCCATTCCCTGATTCCATTCTCGGCAATGCAAAATCATAAATATTTTTGTTTAGAATTCCTAGGTGGTTTTAATATGTACAATGATGTTGTTTAGCTGTTTTTCAGTCATATCTAACTCTTTGTGACCCTATCCGGGGTTTTCTTGGCAAAGATACTGGAATGGTTTGCCATTACTTTCTCCAGCTCATTTTTACAGATTAGGAAACTGAGGCAAACAGGGTTAAATGACTTGCTCAGGGACCCACAGTTGGTGTTTGAAGCCAGATTTTAACCCAGGTCTTCTTGACTCTAGATCCAGTATTCTCTCCACTGTAACACCTGGATGTTCATATATTTATAATAGGTAATGAAATATTGGATATAGGATCATCTTAAATTATTTTGTCCTTCATGAATCATATTGGTGTAGTCAAAAGTGTGCTAGGATTAATGTCAAAGACATGAATTCAAATTCAGTCTCTGATACTTACTAGCTGGATGAGTCAGACCATGAGTAAATATTACCTCCTCTCTAAGCTTCAGTTTTCTCACATGTGAAATGGGGACAATGATGCTAAGACTACCTACCTCATCAGATTGTTGTGAGAAAAGCATTTTATAAACCTAAAAGTCCAGGAAATGGAAGGCATGTTGGTACCATAACTCCCCATTCCTATGTAATAGATTGGGCAGCTAAGGCACAAAGAAGTTAAACAGTTATACCAGGGTTGCACAAGCAAAAAACATCTCTAAGCTTTTCACTTCCTGACTGGCTTTCTTAGCTCTACTCTCTTCTGTCTCTCAAGCCATTGATTCTATATTATCAGATTAATTTTCCTAACTCAGATGTCTTTTTGTCATTCTCCTGAGCAAAGTCCTTCTCTGGTTCTCTTTTGTCTCCATGACAAAGATTTCATTCCTCAGTCTGGCATTCTAGGACCTCCACAACTCAGCTTGACATGATTATTTTAGGCTTGTCTCCTATTATACCCCTTCTTGGATTCTATACTCTAGTGACCAGGCAGGGCTGGGAAACTTGTGGCCTTGAAGCCATATATGGCCCTCTAGGCCTCAAAGTGAGGCCCTTTGACTGAATCCAAACTTCACAGGACAAAAATATGGGATTTAGTCTGTGAAGTTTGGATTCAAAGGGCCGCACTTGAGGACCTAGAGGGCTACCTGTGACCTTGAGGCCACAGGTTCTCTAGGGACCAGAGTAAAACTGGTGTACCCTCTGTTTCCCAGAGATAGTCCATGTTCTCCCACTTTATATCATACTTTTTACCTGGAATGTCCTCCCCTTTCATCCCCTCAATATCCGTTTATTGACATTTTAGTCATTTTTCACTGTCTAGCTCAGATGCTACCTCTTCTAGAAAGTCTTTGGCCAAGTTGGTTGGAACATTGGAATCACAAGATATGAGTTCAAATCATCTCAGACACTTACCAACTGTATGAACCTAGGCAAGTCATGCTAAGCTTTCTTAGCCTCAGTTTTCTCATCTGTAAAATGGAGATAGTAATAGCAACTGAACTTCCTGGGTTGTTACGAAGATCGACGTATGAGATAACGTATATAAGGTACTTTGCAAGCGGTAAAGTCCTATGTGAATGCTAATGATCATTATCATCATTAACATACTTTCATCGCTATTCCTTGCTCTCTTCTTCCTCATCAGACTTTACCTTTGCCCCTTTGAACCGCCTAGTTCTCTTATGCACTTATTGTTTATTCTTTTACATTAAAATTACTTGGATATGTGCTATATTATTAACTGTTACCCAGAACACTTCCTCAACTAGAGTATAAGCTTCATAAGAGAAGGGACCACAACTTACTTATTTTCAATATAGGTCATCAATCTTGAATGGGTCCTGAAAGGCTTTGAATCATTTCAGTTATGTCTGACTCTTAGTGACCCCATTCAGGGTTTTCTTGGCAAAGATATTAGAGTCATTTGCCATTTCCTTTACCAACTAATTTTACAGATGAGGAACCTGAGGCAAACAGGGTTAAGTGACTTGCCCAGGGTCACATAGCTAGTTAAGTGTCTGAGGCCAGATTTGAACTTGGGAAGATGAGTCTTTCTGACCCAGGCCCAGCATCACTGTACCACCTAGATTCCCCATTGAGAGGCTAGCGAAATCTAAATCCTTCATTTTTACAGATGAGGAAATTGAAACCCAGTGGAGCCAAGTAAGTGACTTGCTTAACTTTGTATAGAGTAGTAAGTGACAGGTTCAATTCAAACCCAGGTTTTCTGCCTCCAAATCCCATCCTCTTCACCACATCCTACTATCTAATGTGGAAGGGAAGGGAAGGGGATGGTTCATGTGAACAATGGTTTATTCTCAAGAGGCAACCATCTCTTGTTTGAAATTCTTTGGTGCTTTTGTCATTTTTTTTCTACTGGGGAAAATAAGAAGATTGTTATCGGGCTGAAAGTTGTAGCTGTCTTTAGCTTGATGGAGAATTGAAGGATGTTGTTGGTTGACAGCAAGGTTGAATTGACCTAAGCTTCAGGTGGAGTAGGGAATGAACATGGAGAGAGTAGACAATCCATTCTCTGTCTTCACATAATTTTTTCATCTAATGGAGCAGGAAGATACCCATACTTGAAACAGACAGAACACAGAAAACAGAGTGGCATAATATGGTATACACTGCATAGCTAAATACTGAAGGGAGAGAAGAAGCAGAAATAATGCAATCATTTCAATTGTGAAGGGGGAGGATTAGGTAGAAAAGGCTTCAGAAAAGGAAGAGGTGAGACCAGAAATTGGGAGAATAGTGAGGCCACTGTCATGAAGAGTACTGGACTTGAAATCAGAAGACTCAGTTTTGAATTCCGGCTTCATCTTTTCTTAACCCTATGGCCTTATGTATAAAATAGAGAGAATGCTATAGGTACAACTTACCCCCAAGGTTGTTAAGAAGAAAGTGCTTTTTAACAAAGTGTAAATGGGATCTATTATAATTATGGAATATAAAAATAAGATAATTATATAATTATTGTTTTCATCATCACTCACTCTTATAGAATGTTAGAATTGAGAAGACCTTAGAGATCATCAAACCATCTTGTTCTTCTGATATATAGAGAAACTGAGGCCCTCCCCCCAAGGAGGATGTGATTTGTCCAAAGTTAGCAAGGATCAGAATCTTGTAGGGTCTTAGCTGGACATCCTTTTTGCTATACCATAACTTGTATGAGAGCTCAAATATTTAGCACCCTCCACTCCACCCCTGCACCAACCCAGATTCTCTTTCCGACTTTGTACTTCCTTTCCGACTTTGCAGCTGGTCCTTCCTCCTCAGTCCCCTTGCATGAGCTTGGAGTCATCTTTAATTCAGGAAAGCAGAGTGGTGAAATAGAAGAGAGTACTAGATTGGAAATTAACGGACTTGGATTCAAATATTTGTCTACTGTCACACAAATTAGGAGCAGGGCATGTCACTTTAGCTCAGTTTCTTCATCCTTAAAATGGATATAATAATGGTTTGCACTGCTGATTTCACAGTGCTATTGTAGTAAGGTAAACAGTATAAACTTCAACGTGTTATAAAGAGGCAAATTGTAGTTATTTTTATTTGATTGTGCATTAACCTTTGGCATTGTTTCTTGGATCTGTAACTTCTTTTACATGGTTACTATCTCTTCCTAATCTATATCCTCATCCTGTCTTGTCTGAACTATTGTTAACAGTCTCTCCGCTGCTGATCTGTTTTCCCTCCAATCTACCCTACACCTCCTGCTGGATAAGTCATTATAAAATTTTTTTCTCTTATGCTTGTTCGCCACTAAAACCTTACCTGGCTCCCTATTGCACCTGGAAGATTGGTCATAGAGGGACTGGTGACAAGTAAATAAAGTAAGAGACTATTCCAGTATTTCTAACTAGAGATATTGAGAACCTGAACTAGGATTATGGATATGGGAATAGAAAAAGAGGAAGGAACAGATGAAGGGGACTTGCCTAACTGGTTATAGCAGGAGAACATACTCATTCCACATAGAGAATCATTTAATTTAGATCAGGAAGAGACCCTCAATATAATTCATTCCAACGCTTATACTTCACATATGAAGAAATTGAGTCCCCAAAAGATTGTAACTTGCCAAAAATCACATAATTAGTAAATGATAGGGTAGGAACTTGAATCCAGGTCCTCTGACTCCAAATCTTGTGTCATTATTTCATTTTTGTCTTTGAAGTCCCAATGCCTATCGCAGTGCCCTGCACCTATTCAGTGCATAATCTGTTGATTGGTTTTGTTCTTCTACATCACAATCTGAGGAAGCCATAGGCAGACTGCCTACATTTATTGTGTCATGCATTTATTTCTGATAGGAATCCGTGGGGAAGATGCCGATTCTTGCCAGCTTTGTCTTCCACTTCAGTTGCCGTGAGCTCTTTCCGATGCATGCACTTGTTTCTCTTGCCAAATGGAAGTTGGCTTGGTAGCTGAGAAACCTCCAGTCTCTTCTTCTACAGAGGGACCTAGATTATATGCCTCTGCTTTAGGGTCTCTTAGTTTTCTTGAATGCTGGTAGCTTTTTGTTGTGGTTTCATAGTACAGTAGGATGAAGAGGTTGGATGAGATGCCTCTGAAGTACTTTTCAGCTTTAGATCTAGGATCTTCTGCTTTGGAGTGGGAAGTTTGGTCCATATCAAAACATTAGAATAAAAATGATATTAATCATTAATATTTATTTAATGCTTTGATATTTGCAAAGTACTTTACATATATTCTCATTGGATGCTCCCAACCTCCCTGTGAGACAAGTACAGTTATCACCTCCATTTTACAGGTGAAGAAATGGAGGCTGACAGATGTTAAGTGACTTGCCCAGGGTCAGACAGCTAAGGAAGCGTCCCAGTAATGATTTGAACTCTGGTTTTGGTGACCGCAAGTTTTACACTATCCACCCTGCTACCGAAGATACAGTGCTGGAAGGGACTAAAATTAGGCTAGGCAATTACCCAGTCCACTTCCACATTATACGGAGCAGAAAATTGACTCTAGAGAGGGAAACTGGCTTGCCTAGGATCCTATAGATAGTAATTAATAGATGAACTTGAAACTAGCTCATCTGACCCCAGGTTCAGGGATCTTTCAACTAGATCTAACTGTCTGGCAAGAATGAATAGTTCTATTGAAATCTGCAAAGTTCTTTTCCCCTAACAGCCCTGGAAATTAGGTGCCTGCAGTGTTGTTTTCACCATTTTACAAATACTCAGAGAATCTGTGTGATTATGTTTGTTATTTAATTATATTATACATTTATTTATTTAAATTTATACTAAATATATATATATATGTATATATACATATATATATATATGTATATATACATATATATATATATTTATTTATTTATTATTTACATTATTTGGGGCCAACTGTTGTCAAATAGGATCCATGGTAACCCATCCAGGGCATTCAAAAGTAAAACCTACTCATAGCCAAGGGGAATAGAGGGACTTAGCCTTCATCAACTTTTCTATTTCTGCTCAAGGCACTACAATCTTCCCAGTCACCTGGGTTCATCACCTTCATTAATTTTAACTCTTCTCTTTCCCTTGATTCCTACATTGTGTCAATTGCCAAGTCGTATCCTTTAGAGCTTACCTCCACAATATCTTTTCTCTCTTCTTCACATGAACACTGCTTAGATTTAACTTAGGATCTAGGAACTTGTTTCAACAATTTTTTAAAACTGTGTTTTAGTATAATTAGTTTATTTTGTAATCCTAGGCTTCTTATTTTATGTATTTGAAACCCTTATTCTGAGAAGGGGTCCATAGGCTTTATCAGATTACCAAAGGGTCCATGACACACAAAAAAAGATTAATTAACAACAGTCACCCTAGGTTAGCCCCTCATCTTGACACCTAAACTCATTGAAATAGTCTCAGGATTGTAGAATTTTTAGCATGAAATGGCCCTAGGAGTAAGTTAGTCCAATCTTCATTTTATGAAGAAGGAAACTGAGATCCAGAGACATAAAGTGATTCACCTGAGATGACACAGATAAAATTGATCTTGGAATCAAACTCAGGTGCTTGGACACTAAATCCAGTGCTTTTTCCATTATATAACTCTGCCTATCATGTGGAAGGGTGTGGGGTTGGGGAGGAAGGAAAAGTCCTACAGGAACAATGGTTCTCTCGGGAGGGAGCCATCTTTTCTTTGAAATTCTTTGGAGCTTTTGTGTTTTCCCTGCTGGGAAAATGTTAGAGGAAGGTGGCTGGGCTGAAAGCTGTGGGTGTCTTTGGTTTGGTGAAGAAGCCAGCAGCAGGACTGAAAACCCCTAGCCTAGCATCTGTGTAGGTGGTATAGGGAGCCATATCATGTTTTCTTTCTCTGTATCTCTATCACCATCATCATCCTCACCTAACACAGGGTTAGGCATACCTTACACCAGGGTGGAGAACATGTGGCCTAGAATTCACTTGTGGCCTTCTAGATCCTTAAGTGTAGTCTTTTGACTGAATCCAAAAGGCCTCATTTAAGGATGTAGAAAGTCACATGCGACCTCAATGCTGCAGGTTCCCTACCTCTGCATTTGACATTCATTATATTAAATAAAACTCCGTTGAACTGAGTTTGATGTACCTGAGATATGGGGGAGGGGGCAGGGGTTGTTTGAGTGTGAGTGTATAGGGGGAGGTGTTTGAGAAAGAAAGACAGACACACACAGAGAGACACAGAGATAGAGACAGAGACAGAGACAAACAGAATTTCTACCTTAAAGGAATCCCTGTCATTATAAATGTAAATAAAATCAAATCTGAGATTTTAGGACTATCCCAATGCCATCATTTTGATTTGCCATATATACTGGAGCTATAAAGACCTTTAGAACATGAAACATGGGTTGTTAGAAGAGGACCATAAGAGTTATTTAGTCCAACTCCTTCACTGTTAAGGAAACTGAGGCCTGGAGACAGAAAGTAACTTGCTTAAAAACACATACCTATTAAAGGAAGATTCAGGACTGGAGCCCACAGCTCCTGATTCCCAGTCCAGGCCCTTTTCTCTTGTGCTATTGGGTTATTTATCACCATCCCCATAAGTTCCTTAATGGTGGTGGTTGTTGGGAAGCTGAGTGACTGGTGCCAATCTCAGAGGGCCAAGTTTAGAGATGTTCTCTGGGTCAGTAATCTAGTGAACAATTTCCTGGGAGAAATAGCAGCAGCCACAACCTTTCTCCAGCTCCGATCCCAGCACAGGTCCAGATTTAAAGTGGAGGGAGGGGCAGGGTACAGCGGAATGAACTGGGAAAACTGAGGCCAGAAAGAGGAGCACAGCTCTCTGGCTAATAAAGAACCTTGATAGCATTAGGGTTAGTCATAGAGATGAGGTCACTGGCTCACCACTGAAGTGAGATGCCACACATAGGACTAAGAACTTTGGGAACATTCTTTCCAAGCTTCTTTGGTTTGAAATCTCCCGGTTTTCATTACTCTTTATCACTTTCCCCTTCCTCAGTCTATATCAATCAGTTGCTACATTTTGTTGATTTTACCTTTACAACATTTCTTGTGTCCCTCCCTTTTTATCCTACCATGACCACTACCCTGGATCAGGCCCTTATCACTTCTTGCTTATCCTATTGCAATAGCCTCCTGATCTGTTTCCCTGCCTCCACTCTCTCCTTTTTCCAGTTTATTTATGTTCCACTGAGCTGTTGCCAATCTGATGTTCCTAACAGATGGTTCTAGCCATTTCTGACTCTTTGTATCAAAAGACTTCCATGACTTCCTGTTGCATCTAGAATAAAATGCAAACTATAGACAGTTTTCACTTTAGGTAAGTGGGTATTGCTGATTTGCCTTTAGATGTTGGAGAAGTTGGCAGGGGCGCCAGCATATGGTTCAAGGACATGTGGGGGCCTGGGTCAGAGAAGCAAGAGCAGGTGGAGGAACATGAAGGGGCAAGGGCTTGCCATGTGGGAACCTGGCCTGAAGTGAGAAGAGGAACATGCAAGGGCTGGGAGCAGAAATGTGGGTTCAAACACAGACCAGAGAGGACAGGCGACGCTTTGGGTCAGGGACAGATGTGTACCAGAGTCTAGACAGATGGAAGACTCATGATATAAAAACAAAAATGAGATAGTCCTTGACCTCAAGGAACTGACATTTTTTTGGGGGGGAGACAACACATGCATATAGAGGGGAATAAAAAGAAAAAAGAAACAGACACAGGTGGACAGACATTCAGGCCAAGCCCCTGATCTGGCAGAGGTGGTGGCAGTGGCAATCTTTCTGTCTGTTTGTCCTCCTGTTTTCACTTGAAGGGTTTTTTTTGGAGGGGCAGGGGAGGCCCCAGATTTCTGAGCCAAGGGTCAGAAGCACAATACTCCACAGTTAATATAGGTGTTTTTTTTGAAATGCAGATTTCTTTTAGCATTCTTTACGTAAAGTGGAACTTGTATAATGCAAATTTACATAAAGCAAGAACTGTCTGTATTCTTTTTGGCATCTACAATCCATTGCAATATGGCTTCCTCATCAAGTCTACATTCCAGTCTCATAGGCCCATTTACAGCTCCTCATACTTGACATTCCATAGCCTGCCTCGGTGTCCTTGCTTAGACCTTTTGCCTGGAATGCTCTTCCTTCTCACCTCTTACCCTTGAAACCCCTAATTCCAAGGTTCAAGGACCACCTTCTATAGATCTTTCCTGATCCTACCCCTCACCATTGTTAATGTCTTCTCACCTCTCCAAGTTTCTTTATTATTTTTTAGAATACTTACCTATCTGTGCATGTGTTGTTTTCCCCAGGAATATGTAAGCACCTCGAAGGCAAGGACAATTCCATTCATGTCAAGAGATGTTATTAATGCTAGGATATGGACTTAATGGGCTTTATGGGTATTATAACTGAGCAGAATATAGAAAAGTAGAGCCGGGAGGGACCTTAGAGATCATCAGGGCAAATCCCTTTGTTATGTTCAGAGGGGAAAACTGAACCTCAGAGAAAGGAAGCTTCAGGCTTAGGAAATCTGATCAACACAGTGACCAATCATAATTCCAGAGCACTCTAGGTGCAACGTGCTGCCCACCTCCTGATAGATGATAGACGCAGAGTATAGATTGATGCTTTCTCTTTTATTTTATTTTATTTTTGGACTGGGACAATGCAGAAATTTGTTTTGTTTGACCATACATGTTATTTACTACAGTTATGAATCTGAGGAATTCACTTCCCCTCTCTGGGCCTCAGTTTCCTCTTGAATAAAAGGAGAAGGTTGGACTAGATAATCTCCAAAATTCCTTCTAGACTAAATCCTGTGATTGCTGCTATTAATGTCGTTTTCCCTTCCAGAACCCATCCTTGAAAACAAGTCACTGCTTTGCTCTCTGCTGTCTGATATGGGTCCACCCTTTTCTTTCTGGACCTCCTCAGAGACCCTTTACGGTATGGACTTGGCCTTGCATTCTGGGTGCTAATCTTTGGCCCCCTGCTTGGCTGGTGCATGGCTGGTGGACAGCTATTCAAGCTTTTATAAAGGTGGTACCTTGGGGCACCAATGTTGGAGTTGTGAGCTCAGTGGAAAGTGCAGAGCACCTCATTGAGTAGAGTCTGGGGAGTGTGTCTAGGGGGCCATGTATAGAACTGGCAGGGTTCCTGTGCTTAGGTGAACCCCTTGTGTCTGATGATGCTGTGTTTGTGCCTCTGCTTGGGGAGCAGCTACATCTGTTCTATGCTCCGAGTGGGAAACAAGTGTGAGAACTGTGGAACTGAGTTTTGATACTTCCATTTATCAGGTCAGTGTTGTCTAACTGGTCCTAGCCACTCCAACTAGGCTAACAAAGGGGTTTTACATTGAGACTATAAAGAAACACCCGAGGTGACAGAGAAGACAGAGATTAAAAACTTCCAACATAAAAGTCTTTTACTGAACAGTGACTTATGGCCTGAGAACCAATGTCAAACTTACATTTCTATGGCATGGTTTTATACATGTCTAATGGGACCTTAGTGTTGCAGGTAGTGTGAATATTCTTACCTCTATTTTATAGAAGAGGAGATTGAGACTCACAGAGCTCATGGACCCATTACCAGAAGGGACCTTTGAAGTCATCTAGTCTGAACATTTCATCTTACAGGTGAGGAAACTGAGTTCTGCAGAAGAGAAGTGACTTGCCCAAGGTCACACAAAGTAATAAGGGACAGAGGTCCTCAAGTCCTCAGACTCCCCAGTTCATTGCTTCTTCCAGGGTTGCCACGGTGCCTTGACTTGCCCCCACTAGTTAAACAGCTAGTTGTCATAATCATATGATCATAAATTTAAAACTGAAAGGGAAAGGACTTTAGAGGTCCTCAGGTGTTACCATCTCATTTTACAAATGAAGAAACTGAGGCCCAGAGACAATAAGGGGCTCAGTCAGGGTTGAGGAGATAATATGACTCTGAGCGGGGATTCAAACAGGTGTCTGATGTTGGGTCTAGTGCTTGGGGTTTCCTGACTCCAAGTACATTGCTGTCTCTACTGTATAATTCTTGCCTATCTTTTATTACCTGGGAAATGAATGGGATTGGACTGCCAAGGACCCTTTGAGCTCTAACATTCTATATTCTAAGGTCCTTTCCTTTTCTAAAATTCTACTTTTTTAAGGTCCCTATAGCCCTACAATAACAATTGTTTATAATGAAATAGTTCAGGGTTTACAAAGTGTTTTACGTATATGCCATCTCATTTGATCCTCACAACAGCCTGATAAAGTAAATGCCTGAAAGCAATGTTGTCCCCATTTTACAGATGGAAAAACTGAGGTAACATAGTAAATATTAGAGACTGGAGTGAAAGCCTTCCTTCCCTCCTCCTGCCTACTCAGGACAGGGCACCTAGGTGGTGCAGTGGATAGAGCACCAGTGCAGTAGTCAGAAGGACCTGAGTTCAAATCTCACCTCAGGCACTTGACACTCATTAGCTGTGTGACCTTGGGCAATTCACTTAACCCTATCCTGGGTCATTTCCAGTCATCCTGATGAATATCTGGTCACTGGATTCAGATGACTCTGGAGGATAAATGAGGCTGGTGACCTGCACAGCCCTCGCTCACTCAAAACAAAGTCAAGTGCAAGTCATGTCATCATTTCTCTGATGGCATGATCTTCTTTGGCAATGAAAGACGAACACACACTCAGGACAATGATGAAGGGTAGAACAGATGCTGGGGTAGCAACATTGGTGTTAATTAAGGACTCTTGGTAGTAATGGAGGACTGCAGTGTTGTTGCAGTTTCCACCTGACATGGTAGAATCCAGGGCAGTAGTTTGGAGGAAGGGGTAGGAAACTACCAGCTTAGTTCCTTGACCTGATTGGGTATCCACCCACTCTGGTCAAGCAGCAGCAATTCTACTCCAGTTCTTACCTCCCAGAAGAGTGACAGAGGTTTCCTTGAACACCACAATTCCCGCTCATTCCTCATCAGTTTCATCTCTAACATCCTCATCCCTCCAAGTTTTGTTCGTCATCCTCACCAAAAGTCCCTTCTTTCTTCCTCCTTTTTCATGAGAGTTGACGGTAAACATCTCTTACTGATTTTACACATTCTTGTTGATATTCTGATTGAACTTGATGACATCCAGTTTCTCTTTCTGAGTCTGTGATTCAGTCAACACTTGCCCTAGGCCCAGTAGAGCCTCCCATGAGTAATGGTAATAATATTAACAATGACGATGATGATAGCTGGCATTTACACGGATCTTGATGGTTTGCAAAGCATTTTACAAGTATCTCATATGATCTTCATGAAAATCTGAGAGACAGGTGCTTTCCATTTTACGGAAGAGGAAACTGAGGCAGGCAGCCACTAAGTGACTTGCCCATGATTATACTGCTGGCAAATATCTCAGACTGATTTTGAATTCAGGTTATTCTGATTCCAAATCTAGTGCTCCATCCACTGCACCAGTGAGTGGCCTTTTGAAGGCACCAGAAAAAAGCAGAGGAGTGAACTTCTGCACATCAGGAAGAAGAAAGAGGCACCAAGGTCCTGGATTCTTTACACCATGATGTTTTCAGTGAGGAAACCATTTCTGTGTGTCCATTCTTATCTCCTCTTTGAAGTATTAGCTACTGTTTGTTCCTGACAAGTTACTTCTAAACTGCTCTCGATATATCCTCCTCTCTTCTTTGCGGAAGTGGGAGACTGTGAATGTAGAACATTACATAGGCGGTCAGATTTAGTTGATTGGTTGGTTAGTTTTGTCAAAATGCTTCTCCCCCTCTTTTTTACTGTTTGTTGTAAGGGATGGATGGTTCTTTGGACAGGGGAGGGAGGAGGGATATCTGAAAATAAAGATGATATAAAAACAAAAGATATCAATAAAAATCTTTTTAAAAGAAAAACATATTAATTTCCTCCCTGGAGAGTTTCTCCTTGCATCCCTTAGTTAATTGCTTAAGTTTGGGTGTACAATTTGAGCTATTTCTCTATGAGGAGACAGAAGGCAGTTTGATAGCTTACTGTGGTCTAGTGGCTATTATTTTAATATGAAACAATAAGGATGATTATTATACATTTGGTGGGGGATGATGAGAATTTTCGTTCTCTCCTGAGGTTGCTGGGGAATGCCATAAATCATGCAGTACCCACGTGTTCTGGGACATAAATCTTGTTGAAGTTGATGTGTTTGGCTGCATGTTCCTTCTGTGCTAGCTTGCTGTTTCAGTGCTATGTTTGTTGCCTGTCTACAGAGGAATGGTTGGAAAAGCTCCCTTTAAATATTTAGAACTAATTATCCATGTACATATTTGGGGAGGATCGGCTAATGAAATATAAATCACAAGCCAATAATCAGGAATAAGTTTTCAGATGGCAAAGAATTAGTAGCTCTTCCTTGTTGCTGTTGTTAAATCCATTGGAACTGAGTTCTTTTGGAAAAATACCATCCCTTTGGAGGAATATCTTCCTAACTCTCGTAGAGACTAGCAACTCTCTACTGAGCTGACATAGCCTTTGACTTGCAGTTAAAACATCTCAGGATTTTTGAACAGAAGAAGGACGTGATGTTTGCATGTAGACATTAGTCTGGTAGCATATGAAGGATAGTTGGACAGGGAAGGGGCAGAAAGTCTTGCCTGGCTATTGCAGTCATCTTGGCAGGTATTAATGAGGGGTCTATACCTAGAAGGTGGAAATGGGACAGGAGAGGAAAGGACAGAGATAAGAAACATGGTGGAGGTAGAATAGTTAATTGTCTCTTCATTTGACTACTAAATGTATCTGTCAATCAAGTATGAAGTACTGACTGTGCTATATTCTGGGGAAACAAAGAAAAATGAAGTAGTCTTCTGCCCTCAAGGAGCTTATACTCTATCAGGGGAGAAAACTTACATATATGATATTATCTGTATAAATACAATAAATACCAGATAATTGGTGGGGGAGGAGAGAGGCACTAAAAGCTAGAAAATCAGGAAAGTCTTCATGTAGAAAGTGGCACTTGAGCTTAGCTTTGAAGGAAACTAGTGGTTCTAAGAGATGGAAGTAAGTAGGGAGTGACTTTCAGCCATGGGGAACTGCCTGTACAATGGCATAGAGACAAGAAAGAGTGTTATGTGAAAAGTAGCAAGGAGGCTGGTTTGGTAAGGCTATGGAGTGTATGAAGGGAAATAATACATAGAGAGGCTCAAAAGGTAAGTTGGAATCAGGTTGTACATTGGCTTTAAATGTTAAACAAAAGAGGTGATGTTTTACTCTAGAGGCAAAAAGGAGCCACACTGAGTTGTGGCTACCAGCCCTGTGATCTCTGATCTCTTCTGTTTCCTGACTCATTCTTTTTTTTTCATTATTTAGTATTTTATTTCTTCCCAATTACATGTAAGAACAATTTCAACATTCTTTTTTTTTTCTTCAAATTTTGAGTTCCAATTTCTCTTCCTCTCTCCCCTCCTCGACTCATTGAGATTGCAAGCAATTTGATACAGGTTGTACATGTGTAGTCATGCAAAACATGTTTCCATGTAAGTCACCATTTTTTTTTTTTTTAACTTCTGTCTCCTTTTTACTTCTCCTTGCTGCGACCAACCCTCCCTCCTTGGACTTTTGATCTTCTCTCCTTTCTTCCGCTCTGGGAACTTGGCTCTTTGATCATTCTCTTGCTCTTTAATCTCAAACTCTCCCTATCCATTGGCTTCTTTCCTGTCCCCTACACAAATGTATGCTCTCTCCATCTTTAATAATAATAGTAACAGCAGCAGCAGCAGCAGGAGCAGCAGCAGCGACAGCCCTTTCCTTGGCAAGGCCATTCTCCTCTCAAGCTGAATTCCTGTCTTTTCCTTTTCACAACCAAACATCTCAGACTCCCTAGCATCTTCAAGGCTGGTAGCAGCTGCTACTTTCTTTGGAAAGCCTTTGCTTATCTCCTAATTGCTGTTGTCCTCTTCCCCCTCAAGAAATCACCTTGGGTTTATTTACAGATACACATGTTGTATTCCCTTCCCCCTGCAGGTAGTAGATACTTAATAAATGTCAAGTTGAACTGAAATGATCTTATTCCAAGTCACTACTCTTTTCTCAAGTCATCTGAATATATATATTTATTAAGTAGTTTTTCTCTATAGGACCTGGTTCTAGGCAGTAGGGGAGATACTGATACAAACAAGACATGTTCCTTGACCTCACAGAATTCCTAACTTGGCCCTTCAGATTCCTTTTCTGATACAACTTGGTAATGCAGTGGATAGAATGTTGGGTCTGAAGTCAGGAAGATGAGTTCAAATCCAACCTCAGATACTTACTAGCAGTGTCACCCTGGGCAAGTCACTTAACCTCTCTCTCTGCCTCAGTTTCCTTAACTGTAAAATGAGGCTAATAATAGCACCTACCTCTCAGGGTCATTGTGAGGATCAAATGAGATGATATTTGTAAAGTATTTAGCACAGTGTTTGGCCCATAGTAGGTGCTTAATAAATGCTTGTTTCCTTTTTTCCTTGTTTCCTTATGTAGTAAGGTTCATACTTGGCTGTTTCACCAGGCTTTGGGGTGAACTAAAGAAAATAATGGGCAACTAAGTGACACAGGGGATAAAGTACCAGCCCTGGAGTCAGAAAGACTCATCTGCTGACTTCACATCTGACCTTGACACTTACTAGCTATGTGACCCTGAGCAGGTCACTTAACCCTTTATACCTTGGTTTCTTCATCTGTAAAATGAGCTGGAGAAGGCAACAGAAAACCACTCGAGTATCTTTACCAAGAAAACTCCAAATAGGAATCTAAGGATTTGGACACAACTGAAAATGACTGAACCAATTCATTGTATAATGAAAAGAGCACCAAAATCAGAATCAGGAGACTCAGATTTTCTTCCCAATTCTGCCACAGAATGATAGTGGATAAGTCATTTTAACCTGAGTGTTAGTTTTCCTGCCTAAAATGGAAAGAATGGAACTCAATGATTTCTAAGCTCCTGTCTAACATTTTATGTGTTGAGATTCTGCTCAGATGGTGATCTATCTGTCTTTAAGGATGCTGTTTTACTCTTGTCCCTGCCCTGCCTCAGGTTAACCACTGTGGGCCTTGTTGGCTTTTGATGTAGAGCCCATGGACTTGTGCTGGTTATCTCATGTTTTTTCCACATAAAGATTTTAAGGGACTCATTCCTATAGTATCCTAAGGGGATTACAAGATATAAAATGTGGGACTATGAACAATATCTCAGACCTTACTGAGACTGAAAAGAGGCAACAAAGAGAAATTCAAAATGCCTGCTTTGCCATCTATATAATATTCATAGGAATGTAATCCAAATATTATACATCTGGACCACCCTCGATGAACATATTAGGGAACAGGCCAGCTTTTCTAAGTAAAATTCTATAATTTATCTTCACCATCAGTCAATTGCCAAAAAAAAGTAGACTATACTTATCAAATTAGATAATATTCATAAAATATTTAGCACAGTGTCTGGAATATAGTAGGTACTTAATAAATGAGTGTTCATTTCTTTATGTTTGTTAATTATGACATTTGTTTTTTGATTCAATGAGCAAAATGCTTCCTTGAAGGCTGTCTCTTCCATTAAGGTGTCTCTCATCCCATAACTTTGTTTGATCACAATCATGAATATAAAGCAGGACATAAAACGGGGAGAGATCTGCTTGCCAATGATGTTTGCCAAAGGTCTAGATTCTGAACAGGGAATAATTAGGTATTTACTGACTGTAATGGTAGGAGCTCTTTTCATCTGCACTTATCCCTTTTCAGAGTTAAGGCCCTGTTTTCAGTTGTGAGTTCCCTTCCTCAGAAATATCAGGAGGTTGGGCCTTGTTGCCACTTGCCTGAAAGGAAGGGAAAAAAAAGCCCCTACTTTTTTTTTTTTTTAGGAATAATGTGAAAAGGCTAGGGAGGGGATGAGAAGGAAGATGAAAAAAATGAAGACTTCAGTAATGTATCTTTTTCTTCCCACTCCATGAATCTAGGGAAATGGCATTTTCTTTTTCAGAAAGTTCCTGTCATCTTCCAAAATTCTCTAAGGAGCTATTACCTAGTGGTAGGAATTATCTTGAGTCTTTATTATAGTCCTTGCCTGCTTGAGTTCTTTCTCAGTGTAATTGATTTTAATAATTCAGAGCAACTGTTGTCTCTGGAGAGGGAGCTGGGTTAGAGGTGGCCTTTTTCGGCAGTGAAAATGCATTTGGGTGGCCTTTTGCAACCAGTTCATTTGGTGCTGGTAGTAGTTTTCATCCATTCGGCATTGTGGTGTCATTGATGCAGACGTGGAAGGGACTTCAGAGACCATCTTATCCAATCCCTCACTCTTTTTACAAGTAGAGAACTAAGGTCCAAAGGGGTTGTGACTTGCCCATGATCACACATGCAAGTAGCGCACCTAGGATTTGAATCCAGGTCCTCTGATTGAATCCAGGTACTCTGATACCAAATGCATTGTTCTTTCCATCGTATTACCCTTAGGGACTTTGATTATTTTTTCCCCCTTCACGTTGCACATGTATGTTTCAAAAGGTAGGGAGGTGATAGAGATGGTGTAGTGTAATAGAAGGCACATTGAACTGGGCTCTTGTCCTGGATCTTCTAAATTGCTATATTTTCTTGGACAAATCACTTCTCTCTAAGCCTCCTCTGTTAAATATGACAGCGTCACTCGGTGGTTTCAGAGATCCCTTCCTTTCAAAATCCCTTAGGATTTTGAATGTGTGAATCTGTAAGTATTCTCCTAAAGTCCCAGGGTCCTGAAAAAGAGGTACTAGATGCCACTCCTTTAATCTACTCTATTACTGAGCCCTCTCCTTCCTATCAGCCTCACCTCTGCCTTGACTGTTGCAGAAGTGCCCCAAGCCTGACACAGACCAATGGAGTGGTGTGACCTAAGATGAAAGATTAGCTCCCCAGAAAAGATGAGCATGCCTTTTGCTGTACTCTTTTACATATACAAAAGATGGTATGGGCATGGCACATCTCCTTGCCTTCTTGGGTTTAAAGCTAGAAGAGAACTTACAAGTCATCTAATTCAACCCCTATGTCTGGGCAGTTGGGATGATGAAGCATGTCTATATATAGAAGAATCAGAGGGGAAATACAACACACAGCTGGCAAGAAGGGTAAATAGAAGAAACAGGAGAAAGGAAGATCAATATGTAAGTGTTGTGTGTTTATAAGAAATTAACAATAATAGCAGCTGGCATTTATTAAGCACTTTAAAGTTTGCAAACATTACAAATATTATTTCTTTTTATTCTCACAAAATCCTGGAAAGTAAGTGCTGTTATTATCTCCATTTTACAGATGAGGAAACTGAGACAGAAAGGAGTTAAGTGATTGACCTAGGAACGTATAGCTAGTGTCTAAGGCTAGATCCGAGCTCAGTTCTTTTGACTGCACATGTAGTGTTCTATCTACTGTGTCATCTAGCTACCACTTAGAGTCAACTTAATATTTTGGTAATTTTGGTGACTTTTCAGAGGTGGGAAGAGAATTGTAAGTATGTATATATAAATACATGTAACCTTTTATAATAATCTGTGATCTTGTAATCAGATGGTCGGGGAGAAAACACTTTGAAAGGTTCAAAGTGAGGGGCATTGTCTAGACTTGTCAAGTCCCTTCCTCTTCTAAAAGTCAGTATTCTGAGATTCCTTCTAGCTCTCACTTTCTTTGATTCTATGGTAGAAATCTCAGTGCAAATGTGTGATATTGACTGAAGACTTTGGTTGATTTGTCAGGATCTGTTGTTCCATTGGTTCAGTGAACCCTCTTTATAACACAATTTATAATCTTAGAGTGTATGATGGAGAGGAGGGGACTAAGAGAGGTTAAGTGACTTATTTTTCTGGAGTTCTACAATTACTTGTTAGGGACTGGGCCTGAAGGTAAACTCAAGTCTTCCAGACTCTGAGGTCAACTCTCAGATTCCTCCCCAAAGTTTAGACAGGCTTAGTTGAGTGTGAAACTTGAAAAATGTGAAAGGGGCATAAGAATACCCTTGTGAAGCACGTGCGGGGTGTAAGAGATTTTCTTTGCTCGACCAGGAAGATGTCTGAATTACTTTACTATGACAACTTCTGCCTTGTGCTCAGAACATTTCCATGGAGGGCAGACTGTTCCAAGACCCAGAACTTGAAGAGATACTGGACAAGTAGGCAGAGTTGGTGATGAGCCAATGTTATAGGTAAAACACCAAGCCAGTCTTAAATCATGTTTTGCAGAGATCACCTCTTCCAGGAAGAACCTCTAGCCTCCAAAATATTTTTCCCTTTGGAAACATGGTATAGTGTTTAAGGCACTGGACTTGGAGTCAGGTTCACATTTAGCCTTAGATACTAGTTGTGAGACCCAAGGTAAGTTACCTAACTGCTCTTGCCTCAGTTTTCTCATCTGTAAAATAGAGAAGGTTGGACTTGATGGCCTGTAATGCCATTTCCTGTTTGAAATTTATAATTATATGGTCTACAACTTCTGGAATTCTACCATTATGAAGACATTCCTGGAATGGAGGGAGTTATGTAATCTTTTTTCTAGAGTCTTCTTAAATGTTAACTCTGGGGATGGAAATAACTGTCCCTCAGGATCCTTATTCTCCTCCAAGGCTCAATTTAGGTGTCACTTTTTCCAGTAGTTTCCCTAATACCTCCCTCCCCTGCATTGTTAGTATTTGCCACCTCCTTATATTACTTTCTATTTGCTTGTCTGTGTGTGCATTTTATCCTTTCAACAGAATGTCAGCTACTTGAGAATAGATACACTGTTTCATTTTGGTCTTTGCATTGTCAGTGTATTGCACATAGTAGACACTTAAAGATAGTTGATTTGAAAGACCTTGGTGTAATCTCAGCTTTACATAAAGCTGACCCAAAAATTCTAAGCCTAGGGATGGATGATTGATAGGATCATAAAATTTGGATCTGAAAGGTATTCTGTTTTTTCTCCCCGTACTTTACAGTTGAGAAAACTGAGTCCAAGAGAAGGAAGGTGATTGATTTCCTGTGGGTCACACATAGTAAGAAGCAGAGCTGAAATTTTAACTCAAGTCGTCTGCTCCAAATTCATTGCTATTTTTATTAATGTACAATTGGTTTGATCATCTAGTCCAATAATTTACCTTTTTAATAAACTTTTGACTTTATTCCTTAAACCAGGGGTTCTTAACTGTGTGTGTGCGTGTGTGTGTGTGTGTGTGTGTGTGTGTGTGTGTGTTATAGACCCCTTTGGCATGAAAGATTAGTGACATTTATGGGTCCCTTTTCAAGATGTTTTTAAAAGTAATTGAGGAAGTTATAGAGTTCAGTTAGAAGTTGGTAAAAATAAAGATACATTTTTTAAAAATCCAAGTTCAAGAACCCCCCTAAAATCTATCTATGGACTTATTGGGAATTTGTGGATTTCAGCTTTTAAGGACACTTGCTTTCTTTTATTCTTGTTGCTACCCTAGTTGCTGCCCTTAATTTCTCCCAAGTAGGTGGTTTCTTTCCTAAAACACAAAGTCTTGTGGTGTTGTCTGCATATGATATTCCCTCCCCCATATAAACCCTGGATTTTAAAAGGGAACAAATGCCCAATAAATTGCTAGAGATCAGAACAAAGATTACCCCACCTAATCATCTTCTAAGAAATGAGATGATTTGGGGGACATTTGTTTCTCACCAGCACTCCTGCCTCCAGCACTGGTTGTTTTGTTGTTGGTGTTGTTTTTTTTAAGCATTTGAAATGATCCTAGCTCAGGATAACTCAGCACCCATTAATATGATGATTGTGGCAATGGGAATTTTCCTCTTGGGAAGAAGATGGCACTTTTAAATTTGGGAATTAGAGTTATTGAATTTTAGAGCTGGCAGGGATCCTACAATTCATTGTACTTCCATTTTTTAGAAGAACTAACTAAGGTCTAAAGAGATGAAATCATAGCTAATAGGTGGTAGAGATGGGACTGAAATTTCATTCCAAATGGTGTATGAATGTATGGAATATTATTCTTCCATAAGAGTTGATGAAAAGGGCCATTTCTGAGAAGACTGAAAAGGCCTTTCTGAACTTATGTAGATTGAAACGGTCAGAACCAGAACAATTTGTGCAATTACAAAGAAAAATAACTCTGACTTAAGTATTCTAATCAATGAATTGTCCAACCATGATACCAGAGGACCAAAGATATGCCGAATTCAAATTCTTAGCTTAGGGCAGACTTGCCAAGGGCGTCCCTTACTGGCATTCCTTTTACATCGATGTCTGGAAGATATTCTGATGATGGTGGTGGTGATGATGACGATAATAACTTCTATTTGTATAATGTTTTAAAATTTGCAAAGTGCTTATTTTCTGCAGAACAAAGGATCACAGATCTAGTGCTAGAAGGTCTCAGAGGTCACCTAGTACAACAGTGTTATCTTCTTTGAACCTTAGAACAACCGTATGAGGTATGTACTATAGGTATTATTTCTCTAATTTTATATATTGAGCCCCAGAAAGTTTGGGAGTTGCCCATAGTGATAGATAATAAGCATGAGAATTGGGATTCTCATGCAGTTCTCCCTGATGCTTAAGTTCATGCTATATCCATTGGACCATCCTGCCTCTAGATTTTAGTGTGTAGCCATCAATAGGTAAAGCCCAGAAGCAGTAAAAAAAAAAAAAATAATGTCCAAAAGGGTTTGGTGGGTCTTATAGCATAAGAAGCTGGGACTTAGTGATGTCAGCTAAGGTAGGATAGGATCAGAAAGCCATTTTGGGACCTTGGACTGAACCTGTGTTATCAGTGATTTCTTTTCCCATGTCGGTCAGTACCTTTTCTGCAGCTTAAGAGGCTTACTTTTTTAAAGTTTAATTTCAGTATTTTTCCAACTTACAAGCATTTATTTATTTACAAGCATTATTCTCGCTCCTCTATTCCCCACTGAACAAAAAAGAAAAAAGATTCATAGCAATTATATATAGTTAAGCAAAGCAAATTCCCTGTCTGTATACAAAATTGTATGTCTCAGTCTGCATTTTTAGTCCGTCATCTCTATGACAGAAGGTAGGTACTTCATCTTTAGTCCTCTGATCATTGCATTGATAAAAACTCTTAAGTCTTTCAAAGTTGTTTTTCTTTGTAATTGACATTGTATAAATGATTCTGGTTCTGCTAACTTCACTCTACTGCCTCAGTTCAGACAGGCCTTTCTAGTTTGCTCAGAAATGGCCATTTCATAATTTCTTATGGCACAATACTATTCTATTACATTCATAAACTATACTTTGTTTAGCAACTTCACAATAGGTGGGAACCCCCTGTTTTCCAATTTTGCTTTTAGTTTTATTGCAACAGAAAGAACTGTTTTAAATATCTTTGTACATATAGGTTCTTTCCCAATTTCTTTGGTCTCTTTGAGGAGTATGCCTAGTAGTGGTTTCTCTAAGTTAAAATGTAGGCACATTTTCATGACTTTTGCGGTATAGTTCCAAATAGCTTTCTAGAGTGGTTATATCAGTTCTACCAACAAACAGTGCACCAGTGTGCCTCTTTTCTTCATAGTTCCTCCAACATTTGTCATTTTCCTCTTTTGTCATTTTTGTCAATCTGACAGGGGTAAGGTAGAATCTCTGTGAAATTTAAAGTCTTAGAGAACTGCCTAGGACACTGAGAAGTTGGATGGCTTGCCCAGGATCAAGTGTCCATTTTCAGAAGCAGTATTCAAACCTACATTTTCCTTACTCAGGAGCAAATTCTCCACAATGTCCTGCCGCTTCTTCTGGAGGCCAGGTTAGATTTCCGTAGATAGGGTCCAAAGTCTAAAAGGAGCAGGATACGTAAGATTTTATCTTAGGTTAGACTAGCACTTTTTGATATTATTAGGAGGCAGAAATGATGAAGTAGGAGCTTTCTCATGTGATCTGGAGACAGAGGACTGAAGTTCTTGTCCTGGGCAAATCACTTCAGTTTCCTCATCTGTAAAATGAAGAGGATGAACTAAATATTCCCTAATGTCACTTCCAGCTCTGAAGCCACTTAGAAAAAATGTGGGTGGAAGAGAGTGAGTGGGCTTACTAATTATATTTCAAAGTATTTTCAAATCTGTTATCTCATTTGATCTTTACAACACCCTTGGAGTTAAGTAAGGTAGTGGTCATTGTCCTCATTTTTTGCAAATGTGGAAATTCAATCTAAGAGAGTCTAAAGAGATTTCTTTACCTGTAGTCAAATAGCAAGTAACTGCCAGGTCTCTACAGAATTCGCACTCCAAGGCTAGTTAGTATTTCTTTTACTATTCCCTTTCCTTCCAGCTAGCAACTTTCCCTAGTTGTAGAGAGTTTACTACATAATGTCTTAGTTCAGTTTACAAAAAGTCTTCTGAAGCAGATAGTAAAAGTATTTTTGCCTCCTTTTTACAAATGAGGAAGCTGAGACAAAGAAGGAGAAAGTGACTCTCAACGTCATGCTGGGAGTTCTTGGGAAAGCTACAAATAGAGTACACATCACCTGAGTCCTTTTCCCACTATTCCACGATGTCTCTTCCTTATAGTTTTAGGTGTACAGTGAGGGGGTCTTTCCATTCCCTTTAAGTTATAACATTTAGGCAGACTCTGTGAATAAGCAACTCTAGGAAGTTATATATAGATGGATTCGATGTTTGGAACTGGAAGAGACTACAAAGGCAGTCTAATTTAATCCCATTTTCACTGGTGCGTTTCTGAGGCCCAAAGAGGTTGTGACTTGCCTAAGGCTAAAAAGTAGTAATTGGGAGAGGTGGGATTTGAAAACAGTTCTCCTTACTTCAAATCCTTTGTTCTTTTCACTCTAGGGTGGTGGGATCTTTCTTCAGATTGCTAGACAAGGCTGGAACTCCTTCAGTCTGAGTTGTGAGCCAATGTTTCTCCCTCTCATTAGCTTCCTCCATCTCCTTCCCTCATCACCGACACTCCCACAGCCCCAGGCTTGAATAAGATGATCCTTTGGAAATGTAATTGGAGACCTAATTGGAGGCATCCTGTCAGGTGACTTTGATACCCCACAAGTCTCATCCTGCTCTGTCCCTGGACCCATGAAAAGACTGTACTTCACCCTGAGAATGGGCTGCCCCAAGGCATATATGCTGAAAAGGTGACTGACCACCTGCCTTTTCCCTTAGCCTGATGAGGTGAGCTGGAGTACAGCAGAAGCACAGGAATGAGCTCTATGAAGAGCCTTCGAGGGCCTGGGAACAGGCACTCCAAAAACATTATTCCAGGACCGTGGGGGATTTGGTATGTTTTCTTGTTTATTAGTTCATGTTGATGCCATGCTCTAGGCATTATAAAGCATTTTGTTACATTATCTTATTGGAACTTAACTGTATGAAGCAGATGGCACAAACGTTCTTGTCCTGTTTCACTGAATAGGAAACTCAAGCCCAGAGAGATCATGATTTACCACTGGTCATGAAGGTAGCAAGTAGCTAGAATGATCCAGATTCTCACATCTGGCCCTTTCAGTGGTCCTTGGCTCCATCTCCTTACATATCCAGACATTTTAAGACCTAAATTATGTCTGTCCTAAGTTGCTTTCTCTTTCAAGAGAAATATGTATACAGAGAATATGAATCTGTTCTGCCAGAAAGTTCTTGCTAGCGTTGTTGCTGAGGCTCTCTTGATGCCTGTGAATCTCATTTTCTCTTATTCCATCTTCTGCTGACCTTCACATCTCCCTCCTCTGAATTTCCATTGTGCTCTTAGGCAGTAGGACCACATGGATATGCACTCAATTGTTCTTTTACTTGAATCATTGTCCTAGAATAGACATAGAATATGAGAGCTGGTAGGGGCCTTAGAATATGAAATATGAGAGTTGGAGAAGATCATCTAATCTGCCACCACCTCCCTTTGTTTGACAGATGTGGGAACTGAGGCTGAAAGAGGAAAATGACTTGCCTATATCTCCCCTCAACTTAGTAACAATCAAGAGTCAATCAAACCTCTGTCTCTTGATATCCAGTCCAGTTCTTATTTTGCTACATTGTAGCCACTTCCCTAACATGCTTTTGCTAGGTTTGGGATTTGAACTCATTCAGCAATGGGCTCATCATCTTAGATTTAATGACCTTAACCACACCACTGCAAGAGTTCTTTGTTTCCTCAGCTGCACTGTAGGCTGTTACTCCACCCCTAGAGTGAGTACCTGCTCTGCTTCTGTCTCATTGATGCTTAGTAGTGTAGAAAATACAGAGAAAGAAGGGAAGATCCTGGGTCTTTTTTTCAAGGAACTAATAGGCGAGTTGGGAAAATAAGACTCTCTCAGATGGAATAGAGAAATAATATTTTAAGGCCATGTATGCTCGGCATGCAATGGGCAGTATGGGAAGTAAATGTAATGGTAGTTCAGTTCCATTGTGGGCTGGAGCAGTTAGGTGAGTCTTCCTTGAAGAGGGCAGTGTTCTTGAAAATGAATTGTTCCTCTGAATGTTGCACTTACAAAATGCTTTCCTCAAAACTACCTTGTGAAGTAATTTGAGAATTATTATCTTTTACAGATGTGGAAACTGAGGTTCACCAGATAGTGAGACTTGGGAAAGGTTATACAGCTAGTAAATTCTTCTCATCCCTTGTTCAGTGTTCTTTCTAGCTATACTAGGATGGGCTAGATAGGAGGAAGAAGGAAGGGGATATAGCATGTATCCCAAGCAAAGGCACTGGCAAAGGAATGAGCCTGGTAAATTTGTGAAAGAGGGAGGTGTGACTGGTTTGTGTGGAGCAGAGGTTTTATAATGGAAGGTAAGAGTAAATACCTACCTGGTGAGCTCATGGAGTGTCTTTAAAAAGACCAGGCTAAGGACTTTGAATTTTATTCAGCAGACTTTAGGGAGCCATTGGAGACTTTTGTGTGGTAGAGTGATATGATCAGAGTTATACTTTCAGAATTTTAATCTGATGCTATGTGTAGCAGGAGAGAGACTAGAGAGACTGTTGCAAAGGTCCAGAAGTAAGGTAATTAAATCCAGGATTAGAATGTTTGGGAGCAGAAATGGAGAAGGCAGAACAGAGAAGGCAATCTGGTGAGTTTGGAGTTCGAATATCTGGGTTTGAATCCTGGCTCTGTGTGATCTTTTGCAATTTACTCCATATTACCAATCCTCAGTTTCTAGCTCTCTAAAATGAAAGGGGTGTTGTAAATGATTTCTAGAGTTGCTTCTGGATCTAAATGCTATGGTCCTAGGGGCAAAAGACATTTCAAAGGAAAAGTCAATAGGACTTGATAGCTGATTCCATATGAGGGTGACTGAGGTTTTTATCCTAGGGTCTTGGAAGAGGTGCCTATGATATAATTGAAAAAGAATGTGGAGTCAGAAATGTTGGTTGGAATCCCATCTCTGTTATTCAATACCTGTGTGACCTTCAGCAAGCTGCTCCCCTATGCTGAGCCTCAGTTTTGTCCTCATAGGATTTAGAGCTGGAAGGGACCTTTGAGAACTCATTCAACTCCCTTATTTTATGGATGAGTAAACTGAGGTCCCAGAAGTCAAGTGACCTAAACTTATGCCTTCAGATTCCAAGTTCTTTAGGCTTTCCATAGTACTGGACAAAGATGGTGTCTAAAGGCACTTTCAGCTCTAAATTCCATAAACCAAAATACCTCTTATGCTTATGACTTTCACCCACTGCCCACCCCCATTCCCTCACCCTTCTCCTCATTCCCTGTCCCAGACCCCATGGAGAAATTAGCCTAGCTGAGGCTCCCTCCAAGGTGTGGTTTCCCTCTTCCTGACTCCTTGGCCGAGGGCCATCTGTGCAGATGTCTTTTCCTACCTCCAAGATTAGTGACTCCCTTGAGAAAGAGGGATGGGGAGGAATGGCAGTTTGAGATCAGTGTCAAAATAGAAACTTACTGGTCCAAGGCGAAGAGTTATTAAGGGAGCGAGGTGGCAGTCTTTTTGAGGGAGGGGGGACAGAGGAGGACCCAGGGAGCCAGTATTTTGTAGTTGAAAGAACACTTGACTCATAGCCAGGAAACCTGGGTTCTAGTCCTGGCTCCATTAATCTTTTCTGAAATCCAATCTCACTTCAACAACTATGAACTGGATATCTCCACTGGAAAGTTCCAATAACATTGCAAACTCAGTATTTCCAAAAACTGTTTTTCATGTTTGTCTTTGTATCCCCAGCACAGTGTGTTGCACACAGTAGTTGCTTAATAAATGTTTGTTGAGCTGATTTACTTCTCTCTGATCCTCAGTTTCTTCTTTTTGGAGTTAAAGATTTGGTCTAGATAATAGCTAACATTACTTTTAGTTTGTGCATCCTCTGTACTGTGTTCTAAGATCCCTTGCCTCTGTGATTCTATGGACCAGATGTGCTGTTGGGAGGACTTTCTGCATGAACATTACTGCAGCTGAGATCTGAGTTTGTACAGCTGACCCTGTCTGACAGACCCAGCTTCTAGAGCTGCATTCAAAAACCAGCCCTGAGACAATAGGCCGGTATCATTTGGGAACATTTTCAAAATGTCCTTTATTTCTGGGTAATTAATGGCAGCTTTGATTAGTAATGAAAGCTGGGGCTGTTTTGCACAATGCTGGAGCAGTAAAGTGTGACTCAGCAGACAGTTAAATCCTGCTGTAACATTACTTTTGCAATTTATCACCTGTCAGCATAGCTTATGCAGGGAATAAAACAAGTTCATTGGGAGACAGCCAATAATATACCAAAGCCTTGCATTGGGTGCTTCTGGGGGAGAAGCCAGACTCCAGTCACTCCTAGCTTTGTCTCCAAAGCTCATTCTCACTCCCTTCCCACACAAATCTTGGCTCTGTAGGATTCTTGATGTATGGAAAGGAGCCCTGAATCTAGAGACGGAACACCTGTATTTGAATCTTGGCTCTCTTACTTACTTGTGTGACCATAGGCAAGTCACTTCACTTCCCTCTCTGAGCTTCAGTTTTCTCTTTTGTAAAATTAAGATTTGATCCCAAAATGGCAAAGATGAAAAAAGTTGGAAACAGTCAAATTTGGATGGACAAGAGATATGTTGTTGAGGGAGCTGTAAATTGGTCCAACCATTCTTGAAAGTGATTTGAAATTATGTTAAGAAAATGACTAAAATACCCATACTGTTTGACTCAGAAACACCATTGCTAGGTATATTTACCATAGAGATAAAAGACACCAAAGCATTCCTATATGTACTTTTAAAAATTCAATTTTATTTTATTTTCAGTTTGATATTTCCCTCCCCATTCTCCCTTCCCTAACCTTGGAGAAGGCAAGAAAAGCAAAACTCATTTCAAATATGTATAGTCATGAAAATAAATTCCCACATTAGCCACATCCTTCCCCAAAAATAAGGAAAAAGAGAACATATGTTTTAGTCTGCAAGCTGAGTACATCAACTCTCTAGGGAGATAGCATGTTTCATTAAATTGTCTTTGGAATTATGTCTGGTGTTGATCAGTGTTACTAAGCTTTTCAAAGTTGATTATCTTTACAATATTGTTGCAGTTGTATAAATTGTTCTGATTCTGCTGACTATGCTGACTACTTTCACTTATACTAGTTCATACAAGTCTTTCTATGTTTTTTTTCTAATACCATCCCCATCATCAATATTTATAGCACAATAATATGCCCTCATATTCATATACCATAACTTGTTCAACCATTTCCCAATTAATGACTATCCTCTCGGTTTGAAATTCTTTGCCACCACGAAATGAGGTACTATAAATTTTTTTGTACATGTGAGTCATTTCCCTCTTTCTTTGATCTCTTTGGGGTATAGATCTTAAAGTATTACTAGGTTAAAAGGTGTACACAGTTTAATAGTTTTGGGGGCACACTTCCAAATTACTTTACATGTTAATTGGACTAGTTACAGCTTTACCATCAATGCATTGATGCGCCTGTTTCCCCACATTCCCTCCAGCATTTGTCATTTTCCATTTTTGTCATCTTAGTCAATCTGATAGGTTTGAGGTAGTATCTCAGACTTGTTTTAATTAGCATTTCTCTAATTTAAATTTAAATAATTTATTTAAAATACTCTAAAATTTAAATAGCTATTAATAATGACAGAGCATTTTTTTCCATATGGCTAGTGATAGCTTGGATTTCTTCCTCTGAAAACTACCTATTTTACATTCTTTGGTAATTTATCAATTAGAGAATGACTTTCATGTAAATTTGACTCAGTTCCCTATATATCTTAGAAATGAGATTTTTATCTGAGAAGCTTCTTATAGCAAGGAACGGGAAACAATGTAGATAGTCATTGATTGGGAGACTGCCGTGGTGCATGGATGTAACGGAATATTATTGTGCTATCAGAAAAAGTAAATATGAAGAATCCAGGGAAGCACTGGGAGATGAGTATGCACTGATTCAGGGTAAATTAAGCAGAACCAGGAGAACAGTATCTGCACAACGAATACAATAACAATACATGAAAAGAACAACAGCAAAACTGAATTCTGTGTAACAATCATAATGACCGAGGTTGGCCCCAGAAAAGAGAAGAAAAAAAGCCTCTTTCTCATTTCGTTAATAGGGTGGCGGAGTAAGGGTGGGGAACATTGCGCCTACTGGCAGGCTTGGTGGATGTATTGGTTAGGTTTGCCAAACTGCTCCCTCCCATTTTCATTTTTTTATTCTTTGCTGTAAAGGATAGTTTGCCTTGCCAGGAAGGTGGGAGGGATAAATTTGTAAAGGAAAGTGACAGAAAACAAAAGATAAAAAAAGTAAATGCCAAAAAAATTAATGGAGGTTAGAAAAGATGATCTCCAAGGTTCCTTCCAACTCTATAACCTATTAAGAAAGAGAGGTTTTTCCATACCACATTCCATTCCATGGGACTTTGTATGGAATGGGGCACATGATAGTTCTGCTGCTTTCTGCCCTAAATAAAACACACCTTGAATATTGTGTTCAGTTATGAGTGCCACACCTACAAACTGGAGCCTGGATAAGCAGGGGGAGTCTGGAAAATGGGCAGCCAAGATGGTAGGAGGAGTGGATACAATGCCACACAAGAATCACTTGGAAAATTGGAAATGCTTAACCTAGAGAAGAAAAGACTGGGGAGCAGGGTGGAGGGAGGGGGCCACTTCTTCAAGGATTGAAGGGCTTTTATATAGAAGAGTAGGTAGACTCTTGCTGTCCTTCCTGACTGGCCCAGAGAAGGGGAGAAGTTGCAGAGAGCTAGATTTTGGCTCTCCAAACAGTTGTCTAACACTGAAGTGAATGACTTTGAGAGGTAGGGAGTTTCCCATCACTGAATGTCTTCAAGTAGAGTCTAGTTGACAACTTAGAGATGATGTGGAATGCTGTCCCATGCATATAAGGGTTAGATTCAATGTAAAAAAAAGGGAACCAATTCCATCTTCTAAATGTAAGGCTTAAAGTCCCTCTGAAGTTTTAACATCTTCTGTGATCCTTGTTACCTGTGGCCATCTATGTGGGGCAGCCTCTCCGAACTAGGCACACCTGGCGATAGATGAGGCGGCAAAAGAGGGAGGAGGGTGAAGAGAACTTAAAAAGCTATTAGGCACCATCTCCCTCTACTCCTCTGTCACTCAGCACTCAGAACAGAATAGACTAACCATGTACACAGAGTTAGCTTTCTCTGTCAGCTGCTGCCACTGAATACAATGTCAGAAATATCTGAACTATCAGTTTCCTCCAAATCTCTTCTCCTCCTAACCTCCCAAGGAGCCTGAAACTCCTTAAGCTTAATTGATCTTTAAAGGAGATGCTTAAAGAGTTGTGTTAACAGAGTTAGGGATTTTGATATCATGGCAGAGGTCCTGGTTCAGATTCTGTCTCTGCCATTTGACCTTGGGAAAGTTATCTCTCTGAGCATGTTTCCTCATCTGTAAAGAATAAATCATATCTAAGGTCCTTTCCAAATTTAGAGCCTATGATTCTAGGAAGAATAAGTAACATGCATTAGTCAATAGTATCCTAAGAGAGAATCAACCTGGCCTAAATGGGTATGAAATCAGAATTGGGTTCTAGCCCCTGTTCATTGACTAACTAGATATATGATGTGTGAATGGGTCAATCAGTTTAGATCTCTGGGTCTCAGTTTTATCACAAAATATTAGAAATGGAAGGGACCTTAGACTCCATGTACTACAACTTGTATCTCATGTAGGAATTGCCAGTAAACTCACCTTTAAAGAGAAGGGATCAGACTTGAAGTGTATAAAGTGTTATAGGTAAGGAATTTTATACTTAAATAATTCAAACACATCCGTTGATTTTTGTATCAGTGTAACACTGTCTTTTATCAGCATAAATTATGACCCCCCTCAGAGAGAATCACAGAGTCAAAATTTAAAGCTGGAACGGACTTTCTAGATCATCAAGGCTAACCCTTTCATTTTATATATATAGATATTTTTAAAATTTATTTTAAGTTTTCAACATTCATTTCCACAAAATTTTGTATTCCAGATTTTCTCCCCATCTCTCCCCTCCCCCCACC
>CM053769.1:335735073-335817938 GCA_028658325.1 Potorous gilbertii | reverse complement strand
TGATTTCTCTTTCCTGTTTACCTTTTCATGCTTCTTGTGTTTGAAAGGCAAATTTTCTTTTCAGTTCTGGTCTTTTCAACAAGAATGCTTGAAAGTCCTCTATTTCATTGAATAACCATTTGTCCCCCTGAAGTATTATACTCAGTTTTGCTAGGTAGGTAATTCTTGGTTTTAATCCTAGTTCCTTTGACTTCTGGAATATCATATTCCAAGCCCTTCAGTCCCTTAATGTAGAAGCTGCGATATCTTGTGTTATCCTGATTGTATTTCTACAATACTCGAATTGTTTCTTTCTGACTGCTTGCAATATTTTTCCTTGACCTGGGAACTCTGGAATGTGGCTACAATATTCCTAGGAGTTTCTCTTTTTGGATCACCCTTTCATTTTATAAATGAGGAAACTGACGCCAAGAGAGGTTTCCCAGAGTCAAATAACTAGTGTTAACTGGGATTTGAATTCAGGTCAATAAATCAACAAATATTTATTTAGCACCTACTATGTGCCAGGTACTGGGTTAGGCTCTAGGGATGGAAAACCAAAATTAAACAGTCTTGCCCCCAAAAGAGCTTCATTGTGATTTCCAAGTCTAGTAATCTTTCTGCCCTACCATACTTTCTGCCATACTTCCCCATGTTGACAGGAACCACTTAGTTTCTAAATCTTTCTCTCCCAGGGCTGGTGCAGTGTTCCTTATGTAGGAGGTGCTGTATAAATATTTGAATGGGAAGGGGACTTAGAAGTCATCTAGTTCAGAACCTTTATTTTACAGATGAGGAAACAGTACCACAGAGGTAGAGCATGGTTTCACCATGCCTAAGTTTTCATGGCTAGTAAGTCGCAGAGGTGGAATTTGAACCCAGATCCTCTGACCCCTAAGCCCCCATTATTTTATGCTGACTTTTTTCTTACTTTTTAGTTTACCAGGATTTGATTGGGGTGAAAAATCTGTTTAACCCTGAGATTATTGGGAAGGCTACTTAACTTGCTGGATTAAGTGGTGTCAGTAGTTTCCCAGCTTCCTTGCTTTTTCCTGTCACTCCCTCATTGAGCATTGAGGGCTGCAGGATTCTGGCTTTTTGACCCCTTATTGATGATGATACAAGGAATAGTGTGTCAGGATGGAGGTACTAAGGTCCCACTTACTTGGCAGAATAAATTTACCATGTATCATAGATGGAGAAACATTTTTGCTGTTTTTAATCTTCTTAACAAATCATTTTCAGATTGTTCACTATTAAGCAGCTAGAAAATTCTTGAAAACTATGGGGATGGAGACCTCGTTGAAAATGGTTGACATGAACACAATAGCATCTTCTGAATTGGGTCAGGAGAACAAGCAAGGCCCACAGAAAATACTTTCCCAATCTTTCCAATCCCCTGACTTACAAATTGGCCATGTTTATAAAGATTGTATCCTTAGATCTTTTCAGAATTTTTTTTCCTATCATTCCCCCATCCTCCTTTTCATAACAAATGAAATACTTAGCAATGAATTTTATTCTCATTCCTCTGCAGGGAAGTAGGTATACATTTCAGCAATAGAGATGTAGGTTAGATTTGAAGGAGAACTTCCTGACTTTGGGGACCTGTGGAGGAGATAACTGGAATGGGATGCCAAGGGATCAGGTAGAAACTCTTTCCCTCAAGATCTTGAAGAACAAAAGGAGTGTTTATACTCTCTGAAGACTTAGTGACCCCAGTTAGTTGTTGCAAGTTTTGTGATTCAACTATCCCCAGCCTGCCTTTGCTTGAAGGAAAATAGGAAAAGCATGATCAGTAAAGAATTTGTACCAAATTTATCATGGAGTCACAGGATTTCTTTTTAGAGCTGCAGTGTTTTGTTGTTGTTGTGAGTTGTTTCGGTTGTGTCTGACTCATTGTGACCCAATTTACGGTTTTCTTGGCAAAGATACTGGACTGACTTGCCATTTCCTTCTGCAGATCATTTTACAGGTGGGAAACTGAGGCAAACAGGATTTAAGTGACTTGCCCAAGGTTACATGTCTGGTAAGTGTTTAAGGCCAAATTTGAAGTCAGAGATATGAGTCTTCTTGATTCTAGACCTGGCACTCTACCACGGTGTCACTTACCTGCCTTTGAGCTTATAAGGAACCTTTAAACATGAAATGTTAAGGCTAGAAAAAGAACATGGAATATAGAATATCAAAGCTTAGATAGAAAAGGTTCTACAAAGAAACAGTTGAGTTTAGAATCAGATGATCTGGGTTCAAATTCCAGTTGATTAACTGTCTGACCTTGGGCATGTCACCTTCTTTGAATTTCACTTTTTTTCAACTGTAAAGTGAAGGACTTAGCTCTGATGACCTCTGATTTCTTTTCCAATCCTAAATTCTGTGATCCTTTTTACTTAAAACATTAGAGTTGGAGCAGCTCTTAAAATATAGAATGTGAGAACCTAAAACATACACAACATACCAAATATAAAATTGTAAGCACTTATTATGTGTAGAATCCTGATGAGTGTTGGCAGAAAGTTTGAGTAAGATATCCTCTTTATCCATAAAGAATAGAATCTGGATGTTGGCTGAAGTGGTCTCTGAAACCCCTTCAGATTTTGAGATCACTGTAATATGCTATACAGTATTATATGATATATATATATATATAGATAGATAGATAGATATGATAAGATAATAAATGTATAGCTGGAAGGGACCTTAAAGTTAGCAAGTCCAATTTCATCATCTTACAGTTGAAGAAATTGAAGCCAAAGGATCAAGTTAAGTCAACAAGCATTTATTAAGCACCTACTATATAAAGTAAGGGGATATAAATAAAGGCAAAGGACCTCACAGAGTAAAGGGGAGACAACATGCAAACTATATACAGCTAAGATCTATACAAGGTAAATTAGAGGGCCCTTAGAGTAAAAAATACCTCATAGTAGAACCTTAGAGACCATCTATGTTCAGTGTCCTCATTTTACAGACGAGAAAACTGAGACACTGAGAAGGGAAGGGATTTGTCTGTCTAAGGTGAGCCAGCTACTAGATGGGAACTGTAACGAGTGGAGCCTGTCTTTGTGTACTTCCAGGATAAATTTTCAGGGGAGGGTGAGATGATAACTTAACTGTTTCTTTCATTTCTCTGGGTTGGGGGCAAGGATAAGCAACAAGTTAATGATTTTCGAGGAATATGTGAGTAGGAAGCCAAAAATAGCTTCCTGATTGGCTGAGGTTTCATGGAATTTTTTTTAAGTGAACAGAAGGCTTGTTTAGGATACTTGATCTAGGTTAGGGTGTTTTTATTGGATTATTGACATAAGTGTTGGAAGGGACCTTCAACAAGGGTCCATGGATAGATTTCAGTTGTCCATGAACTTAGATGGGAAAGAAATTGCATTATTATTTTCACTGACTTCTAAATGAAATTTAACATTTCCTCGATTATATAGTTTCCATAAAAATGTTACTCTGAAAAAGAATCCATAGGATTCATCAGACTGCCAGAGAGGTCCAAGACACAAAAAAGGTTAAGAATCCTTTTTCTAGTCCCATCTCCTTACTTTATAGTTGAAGAAACTGAAATCTGAAAAGATTAAATGACCTACCCAAGGTCACAGTAGTAGCAGATATGCAATTTACCTATATATTTGAACCTATAGAGCACAGAGTCTATTCTGGATGAGTACTTGAAAGTATGTTTTGATTTGTTATATGATTTCTTCCACTTATGTCAGTGTGACTACATAACATCACTATAGTGAAAATATGCTCAATAGGAAAGTATATGTCGAACCTATACAGAATTGTATGCTGTCATGGGGAGGGAGGGGGGGTAGGGGGAAGGTGTGGGGGTATAAAATCTTAATTTTAAGGAAGTGATTGTAGAACATTTATAAATAAATAAAATAAAAAAAATAAATAAAATTATATTATAAAGTGGCAAAAAAAAAAAAAAGAAAGTAACTCCAGGTTTGAGAATTATAATGAAGCTATTTGGAAGTGGCTAAAGTATGGACCTCAGGGACCAGGTTAGTATAAGATAGATTTAGTAAGTGATAGCCCCCCAATTTAGTGGGGAATCATGGGATTAAGGGGTAGGAGGACTCATCTCTTCTGCTCCTTCATTTCATAGATGGAAAATATTAGGCTCAAAGAAAGTAACCTCCCCAAGGTAGCACAGTGAATAAATGGCAAAACTATGGTTTGACCCAAAGTCTTCAGGATCCTGGTTCAGGACTTTTTCCATGACATTACATCTAACCCACCTTTCTCCCAATGCAGAAATCCCTTTGACAAGCGCTTGTCTAGTCATTGCTCATATGTTTATATTTTTGAACAGTTTGTTTTTTCTCATACGATCATGGGATTTAGAACTTGTGAGGAACCTGAGAGATTATCAGATTCAGCCTTCTCATCAAGAAATTGAGACCCTCAAGGAAGCCAGTGAGGAAGTTGGGTAGTAAGGAGAAGTACTGGGTGTTAGCTGCAAATCTTCTGACACCAAATGTGGCATTCTTTCCAATTATACCATGTGGTGAGGTAGATTTCTTTTCTATACTTTTGATTACCTATTCTGTGGTTACATTACTTGTATAACTTACATTTGATCTTAGAAAGAAATGCTTAGAAATGGTATATACATGACCTTCTGGCTAAGCAGTAGAAGAGTAAGGAAAGAAAAGATGGATGGGTTAGAGCAGTGAGCAGAGATTGGCAACTGCATTGAGCCAGGGAGTCAGATAGCTAGAGATTTCTAGACTGGATCTCATTATCTGAATTAGATTGCACTTTATTTTCTTTTCAGTGAATCTGGTCAAGTCATTCAAGAATCTTTAGTGGTTCTCTATTATCTACACATGTGAGACAAGTGCTCACATAGGGGTCCAAAGAAGTGATACAATGACACTCTTAAGGTCTGTCTGAAGAACTTTGGAACTGATGGTGAGATATGGGAGACACTGGCACAGGACTGCCCAGCATGGTGTTCCTTTGTCAGAAAAAGGCCCTGTGCTCTATGAGCAAAACAGAATTGCAGTAGCTCAAAGAGAACAAGGGATGCTTAGATTTAGAGACATCTCCATTCCAAATGTTCATATGGACTATTTGTGATTTGCCTGTGGTACAGCCTTCCAAGCTCAGACTTGTCTGATCAGCCACAGTGAGATAGACTGTACCTTGACCCCAACATAGTGATGTCATTTTGGTCCTCTTTGATGACGAAAGACAATGACCAACCATTAGTTGAACAGTAAAGTTCAGGCTTCTTTGCTTGACATTTTAAAGTCTTCCACAAACTACACCACCCTACAGTTTGCTACATCCCTGCCTTTGCTCACACACTTGTTCCTTTTCCAGAAATGACTTCCGTTTCCCCCCCAGACCCCCTTTTAAATAAAAAATTCCAGTGTAGCCTTTAATGCCCAACTCAAATGCTGGTCGCTGCCTTTGGGCAGTGTCTTTTGATTCCTCCTTCCCCTCAAAGGCATTTTTTTCCACCTCTGGATCCCATATAGCATTTTGTTCTGTAACTCTCTAATGTATTTTTTGTCAATTATTTTATATCATACTAGGTATATTTGTTGATGTTTTATCTCCCTGCTAGACTATAAACTCAGTGAATGCAGGAATCATGTCTCACATAAACTTTGTTTCTTCTAGTCAATTCTGTAAGTAGTAGGTACTTACTTAGTACATTTTTGTTGAACTATGTCTGTTTTGGAATTCCTCACAGAGATAAGACATAATCTGGTGAAATGAAAACTAACAACAGAGGGCAGTGTATGATAGGAGTCAAGTGAAGAGAGAGTGATTGCTAGAGAAATCCAAGGAATTAGAAGTCTCTTGTAGATTGGAGTGGTCAGTGATGGTTACCCTGAGGACTTTGGGGCTTGAGATCGGGACTTGAAAGAGGAAAAAGATGTTGTTTGGCCAACAGAAAGGGTGCAAACTGAGGGAGGAGAAAAATTTCTAGGGAACAAAGAGATTAGTCTGGGAAGAGGAAATTCATGTAGAATGGTGATAAATGAGACTAGAGAGAAGGAAGGAGGGAGCAAGCATTTGTGACCTACTGTGTGCTAGAAGCTGTGCTCAGCACTTTACAAATATCTCATTTGATCCTCACAACACTCCTATGAGGTAGGTGATATTATTATTCCCCTTTTACAGTTGAGGAAACTGAGGCAGAAAGAGGTCAAGTGACTTCCCAGTGTCACATAGCTAGTAAATGTCTGGGGCTGGATTGAACTCAGGTCTTCCTGACTCCAGACTCAGTGTTCTATCCTCTCTGCTACCTAGCTAAAAGGATAGGATGTAAAAGCATCTAGCTTAGAAATTTATTAAGTTAGTAGAGAGCCCCAGAAGGGTTTTGAGTAAGGCAGTGTCATGATAGCATTTACTTGCCCAAGGCCACATAGTTAGTACCTTAACTTGAGTTTTCTGACCCTAAATCCATTGTTTTTTCCACTATTGTAAGTAGGATCTCTAGGACTTTGAGTCCATTAATTGTATTAGCCTTTTTTTTCCTTACACTAGCCTTGGAGGGCCCTGGAAAGAGCCTGCCTTTGCATTCACTGCTCCAAATCCTGGCAACTATTATTCCTGCCCCCTTCCCATCTATATTTTTCCTTTAGAAAGAGAAAGAGAGAGAATTTGTCTGTTAAGAAAGCAAAGTGACTGGGGGGGGGGAGGGGGGAAACAGTCAAATTCATACAAAGGAAGAAATGTGGTTGCTATGGAAACTGCAAAGTATAAGCAGAAACTTTCCATGGATGGAGGAAACCCCAGGCCCAAGTGGCTCAAAAGTGGTGAGGCTTGGCAGGGAGCCACAATACCCTCTAACCCCATCCTTCTTCTTTCCTTCTTTACCGAAATAGGACAAAACATTCTTACTCCAACTACTCTGGTGCTTGGAGATCCTCATAGGATTTAGGGATGGAAGGAGATAATCCAGTCCAACTCCTGCCCCTACCCCCACCCCCACCATAATACTCGTCCCTTACCGAGGTAAAAACTGAGGCCTAAAAAGAGGAATTGACCTGAGTCTCACAGATGGTAAGTAGTAGAACTAGGTGTCAAACTCAGGTTCTATGATTCTAAATCTAGTACCATATTTTGTCTGTACCAGTAGAGCATCCATCACTGGCACCACAGCTGTGTCCCTAAAAGAGCTGAAAGGAGTCAAGGGCATGAAGGGCTGGAACAGTTTTTTCCCAGTCTGCATTAACCTCCATAGCCCAGATTCTAGAATTGCCTTTATGTCCATCACACTTGAAATTCAGGCTCCCTGGCTCACTCAGTGCTGAACAGAGTACAGTAGAATTGTAGAATTAAACTACTAAATTGTAAGCTCCTTGAAGGCAGACTGTTAAACTACTAAATTGTAAGCTCCTTGAAGGCAGACTGTTTTTCACCTCTTTTTCTATCCCTAGTCCTTAGCCCAGTTCCTAGGACATAATAGGTGCCTAATAAATGTTGATTGTTTGATTTCTTCTTTAGATTCTAATATCCTCTCAGAATTCTGATATTTATGTGCTGTGTTTGGAACAAGAGCATAGCTTTAGATTGGGAACCCTCAGAGGCCAGGAACTGGCTTCTTCCAGTACCATAGCTATTAACCTAGTTCAAGCTGAACTCAGCAAATATTTATTAAGCTCTACCATGTGGCAGGCACTGTGATAGGAAAACAAAAAGAAAAATAAAAGTCACTGCCCTCAAGAACATCTATCTACTCATGGGGAAGGGGAAGCTAGGTAGATAGAGTGCCAGACTTGGAGTCAGAAAGACTCAGGTTCTTGAGTTCAAATCTGATCCCATATACTAACTGTGCCCCTTGGTAAGTCACTTAACCCTGTATGCCTCAGTTTCCTCATCTGATAAATGAGCTGGAGAAGGAAATGGCAAACTGCTCTTGAATCTTTGCTTAAAAAAATAAAGCAAAACCCAAATGCAGTTACAAACATCAGATGTGACTGAAAAACAACTGAATGAGACGCCATGGGCAGTGGGGCAGGGATGGGAGAGAACACATGACCTAAGACAAGGAAATATAAACTCTATACAAAAAAATATGTGAAGTACTTGTGGCAGGGAGGGAGGGAGGGAATGGAGATGGGAATCTCTAGCAAAGGGGGAAGGAAGATCAGTAAAGGCTTTGGGTAGGAGGTGGAAAAGAACTGAGCTTGGATGGAGTGGTGAGCAGGGAAAGCATTTCAAGCATGGAGGACAGCATATGCAGAGCCACAGAAGTGGGAGGTGGAATGTTGTCTATGAGACATCAAAAAGTAGGTTAATTTGGCTGGAACGCAGTTGGTGAGGGAGAGTAATATGAACTCTGTCTGGAAATATCAGTTGAAGCAAGATTGTAAAAGGCATTAAATGCCTAAACAGGGGACTCTGTATGGTATTCTAAAGAGTTTAGGGAGCTACTGAAGTTTCTTGAGGAGGGGAGTGGCATGGTCAGACATGTTTTATGACATGTGTGCACAAGACTTCAAAATTTCTGAAGCTCATCCACTCATTTGACCTTTACAAGTGTTCTGAGCAGAGGGAGTTCAATGTAGGTATGTTATCTCCACTTGTTAGATAAGAAAATGGATCCCCAGAGAAGGAGAACAGTTTGCCTGAGGTCAGACAGTATCAGTGGTAAAGCCGGTGTTAAAACTCAGGTCCCTTGATTTCTGTCTTATGTCCTTCCCATCATAATATACTGAGTCTCCTTGAATATAACGCCATGGATCTATCTGTCATAGGATGAATTCTTTGAATTGCATTTCTTTTTTTTTCTTTCCTTTTTAAATTTATTTTTAGTTTTTAACATTCATTTCCACAAGATTTTGAGTTCCAAATTTTCTCCCCATCTTGAATTGCATTTCTTTCCATGAGCTTGGGTTTGCATGAAGAGTGAATTTGGGGGGTAAGGGAGGATGTAGCTGGGTGATACAGTGGATAAAGCACAATGGATAAAGTAGATGGAGTCTGGAAGACCTGAGTTCAAATCCTACCTCTGGCACTTACTAGCTGTGTGACCCTGGGCAAGTCACTTTAACCCTTCCAATTTTTTTTTTAAAAAAGAGTGAATTTGGGTTGTATTAAAAAAAAAGTATTAATGTTCAGAATGAGGGAAATCATAGACCTACTATCCTCTACCCTAGTCATATATAGCTAAAGTTAATACTTAAGAAAAGTTTAATACTTAAGAAAGATATGGACAATCTGGAGCATAGTCCAGAAAAAAAGGAAACTATGATGAGGATGAGATTGGATACCATGCCATATGAAGACTAATCTAAAGAAAATGGGGATATTTGACCTGGAGAAGAGGAGCTTAAGATGGGAAGCACAGCTGCTATCTTAAAACCTTTGCATTATCATGTGGAATAGTATTTTAGTTGGTTCAACCTTCTGATAAAGCTCAGCTCAAATACTGGGAGGCAGTTCTACAATTATATCCAACTTCAGCATGTCCAAACTCGAGCTCTCATTATGTTACCTCTCCCCAGTCCCTTCCAAACATCTCTTTTTCTGTCAAGTGCAGCATCATTCTTTCAGTCACCCAGATTTACAAGGTATCCTTGACTTTTCACTCTCCCTCCTTTCCATATCCAATCATTTGTCAGATCTTATTGATTCTGTCTCTACAACATTTCACATACATCGCCTTCTCTCACTCACAGGGCCACTACACTAATTCATCACCTCTTGCCTACGTAAAAGCAATATCCTCCTAAGTGGTCTCCCTTCTTCCATCTTATTCCTTCTAATCTGTTTTCCATGTAGTTGCCAAATGGATATTTCTAAATCAGAGGCCTGAATATGTCACCACTACCACCACCCCCACCTTAAAAATGCCATGGGTTCTCTAGTACCCAGAGGTAAAAATTCAAACTTTTGTTTGGTGTGTAAAGGTCTTCCTAATCTGACTCCCATCCACCTTTCCAGTCGTAACTACTCCTTATTCCTACATCCTCTCTACATTCCAGCCAAATTAGGCTATTTGCTCTTCCTCGTACATTGCATTCTAGGTCTTGTCGTTGTGCTTAGGCACCGTTTGTCCCACGTACCTGGAATGTGCTCCCTCCTACCTTTCCCTTTCTTGGAATCGCTAGCAAGAGACACCTACCTAAGGCCTTTTCTCTTGGCCCCAGCTGCTACCATTTTGTTTCTCCCCTTGTTTTAGATTTACTTTGAATGTATTTTGCATTTACTTATATGTCTTTTTTTTCCCTTGATAGCAGGGATCCATTTATCCTTGTACTCTCAGTGCCTAGCAGAATTCCTGGCAGCATAATAGGCATGTGATAAATGCATGTTGATCAATAAAGAAGGATAATAGATTGAGCAGACCTATTTTTGAGTCTTGTTCTACTATTTATATGCTTTGTGACCTTGGACAAGTCACTTTCTCTTTGGGGGCCTTAATTTTCGCCTGTGCAAAGTGAAGGGGTTAGATTAATAATTGATAACAATGTTATGTAGTAGTAAGAGCCTAGAATTGGGAATAAGAAGAATTGGTTTTGAAGCCACTTCTCATTTTCAGTTATTCTCCATGTGACCTTGGGCAAGTTATTTAATATCTATGAGCCTTGGTTACCTTCTCCAGTCAAAAGAGGGGATTGGGCTAGATAAGGCCTAAAGTCCTGTCCAGCTCTAATGTTCTGTGACTGGCAAATTCAACTCAACCTCAGCTGTTCCTTGTCCCTAAAGGAGAGGAAGTGAGAATAAAGTGTCTGGAACCACCTTGGGGTAAAGTAGGGAGAGTTTCAACCTGCAGCATCTTCTGGGGTTTTTTGTTTTTCAAATGAACATTTGGCATTCCACTTGGTCTCTTGTAGGTTCTATATTGGAGAGAGGCTTAAGATTTCTCTGGGGAAGAGGAACAATGGAACAAATATATTATTAAAGGGCAGAAAGGCAGCACATTGTGTTTGAAATATAATGGGAAAATTTATTTGATAGACTATAAATCATGGGATGGAAAGCATTGAAACTTGCCAGAAAAAAAATTTTAGGCTATTACTTATTCATGGGTAGGGGGAAGGATGGAGGGGAGAGGAAGATTTTCATTGGGAGACTTTGGAGCAGTTGGATTGTGTGAATCCCTAAAGCTCATAATTTCGTAGTTAGCAATAAGAGTATCTGCAAATCTGTTATCCGATTTCATTCTCACAATGACTGTATGAAGTAGACAGGGCAAGTGTTATTAACTGTACTTCATTTGATGAGGAAATTGAGGCCCAGAGAGCTTAAGTGATCTGCCTAAGGTTAGAAAGATGCAGACTCCAGGGCTCAAACCCAGGTCTTACTCCACCTTCAATATTCTTTCACTATATGATCATGCTTCTTAGTTGGGCTGAAGTGGCAGAAGGCTTTTTGTAAGTGAAAAGAATAACATAAACAAAGATGCAGAGGCAGGAATGAACTTGGCATGTGTGGGACACATGGGACCAGCAGGTCAGGCTGGAGTAGAGGGTGTGAATTGTGGGAGGTAAGATGGGTAGGTAGGGTGGAGTGGAGCTGTTCTGAATAACTCTGCTGTTTGGCAGAATCCCTGAGGTGCCCCACCTTCACTCCACCTCTAGGTCTCTCTGTTGTCAGATTACTCCCACTATCCACCTTCTTGAAAATAACAACCTTAGGACTCCCTAGTTTCTTCTGTTTAACTATGAGGTCACTATCCATGAGGTCCCTCAAACAAGTTCTGTCTGGTCTTCTTTTACTTTCCTCTTCTCTCACATCTTTCCCACAGTTCACAGATCTCTATTGTCAGCTTTTCTAGTGTTCAACAATTTGGTCTAAATCTTCCTATGCAACTCTCTCTAATATCACTCCCAAAACATCCCTTCTAATTCAGTCAGGCTGATTTTCTTCCAGTTTTAGCATTCCAAGGTCTCTTTCCATTTTGATATTTTATGCCAGGGTCCGATGTGGTCTGCTTATCAGATAGATAGATGAGATAATGTTGGCCGGGGCAAATTAGAATGCCAAAAGGTCTTGATATGCTATACTGGTCCAAATCTGATATGAAACTTAATAAGGATAAATATAAATTCTTAAGACTGGGTTAAAAAATCCACTCTAAAAGTACAAGATGGGAGAAAGTGTGACTAGAGAGCAGCATGTCTGAAAAAGATATGGTGGTTTTAATGGACCACAGACACAATATCCATAAATATTATGATATAGCAGCCCAAAAAAGTTGCTAATGCAATCTTAGTCTACATTAAGAGAAGTGAAGGATCTAGAATGAGAAAGGTGATAATGCTGTTGAACTATGGTCTACTCAGACCACTTTTGGAGTATTGTAGCTATTCTATATGTGTGACCTTGGGCAAGTGTCTTAACCTCACTGGGTCTCAGTTTCCTCATCTATAAAATAAGTTGGTTGGACTAGATAACCTCCAAGGCTACTTCTAGCTATAGCTCTATGATCCTATGTTCATTTCTGGGCACCACATTTTAGGAAAGATATTCATAACTATAGAGTGATCAGGATGGTGAGGATCTTAGAGATCATGAAATTCAAGGGTAAGTTGAAGGAATTGGAGGTATTTATCTTAGAGAAGACGTGGGACTGAGATGGTTGTATGGGATGCTTCAAGTATCTGATAGGCAGTAATGTGGAAAGAGAGACTATGTTTGCTCAATTTGACTTCCAAGGACCGAAGGAGGAGCATTTAATGGATCACAATTGCTAGGAGGCAAATTTAACTTGAGGTAAGAGAAAGTAACAAATAAGCAGAGCAGGGAAGAAAGGGAAAGTAACAAGCAGTAATAAAGCACCTGTTATGTGCCAGGTACTATGCTAAGCACTTTACAAATATTATTTCATTTGATTCTAAAGAGAGCTATCCTAAATGGATTGAGAAGCAATGGACTCTTTTTCAGTACAGTTTATCATGTGAATGCTTGATGACTGCTTGTTACAAGATAGCATGGCATAAGGGAAGGAGTGCTGGGTTTGGGATCTTATGACTTGGTTTTGAGTCCCTACTTGCCATCATCACTTTGGGCAAGTTATTTAACCACTCCATGTAATCACTGGTAAAATAAGGGAGTTGGACTAGATAATCTCTCATATCCTTTCCAGCTCTAAATCTCTGATCCTTTGTTATAGATGGTGTTTTCAATCCAGGTGTGGGTTTGACTATATAGCCATTGAAGCCCTGTCCAACTCTGAGGCTCTGTGATTGATTCTGTGCTCTAAGCTCTAACATATTTATGAAGATCATTAATGGGGGGAGTAGTATTTTGGACCTATCACCTACAGAAAAAACCCCACCATGAAATCCTTTGTTTGGTGGTCAAGGTCCTTCCTCCACCTTCTGAATCTTACACTTTAAACTACTTCCCCCAGCAGCACCTTATATTCCAGTGGCACAAGATACTCCAATCTCCTGACTCTAGGCATTTTCTCTGAATGCCCCTTCTCTGCACCCTCCCCGTGCCGGGAATGTTTTCTCTCCTAATCTCTGCCTCCTTGACTTTCTTCAAATCCCAGGTAAAACTCTACCTTCTAGTGCCTTCTCTTGGTTGATTATTTCCTATTTATCTTTGTATTGTTAATGAGAGTTAAAGATCTTCCCTGCTCACTAATAGGCCTCACTTGGAACCCACTGGGGGAAGCTTGATGAGGGGAAGCTTATTTTGTAGGAAGGCCCACACCTTTTGTTAATTGCTAATGAGGCATTGAAAAGTATATATATACTATGAGGTGAGATTTTGCTTTGAGGGCTTCTTTGGAAGAAGATTTGTGTGCCAGATGAGACTCTTGAGTAGTTGTACCTCCCTTCCCCCCTTGAAAACCCAGATGTTGGTGCTTCTCTCTTTGGTAACTATGTATGTATGGTTAGACAGTTGGATCTGTCTGTTGATCTCTGATGCATGTATTGCCCCTGGTCAGACAGAAACCTTGCCTGTTGGTCTTTCTTTCTCTGTATATTCTCGGTTTGTGAATGTAATTAAAGTAGATTGTTGATACCCTTTAAAGTTGCTTTCCTTAGAAGAGCAGATCTAAGAACCTGTGCCATGTGTGTCAGGGTGCTTGCTGCTGCAATCCTTTACATAGCATAGTACATAGATATTTGTATGTTGGCTCCTCCATTAGGTTGTAAATGCTTCAAAAGCAGAGGCTGTCATTTACCTTTCTTTATATCCCCAGTGCTTAGTTAGCACAGTTCCTGGCTCATAGTAGGGGCTTCATGAATGTTTATTGACTTTATTTGACATTCCTCAGATGTGAGGAATGATGATGGTGGCAATGAAGGATGGTGGTTAATGGAAAATAGTGGAACCCATTTCTGCACACTGGTTATAGCAAGTTACAAGATCTCTCAAAAGGATTCCTCTTGGGTTTTTAACCTGTGCAGCACCTTGCCACCAAGTTCTGCTGGGGAATGGCTTCTCCAGTCAGGGGAGGAATTTTCTATGATAGATTCCCAGAATCAGGCCAGTGTGTCTGGCTGGAGATTCCCAGGAGGGGGCAGCAGCTGCCTGGCCCTTAAACAGCTGGAGCACAAAAAAACGTTTTGTCTACAGGCTGGTGACTGAGAGAAATCCTAGCCTTGCAAACTTTGTCCCCATCCTGGCAGATTTTTGGTGGTGTTGGTGGTAGTGGTTTTTTATTTATTCATTTATTTATTTTGCCCCTTGGTTGCTGAAGAACTTGGGCTTTTTTCTCTCTTTGGAAGGCCAATGATTTCTTATCTTGTCTATGGCACTGTGTATGTTAGTGAAGAACATGCTGGCTCCTCCTAAAGCACCGAGTCATCCTAAGGGTGTATAGGGATTGGAGTCATCCTGAAGGGGTGTAGGGTCCTGTACTACCTCAAGAAAGTGTTGTAGAGTTGGACTTGGTTCCTAGAATGAGGGGGATGCAGGGGCCTGCCGATTCCTTGACAATGCCCAAGAGGTTTGGGGACTAGAATTTTCTCTGGAGAGGCTGGGTATGAATTCAGGGTAGTCTCTGAAGGGAGTGTGAAGTATGTGGGACCAGGGGAGATCCTTAGCGTATGTGTGCAAGGGGCCTGGAGACTTCCCTAGTTGAAGGTGAGGTACAATGGGCACTGGGGTTTGAAGACCCAGGGCCATGTTGTTTGGGTGCAGGGGGAAGATGTGATATCCAGAACAAGTTCTTAGCCACACATAAAATGAACTTGTAATGAGTACCCAGAGGACTTTGACAGGAAAGAGAACAGTAACAGCTTCAGTTTCTATAGAGTTCAAAGTTTACATAACACTTTTCTCACAACATACTGAAATGAATGAAGTGTATCATTGTACCCATTGTAAAAATGAGGAAACTGAGGTTCAGAGGTCCGCATCACACAAGTATCAGAGCCAGTCAGGTCTCTTGACTACAACCACGTAGGTTTTAGATCTTCCAACTATGCTATGTTTCCTGATAGAGACCCTCTGCTGTCTCTTAGGAGCTGATTGGATGCATATTTCATTAGGATGAGCTAGAAGAAAAAACTTCTTTATAGTTCTTTTCCCCTCTGATCCCAACCCCATCCCCAAAGTAACTGTAGCTCTCTGGTCCCCATAGTCTGGGGATTTAGAGATTGTTGGTGGGTAGGATGAGTGGTCAACTGCACCAATTGTAACTTGGGTTCTAGTGATGATACCTTTGATGACAAGACACTTATCACCCTGGGATAATAACTCTTTTCTCCCTCTGGAGTATCCTTCCTCTCTTTGGATATGTTGTATGGGATGAAGAAACTGAGGCATAGACTGTTGAAGGCTATGAGGTAAAGTTTAGTGGCACAGGAAAAAATAGAACCTAAGTATCTTAGCACCCTCCCACTGTGTGTGTGTGTGTGTGTGTGTGTGTCTGTCTTATCAACTGGGCTATATTACCATCTCCCCTTGGCCATTTATGTCTGCAAAATCATGAACAAGATTGGAGCTAACTGTGCTTAGGTGTACTTGTGGAGCAGTAGAAAGAGCACTGTCTAGAAGTTAAGGGATGTGAGATAGAGTGCTCTCAGAGAAACAGTGTGTGGTCTTAGATAAGTCACTCAATCTCTGGCCTTCAGTTTCCTTCTCTGTAGAAAGGGTATGGGGGGGGGCAGGAAGGGGGGGTGTGGGGCAGGCTACATGATCTCTAAGCTTCCTTTCAGCTCTAATATCTTTTTGGATGTTTTCCATTTCTAACATTTTGTGTTCTAAAATTCTGTATCCCCTTTCAGCTCATAACAGCTCATGATTCTCTGTGCTGCAATTTCCTTACTTGTAAATTGGGGCTAATAAACTTTGCTCTTCTCTAGCTCAAATAGATGTGAAAGTGTTTTGCCATTCAAACATTCTTGGTAGTTATTGCTATGGCATCTGTGGTATCTGAATGAAAGGGGGAGACTTTCCAGGGTCAGATGCCTGATGAGGAGAGGAGGGAAGAAAAAGGCAGATTCTTAGCAGGGCTTAGTCCAAAGCTGAAAAATCAGCCACTCTAACAGAGTGCTTAGTGTTCCTTGCTGTACTCCTCACACCAAGTCTGGAGAGAGAAATGCCTTCCCAAATATCAGTTGCCTTCCTTATCTCCTCTCCATTTCTAAAGATTCTGGTCAGATCTATGCATACTATGTCAGTGACTGTGGGGCCTAGGACTATTCTTAGCAGCCTTTGGCCCTCTTGGGAAACACCTGCTGCTTCCATGCATTGGCACCATCTCCATGCTTTTGTTCATTTTTTGGAGGAGGTTTTAGATCAGGTGCCAGCCAGCTCTGAGGGGAATCCTCTAAGACTGGAAATGATATACAATGAAACTGATTACAGTTGGGACCAACTTAGAGGAGTTTTCGTGGAATGTAAGAGCTGGAAGGAAACTTAAAAATCATCTAGTCCAAGGCCCTCATTTTATAGTTGAGGAGACGGAGGCCTATAAAAGGGAAATGACCAGTCCAGGGTCACACAGGGCTCCATGGGATGAAGTAAATGTTCTCCATTCTGTTTTGGTGCCAGAGCCTGGGTGAGTAGCCAGGTCCCTTGACTCTCAGTTCCATGCTCATTCTTTTGCACCCAAGGCATCTACTCATGGGATGGGTTTTTAAGGGATATTGGTAGGGCCTTTGACTACTACAAGAGTGCATGTTCATATGTGTGTTGTGGAGAAGTCAGGGAGCTTAAGGGGTGAGGCCTGGGACAGAGTAGTCCTAACAAGATGCCTGTTTTCCAGAGTTTCTGCTTGTTTTGTTTTATTAGTCCCATCGGATTTGTCACACCCTAGGGATCTTATGACCCTGACTATCCTCAGTTTTCCCAAAGTTAGAATATTTTAGAATCAAATGGTTTTTTCAGATTTTTAGGTTGTAGAATTGAGAACAATGGAGAAAAATTATAGGGAAGCATTGTTTAGTGAGATCCTCCTGGAATCTCTGTTTTGGGCAAAGACACGGTGATGCAGCCATCTGGCTCACCACCATGTCTCCCAGTGCAGGGCACTTTCTTGTCTTCCCCCTCCCCCCCATTCCTCCCTCCTTTTCAGTTCCTTATTATATGTTCTCTTCTTCCATTAGAATATAAGTTACTTGAGAACAGGACTGTCTTTACACTTGTTTTTATAGCCTTAGTGTTTGGCACAGTTCTGGTTTATAATAGCGATGAATGAAATGCCATTTTCTTCTGTAATTTCTTCTGCTGTATAGCTTGGTCATTAACTCTGCGTATGACATTGGAAAGTCAGATTCTCTTTTTGGCCCTCCAGTTCCTCATGTAAAATAAGAGCAGAGAAGTTGAATTGTATAACTTTTGAGGTTTCCTCTGACTCTAACAATCTATGATCCTGTGATTTAGGCCTTGCAGTGTGACCAAGGCCTCAATCAAACTATGTTGAACATCTCTGCAGCCTCCCCCTCTCCTCTCCCCCTTAACCTCCTCAAGCTCTTTTCACTTCAGGCTTTGCTGTGGCCCTGTTCCAGCTCGCAGATTCTCCAGCCTGGGCAATGTGTGAATCATTAATCTCCCTGCCTGCCAAACCCCAGTAGAAGCCTTAAGGTCAGTCACAGAAGCAGGGCCACGTGGGGCCCAGCCAGAGGGGCAATAGGCTGGCCAGGAGACCCTCTCTGTTTGTTTTTCTTCAGTTTTGAGCTAAGAGCTTTGGCTGTTTCCTGTTTCAGCAGGCTGAGGAATGTGGCCCACTCAAGCCCTTCCTATTGCTGTGTGACTTTTCCAGATGAAACCTAGGGGTAGTGGGGGAAGGGAAGAGGAGAGGAGATGGCCCTGGGAGAAACTGTTCCTACTCTTTGAGGTGTATGTGGGTTGTGGAGTGTGGGGTGTTTTTTGAGCTGGGCATTGACTGTTCAGTTTATTCAAAAAGAGATATTTGTAAAAAGCACTTAGCATAATACCGGACATTTAGTAGGTACCATATAAATGCTTATTTTCACCTCTTCTTCCTTTTTTACCAATCAGCAAGTCATTTGGGTGCAGTTGGAAGTGTTGTGGTTGAACTTGGAGTTTGAATTACAGAGTTCAGATGCTAGTCTTAATACTAATAAGTCACTGAAGCTAGCCAACCTTGAGTGGTTGGACTAGAGTGGACTAGATGATTTCTCAGGTTCCTCCCAACTCTGATATTCTGTGTTTTGTGTTCAGTTTCTGTTCTAAAGCCCTTCTTGGCTCTAATATTTAATTATTTTTTATTTCTAACTTTCTGGAGAGAGTTCTGGAAGGGGTCATAAATGAAGACTCCCTCCTAGCCATATCCCCACCTTCTCTGTCTCTGCTAAGACTCAAGAATTCAGCTGTAATACTACCAAAAAAGTTGCACTGCTATGCCTTCAGAAATGCAGATCAATAACATCCCTTCTTTCCCACCCACAGTGTGGAAAGTGTCCAGGGATTGGTATGCCCCCTGGGGAGTCTAGATTTGTTACCTAATAGTCTAAATATTGTTTTTGCCTTTATTTGGGGTAGGGCAAGTATAGTATAAAGACAGTTAATCAAGAGCTTTCTGAATCTAGTTTTAATACCATTATCTGGGAGGTTAAGAAGTTTATCACAGTCTCTCTGGCCCCAAGGTCCACTCAAAACCCCCTTTCTTTTCCTTCAATCTGGAGACTCTAAGGTTACTTGACTTGGCTCTTAGATCTCCCTCCTCCTCTTACTCCAGGCACTTAGGATTCCCAATAACCAGGAACTTACTATCTCTCTAAACAGTCTCTCATTGCAGGGAACCACTTTTACATGATTTTTCTTTATACAGATCTGAGCTCTGCCTTTCTATAGCTCTTCCTCCCAGCTCCAAATTGATCCTTTCACATATGATTATGGAATGACAGATTTAGAAGTGAGAGGGACCCCCTTAGCTGTTATCTAGTACTGCTCCCTCATTTTTACAGGTAAGGAAATTGAAACCAAGAGAAGTCAATTGACCTGCTCTGGGAATCACACAGGAAGTTGCCTATCAGAAGGAGAATTTGAAGCCAGGTCTACTGACTATGAATCCATGATTATACTCCCCTACTTAGTTTTATTTTCTCCTGGCTGCTTCTTCCGTGTTTCTGGAGATTTTCATGTGATTGACTAAGGAAAAACTTATAACATCACTTAAACAGACCCAACTCTTGGTCCTTTCAAATTTAGCACCCTACTCAGCTGAAAGAGTAAGGAGTGGAGTGAGTTGATACCTGGATGCTTCTGAAAGGTGGTGATCACCTCCTATTTTCTTGAGATCCCACTATTACCTGGCAGCAAGCTACTGTTAATTTGGTGTTGACTTGCCTTCCCTCTTAGTTATTCTGAGAGTCTTGTGCTCAGCTTCCCTACATACCCAATGAAGGGGGAGGTAAGCAGGGCTGACAGAAAGTTTAAAAGGTTAGTCTCCCTTTTAGTTCCATGTAATTGATACTGCCCTGTTTTCCTCATCTTACTAGGGGCTAAGCCTCTGTAAGGAAGCAATCCTTCCTTCTAGGAGATTCTGGGGAGAAATCTAAGCTGCTCAAGGAGGAATTGGGAGGCAGTCACCAATTCTGTTTCTTGGTACCCCACTTCTGGGCTCCTGGGCAGCTTCCTCACTGCTGTTCTCTTTAATACCAATTGTCCACCTTGGGTTCTGCTCATTCTCAATTTTAGCTTCTCCCATTGCAGAAGAGGAAATTATAGTTTAGTCCAATAGCTGACTTTCAACCTTGATTTTCTCTAGCTTTAGTGTGGTATTTCAAAAGCCTTTCTTCTTCTCACTGTACCATAAAAGAATACCATGTCGTACTGGAAATTTCTACTGGCATTTGCCCTGACTGCAAATCCCAGCAGTGCTGTATATTGGCTATGGGGCCTGAGCAAGGTATTTCACTTTTCTAGGATTCATTCTCTCTGTCCCCCCACCCTGCCCCCATCAGTAAAATGAGGGGCTAAGGCTTCTTCCAGTTCTAAATCACATATCCCTGTCTTTCTAGCTTTATTTCTGCCAAATTAGTTCTTCTCTGACTTCTCTGATACTTCTCTGGGTATCTTCATCTGTTAAATTGAGATGGTAATGTTTGAAATACCTTTCTTATGGAATTCTTGGGAGAAAAGTGCTTTTTTAAAGCTATAAAGCATGTAGAAATGAGCCACTATTATGATTCATTATTTCCCAAATATCCTAGATTAATTCCTACCTTCCTGCCTTTGTTCACACCATCCTCCACCTAAAATGTTCTTCCCCTCCTTTCTAAATCTATCTTTCCATACGCAACTCCAGTTCTATACCACTTCAACCCTCCTATGTTTTACACAAAATACTCTCTTTTAAATGAAAATTTTATTGATGCCTTTTGTTTTTACAACCCATTCATTTTCGAATATACCCAGTAAGTCATCCCTTGTAACAAAGAAAATAGGTTAAGTAAAACCAATTGATAAAAGCTGGTATGTGTCAGTTTATGTATTATAGTTTCACCCATAGTCCTCAACTCTTAGGGAAGGAGGGAAGTGTTTCCTTATCTCTTCTTTGGGGCTGTGATTAATCATTTTAGTTACAGAGTTCAATTGCATTTGCATTTTTTTCCATTTATATATATATATATTGTTTTTGTGTTTCTGCTTACTTCACTCTATATCACTTTACACAAGTCTTCCCTAGTTTCTCTGAATTCTTCATATGTTATATGTTGCAATTTGTTCAACATTTCTTAGCTGATGGATAGCCACTTTGTTTCCGGTTTTTGCCACCAAATAACTGTCTATACTTCCCATTGGAAATGTATCATATAAACATACACTGTTACCTACTAGGGCTTCTTGTGTATCTTTTCCTTCTTAAATACATTGTAAATTCCTTCAGGGCCAGGACAACTATTTCATATTTCTTTGTATCTGTTTTCCAATGGCTAGCATGAGACTAGCTAACACAGGTGTATGGTAGATTTTGTTGACTAATCTGTCATAGAACTCATGGAACTTGCCAGATGTAAAAATGAAGGACTGGAAGGAACTTTGGAACAAAGAATATTTAAATGGGAAAGACTCCTACTAGTCATCAAGTCCAAACTCCATGTTTTACAGATGAGGCAATTGATAAGGTCTGGCAAGGTAAGGGACTTTCTCAAGCTGGGCCTAGATCTGGCTGGCATTACGATGTGGCAGTCCTTAAAGAGATCTTCCCCATTGCCCCAGTGTATAAAGCAGTGCATTTCAACAAGAAAGAAGCGTTTCCTTTCTTTCCATAGCCTGACTGGTGCCAGCCCATAATTGTTCACAGATGACTACATTTGGCCTCAAGATTACAAAAAAAAAAAAAAAAAAAGAATGATGAGGGGGGAGGGGTGGTTCAAGGAAGAAGTCTGGAAAGAGAAATAATTGGGGATGTACAACCAAGCTTTATAACTGAACTGTATGCAATGCCCCACTTTTGGAAGCTAGGAAATGAAGGCTGAAAGGGAAAATGTGCATTTTGGATGGAATGTTTCTGGTTTGTTGTTTTGGAGAAAGAAGAAAGGCAAGAAGAGCCAGCAGTCTTGAGTTCAAGTTCCACCTCAACCGTGTTGGCTGGGACCTGCAGTTGGAAGCTATACTTAATGGTGAGGGTAAGGAGAGAAGTACAGAAACAGGTGCTAAGACTTTAGGGAATAGTCCTGGCCAAGGCCATAGGCTTTCCTGGGATGCTGCCTTGGGTTGCTAGAGAGAATGTAAGGTTATTGATTGTAAGGTAATGATTATATAATCATAGATCTCAGAGTTGGAAGAGACCTCTTAGTTAATGAGCACCTCTTTGCCATAAGTGTTCATACCCAGGCTGGATGCCCACTTATGTGGGATGCTGCATAGAAGAGTCTTGCATGGGGTGGGGAGCTGACCTTTGTGATCTTTAGGCTAATTCCTATCTGAGTAGAAATCCCCTCTTTCTCCATGTTTCACTGGAACACCCTTAACCTTGAGGAACTCATTGGATTTTGAGGCAGCCCATTCAACTTTTTAACAGATCTCATTGCTAGGAAATTGTTCTTTACATTGGGCTGATATCTGCTTCTCTATACCTCCCACCCACTGCTCCTAGTTCTGCTCTTTGAGTCCAAGTAGAATAAATCTAGTTTCTCTTCCTCATGTCAATCCTTCATATATTTGAAGGTAGCTCTTAGATCCCCCTAAGTTTTCTCTTCTGCAGGCTCAACATCCAAGTTTCTTCAACTAATCCTCATATGGTATGGTTTCAAGGTCCTTTAACATCCTGACTGACTCTTTCTGGATACAATCCAATATATCAACATCCTTCCTAAAATGTAGGGTCCAGTCCTAAACACAATACTCCATGTGGTATGATTAGGGTGGAGACACATGGTACTGTAGTTACCATCATTTTGGATACTTCTCAATATAGCACTGTTGACTCATATTGAGATGAATAAGAGCTTGTCTAGGCCTCTGTCTGACTTCTGTTTCTGCTATTAATATCCAAGAACTTGGACTTCTCTGGCCCCCAGAGCATAACTTCTTCTCATTGTGCTGCCAGTCTCTCAGTTTGAATTTTTTTGCTTTGAGAGAGATTAGTGTAAATAGTTGCTGGAATCATGAGAAGCCATAGAGTCTATTGTCCTTATCCAACCAAGGATATGACCATGTGGGAGTCGTTTGAAAGAACTAGGGCTGTTTAACCTGAAGAAAAGGTTATTGGCTGGGGACACAATCACTATCTTCAAGTAATTAAAGGTTTTCCATGGACAAAGAAGGATCAGACTTATTCTGCTTAGTTATGAGGACAGACCCTAGCACCAGTGAGTAGAAGATACAGAATGTGGGAATTCTGCTCAGAATATGAAAGAACTTTGTAACAATTTGACCTGACCAGTGGTATAATGGGCTGCCTTGGGAGAAAATGGGTACACTGTCCCTAGAAGTGTTCAAACAGCATCTGTATGAGATCATTGCACAAAGTGGGAAATTGTACACTGATCTCTAAGATACCTATTTACTGAAATTGAAAGTTTTAAAGTTTTGCTCAAAGACCCTTCTGTCCAGCTATTTAGCTTACTAAACTAGGTACCTAAAGATATGAGAAGTCATCATAACCATCTATATCTACATCTTTCTTACAAGATCTTGTTGAGATGAGGAAGGATAAATGTCTATCATAGTTGACTCCATTTGGTCTCAAGATTGATTACCCCCAAAAAAAGATGAAAGGGGAGGGATAGTTCAAAGAAGAAGCCTGAAAAGATAGGGATCTGGGGGTGTACAACCAAGCTTTATAATTGAACCATATGTAATGCCCCACTTTTGAAAGCTGGGTAATGGAGGCTGAGAGGAAAGATGGAATGCTTCTGGCTTATTGTTACTGGTGAAAGAAGCAAGGCAAGAGCCTGCAGTCTCAAGGTCAGGCTCCACTGTGTTGGCTGGGACATGCAGATGGGAGCACTACCTTATGATTGGGGGCAGGAGGAAATAGAAATAGGTGCTAAGACCTTAGGGCAGGGGTGGGGTATCTGTGACCTGAAGACCACTCGTGTCCCTCTAGATCCTCAGGTGTGGCCCTCTGACTGAATCCAAACTTCATGAAACAAATCCCTTTAAAAGGATTCATTCTGTAAAACTTGGACTCAGGTCACAGCCAAAGACCAAGATGGCCACATAAGGCCTTGAGGCTGCAGGTTCCCCACCCCTGCCTTAGGGGATAGTCCTGGCCGAGACCACAGGCTTGCGATGCTTCCTTGGGTTGCTAGGAAGAATGCAAAATACCTATATAATCACAGATCTCAAAGTTGCTAGAGACCTGTTAGTTAATGAGCACCTCTTTGCATTTTAAGGGCTTATGGCCTAAAGAGATTGCTCTAGGACATGAAATAGCAATAGAAGTTGTGTCAACTCCTGCTTTTTACAATAGAGTGTACTCTTAGTAAATCAGTAAGTAAGCATTAATTAATTGGCTATGTGTCTGGCACTGTGCTAAGGAACTGGGGTTACAAAGAAAGATGAAAGATAATCTCTTCTCAAGAACCTCAAGATTTAATGGGAGAGACAGAATTAAAACAACAATTTAATTGGAACTTGGAAAAGATAAGATTTTAATTGGAACTTGAAAAGAGTCAAGGAAGGCAGGAGGTAGAGATGAGAAGGGAGGAAATTCCAGGCATGGGGAATAGTGAGAATGCCCAGATTTAGGAGATGGAGTGTCTTGAGCAGTACAAAGACAATGTTGGCTATATGAGACTGTCTCAGGTAGTCTAATAAATACATATATGATTTTCTGTTATGTGGATTAGGCATTTAATTGGATACAACCAGGCTGAAGAGATGGTAGAGCTTAATTCCTTCTTTATTGAGGGAGAAAGTGGGAGAAAAGGAAGTCTCTACCCAAAGGGGAAGGAAGGTTGGACTGAAAGGGGTAAGGAAAGGGGCTATGGTGCTGTCATTTTAAAGGCCTAATTCACTTCTTTTGTCTCCTTCCTTATTTTCAAGGAAAGAACAATTTTTTTCTATGAGATCACCCATTCTGAGGTTGAGACCTGGCTGGTCCCCTTGATACTTGGGGAAGGTGGTATCCCCTCTAGTATTTTTTTCCATCATCATTTAAACAAATTTGGGATCTACTACTATCTTGGCCATCTTTGGGTATCATGCCCAGTGCTGAGCTCTTGCCACAGAGATCAGTTCTGACTAATTCTTCAACTGTGGCAATATGATTCGATCCAGCCTTTAGTTCCAGATATGAGCTAGGGCTAAGATGGGGGAAGTGACCAGAAGGCAGATTTCAGCTAAATGAGAAAATACCAGTGATACTAGATGTCCATCAATAGAACTGGCTGTCTCATTGATGAGTTTCCTTTTTACTGGAGGTATTCAAGAAGGGTCTGGATGACCAAGTGCTGGGAGACATTGTAGAAATGATAAATTAATTAGAGTAGACTTGATAACCTTTAAAATCCTTCCCAGTTCTAGGATTATACGAAATTTAGGAAACTGGTGAAGATTACGTTCAGAGTTCTCTTTTTCCTCTTTCTGTGTCCCTCTCTTGCCTCCTAGGTACTTATAGATCATACATATAAGCTTCTCTGCCCACCTGCCCCCAGCCCACCATGTTATATCTGCTAAGGCCCTTACTCATGGCTTTCCCTTCCCCTTTGCCATGCCTGGAAAACACGTTTTATGTTGGATAAGACTAACTGATATCTGGCTTTCAAGATAATATTCTTCTACTAGACTTCATTTGGTGGCACAAAATAAAAGGCACGAGAGTCTTAAATCCTATTGGTCAATGAGAGGAAGGGAGCAAGCATTTATTATGTGCCTACTGTGTGCCAAGCACTATGCCAAATGCTTTGCAAATATTATTTCATTTGATAATGAAGGGAAGAGATTATCAGATAAAAAGTCTTTTACATCTGTGATATGGTGGGAAGCCCACTCCTCTTGGGGTAGAAACACCTGGATTCACATCCTGGTTCTTGACATCACTATTTCTGTCAAGGCCCCCATCCTTCTAGTCACACAGATTTGCAGTATAAGCATCATCCCTGTTTCTTCACGCTCATGTATTCCCTGTATCCAATCAGTTGTCAAATCTTGGTCAATTCTACCTTTAGAACATCTCTGAAATCCATCCTCTTGTTTCTATTCACACTACAATACTGCCTCCATTAAAAACAAAAAGAAAAAAACAACCAAAACTACCTTAGTATTTATTTTATATATTACTTGTACTTATCTGCATGTGTGTTAGAAAGTTGCTAGGTGGTGTTTGCACATTTTAGCCTACTGGATCTCAAGCCAGAAAGACCTGAATTGAAATATGACCTCAGACCCTATTTGTGTGACCCCAGGCAAGAAACTTAACCTCAGTTTCTTCCATTATAAAATGAGGTTAATAATAGCCTCTACCTCACAAAGTCATTGTGAGGGTGAAAAGAGATATAATAGTGTATAATATACATGAAAATAAAAGAATATTGTATAATATATATATGAAAATAAAACAATATTGTATAAATGAAATAATACTGTCAAGTGCTTGGTACATGGTAGGCCCTTAATAAGTGTTTGTTTCCTTCCTCCCACCTCTGGGCAAGTCTCATAACCTTTGTGAGCTTCAGTTTCCTCATCTATAAAATGGAACAATAACAGTACCCATCTCAGAGGGTTATTGTGAAGACCAAATGAACTACTAGGTATAAGGGACTTGGCAAACTTTAAAATACTGTGTTAATGCTGGCTCTCATTATTAAGCATCACTGATTATCACCATTATTCCCTGAGTGGAATATAAATCCCTTAAAGGGAGTTATTTGTTTTTAAATCCACAGTACCTGGCACATAGTAGACATTTCAGTACTTGTTGAACTATATTGAATAGAAACATCAGAGCCAGTATCTGAGTAGAAATCATCAGATTTCCAAATCCAGTGCTGCTTCTGCTATACCAAGTTTCCTCCTGTCTTCCATGAAAAGTTACAAGGGGCAGGAAATTGGGTCATATTTCTCTTGGTCCTGCTGACAAGTCACTGTAGGACCTTGCACATAACTGGTATTCAGAAATGTTTGTGGAATTAAAGTGATGTTAAATTACTTCAGGGAAGTCATTTTCTGATGCCTCCTTGTAGTGTGCATATGATCGTTAGGTCTTCGTCTCCACTAGCATAGTACAGGCTCTGACAGGTCTGTTTTCATCTGGGCCTAGCAGTAGGCTGTGTATTCTTATTATCCCAGCACTAGTCTGGCAAAGCTTGGACAGAGAGCATCATCATTTGGTTGTCCATTGCAGGATGAATTATTGTTTGTTATAGAAACTTATGAAGATACCTTACTTAAGGTACAGAGAGCATGTGTTAGTAGAGGGAGTAGTCAAAGATCTAAGTAAGGAGCTATTAAGGAAGAAATATAACTCGAGGTTTTCTATTGGGGAAATCATTTCCTTTATATCTAATATGAAAGGTAATGTTACTTTAGTAATTTGGAGCCAGGACTAGTGCTGACTGAGACCCCCCACACCCTCCACATTCCCTGTTACCTATTCTCCTCCTCATCTCCCATCAATGTCTTGGAGCAGCAGGGGTCTGGGCCAGGGCCCCTCCTCATTCCAAGATTCAGGAAGCTGTTCAGTGTTCCTTGCAGACCCAGACTGGCTGTCTCTCTGGGCCCCCAACAGTAACCTGAACCTCCCTGCTGGTCTGCTTTGGCCTCCTTTGTTTAGACGGGGACAGAGGATCTGTGTAGTTGTTTCCCCTTCATCTTAATGGCTTCAGGCTTCCCCTCATGATCAAACTTTTCCAGACACTTATTATGTTGGGCAGATCCAGGGACGTTGGCTCTTTTGAGGCAAGTCACTTGACTCCTTAGGCCTCAGTTTCCTTTTCTATCAAATGATTTCTAAGGTTCCTGCTGCCTGTATGGGCAGTGTTGTGTGAAAACTGTGAAGCTGTTGGGGACATAAGAGAGCTAGGACTTGGGGAGGCAGGGAGCAGAATAAGGAGAGGGGGATGGAGTGGGAAAGAAAGGGCTGGTTCCTTTTTACTGAATTATTGCCAGATGTTGGCTTTTCTAATTCTTCAGGCAGGAAAAGAGGAAAAACCTGTGTCTTTTCAAAGAACTTCTGCTCCTCTCCCAGAAATGGGCTCCCCCATTCATAGTGCCCCTATTACTATATGATTCTATACCAGGGTTTCCCTTGTCCCAAACCAAACCCCCTCAGGGAGAACAGAAAAATTACACCAGAGCTGTTCTCATTCTCAGGAAAAACAGTTCTGAGTCATTTCTTCTCTCTTCTTCCCAACTACCCTTTGCTTCTGGGTGTTGGGCCCCTTTTCCTTGCTTTCTTTATATCCTGCTTCAGTGTGGCTATTCTTCCTGTCTGGAAGAGGAGGAGGAGATGGACCTGGTTTTTTGAATGGGCTGTGGATAAATCACATGTGAATAATTCGGTTTTGAGGGCATGCAGATAATTTCTGATAGATCCAGAGCAACTGGCTGGTCCAGTCCTTGGCCAAACAATAGGGAAGACAGGGCACATTTGTGTAGTGTTCTCTTTTTCTTCAAAGAAAGGCAGATTGATATGGTAGAAAGATTGTTGAATATGGTATCAAATGATCCAGGCTGCAATTCTATCCCTGCTACTTATTACCTGTGTGATCATGAGCAAGTTACTCTACTTTTCCTGGTCCCAGTTTCCTCACTTGTAAAACAGGGGTGGAGACAAGGGGGGGGTTTGGGCTTGATGGGATCTAAAGTTTTTTGCAGTGCTAATAGAAGACTTTCAAGTCCTAGATCGACTACTTCTAAGCTATGTAACTTTGGGCAAGTCATGTAATCTCTTGCCTCTTTCCTCATCTGCTAAATAAAGGGGCCGAATGAGATGAAGTGTAAGGACCTTTCCAGTCTTTATCCTGTGAACCCCTCCTGGAAGGAAAGGAGTGATGAGTTTTCAAGGAGAGGACAATGTAAAACCCTAAGGACCAAAGGGGTAGGTAATTATGCACTTCTCTGTGGAGGAACAGAGAGGATGCCAAAAGCTCTTTTCCATGCCCCTCTTGCCCCTCAGAAGACATGGAGGGAAGATGCCCAACAAAGTAGACTGTCAGGCAGATTTCAAGCTGATTCCCCATTAGGGTCTTGGTAGTCTCCATTAGGGTCTGTTTTCTCATCCATAAAATGTAGGAGTTCGACTACAAGCTCTTAGCTCTGTTCTAGTTCTAAATGTGTGATTGTTTTTTTGTTTGGGGATTCTAGGACTTAGGGATGCCACTCTCTCTACCTGGGGAGTAGAGAAAGGGATGAGTATGAAGGAGTTAGAGTATAGGGAAAGCCGCCTGTCATCCAGCTGTGATCTCCCCAGTCTGACCTGACCTTGTCATGTCCTGCCCCCCTTCTCTCTGACAGGCAGGAGAAGGGACTGTAAAACCTGGCCTGGAATATTGCCCAGGGTCTGAGATCTGGAGTGTTCTCATGCTTGGCCAGACTGAAGGCCACCTCATGAGCTCTCAATGTCAGGATCTAGGGTAAACTACCAAGAAAACCCCTCTGCTAGGTTACTGGGAGACAAGTTCTTATACGGCAAGAAAAATTTTAGTTCCTTTCAATTCAGTAAACAACAACTAAGTACTTTTAAAGAAAAAAGGCAGCTCATGTAATGCACTGGATTTGTAATCAGGACACCTAGTTTTGAATCCCAGCTCTGTAACTGATTAGCTGTGGGATCTTGGGTAAATCACTTCAGCTTTGACCCTCTCTTTTCTCGAATATAAAAATGAAGAGTTTCTATCGAAAATCGTCTGGAGTCTTTTCTATCTCGCAATTTTTTTATTCCATAATCTAATATTCCTACCTCCATACTGGGCAGGTTGGGAGGCAAAGAAATACAAAATGAGGTTCCCACCTGTGAAGGAGATCAGAGACTATTGGGGGAGAATGGCTCTATATGTAACCCAGATAGCCAGCCCTATCCAGCAAGTATTCTGAATGCCCAATGAGCAGCACAGATGAGACATGTAGGAAACCCAAGGGAAGGGCACTCACTGTGACCTTGGGGTAGTGAGAAAAGGATATGTGTCACTAGAGCTGGTTCTTAAAGGATGGGTATAATATGAGAGGATACAGGCAGAGAATCCCAAGGAGTGAGAGTAGCAAATAGGTATGATGAGAAAGAGCAAGACATGTGTTGAATACTTTGGCCAGCATGTATGATGTGTGAAAGAGAATGGACAGTAACAACGCTGGAGAGGGCCAAGTTGTGGAGGGCTAAGGAATTTGACCTTTATATGTCAGACAATGAAGTGTCTTTAAAGGGTCATGATAGACAGGGAGGAAAGAATACCAGCCTTCAAATGCTCAAAGCTGGGTGCTTTTTCTGAGCTTCAGTTTCTTCATCCTTAAAATGAAGATGATAATGTTTATGGATAGCCAGGCAGCCCAGTGGATGGAGCACTGGACCTGGAGTCAGGAAGACTCATCTTCCTGTGTTCAGATCTGGCTTCAGACACTTAGTAGCCAGGTGACCCTGGGCAAGTCACTTCATCCTGTTTGCCTCAGTTTCCTCATCTGTAAGATGCTCTGCAGAAGGAAATGGTAAACCACTCCAGTATCTTTACCAAGAAAACCCCAAAAGGGGTCATGAAGAGTTGGATGTGACTGAGATCACAGAACAGCAACAATAGTACTTGTATTGCTTACTTCATTGAATTGTGGTGAATAAGAGATTTTGTAAACTTTAAAGTGCTCTAGGAATAGCACTCCTCCTGTTGTCACTCCTTTTTCTCAAGAATAATATGAAAACCCTGCTTTTCAGAATAATACCTTTCCATCTTCTCAAGGATGGATTGGAGTGGGAAGATCCTGGGGTTGTGAGGGCAGCAAGAGAATACTGTAATAGTCCAGGAATAAAGTCCACCAACCATGGGAATAGAATAAAAAGCATGGATTGTTTTTAGTAATTTGCAAAGGAGCAATAGGCTGCTTGGCTACTGAAGGTGACAGAGAAGGACTTTTTACACTATAACCAGAGAAGTGCAATGGAAACAAGATCAAGACTGAATTAAGAGAGCTGGGTTCAGTTTTCATTTATCCTACTTATTAAGTTGGGGAATAAAAACAGCTATCATGTCAGAAACTTGAGGATAGGTAATAGGTTTTTTTTTTTTGAAAAGTGTGAATTATATAGGCATGAAAGGGGTGATAATTTGTTCTACTTTGGATTCTTTTAAAGACACCCCCTCCCCCCATTTCTTTTCTTTTGCTATGTTGTTTTATCATTGTCTATTGGAACCACCATCAGAATCTTAGACACAATCCATTAAGCTTTTTCCAAGTACCTCCTATATATGAGCACTGTGGGAGTACTGAAGATAAAACAACCACACTATCCTGCCATCAGGAAGTTTTGAAGTTGGAAGGGACCTCCAAGGCCATCTAACTCAGAGGTGTCCCCAGTGCCAGAACCAGATTAAAATGTAATTAGAAAATATATAACATTTTAAACAAAATGTATAATATTTTAAACAAAATTAACATCTTACTAATTAACAATTAGTTAAATGTTGATGAACATTTAAACAAAATTTAACAAAAAGATTAAAATATAATTAGAAGATATGTAAAATTTTTAACAAAATAACAAAAGTCTAACAAAATTAGAAAATATATAACAAAATAAATGAAAGTACAACAAAGCATAGGTCATGTTAGCATGCGGTTTTCTAAGTCAATGTGCTACCTGCAGGGATTGTCATATATGGTTTAGTTGCTGTTTCTCTCATTTCTATTTGAGTTTGACATCACTGATCTAGTCTAAACTCTTTAAGCACGTCTTCTTTCCCATGTGCCTGACAGGTGATCACTTAGCTTGTGCTTAAATACTTATACTGATGTTTAGCTCATTACACTTTAGAGCAACCCATTCTGTGGCAGGAAAGCATTCCTTCTTAAGTTCTTTTGTCTTATTGAGCTGAAATCTACCTCTCTGTAATTTTCTCATATGGGTCCTAATTTTACAGATTACCTGGAGTGTGAACAATATACTTCTTTATGTATCTTATCCTTTCCCTGAACAAGTGCCCTTTCCTGAGCCACTGGGGCTATTGGAAGCTCCAGAGTCTAGCTTCTTGTTCCCTCCTTCTCCCAAAAAGCCAATGAGATTTTGTTCTTTCTGTACTTCCCCTGTAGTGTCAGTTCTACCTGGGAATTGAGCTGTAGTCTAAATCTTCCTGCATTAGAGTATCTTAAGTGTAATTGACAGACTGATCAGAAGAACTGTTTGAATCTCAGCTTTGTCATTGGCTACCTGTATGACCTTGGACAGCAGTGATAACAGAAAGTTATATTTCTTAGTGCTTTAAGATTTACAAAATGCTTTTCCTCTAATTATGAGAAACAGGTGATAGGTAGAAGCAGCTAGGTGGCAGAGTGGAAGACCTAAGTTCAAATTCAACCTTAGATATTTACTATCTGTGTGACCTTGGGCAAGGGAGCACCTATCTCATAGGGTTGTTGGGGAATCAAATGAAATGATATTTGTAAAGTGCTTAGCACATAGTAGGTGCCTAATAAATGCATATCCCCTCCCATTCTTCTGGTACAAGTGTTATTTCTATTTGATATATGAGGAATTTACCACTTCTCTGAGCCTCCATTTATTCCTCTCTACAGTGAATATACATGGCTTCTACAAGGGCCCTTCCATCCCTGACAGTTCTGAGCATTCTTTGTTCTAGGATTCCTTATGCCTCCGACATTCTCTGTCCCAAGGTCCGCTCTAGCTTTTAGATCATTTCACATAAGTGTATATAGTGGTACCTAGTTGACCACCTATCAGTTTGAAAGACAGTAAGGCAGGTTGAGAATGCTCTAAATCCCAAGCTGAAAAACAAATCCCATCTGGTTTGCCTGTCTATGGCCCTCATCCTCTCTTTCCTTCTTTCCCTTGGATGTTTGCTTCTTTATTTCTGGATCAACTTCCTAGACTGTATGGTGTGCACACATTATTTACTCTGAACAGGTAGGGCAAAAAGGTCCCTGTGGGGTGAGATTGTGGGTTGGTATTGTCTGACCCTTTGTTCATTCAAGTTCTAACAAAAGTTTTCCCTGTTTCATGGTACCTTTAAGGCCTCAGGCCTGCCTGCCTGACTGCATGCATGTGTAGAGTATCACAGGATTTAGAGTTGCAATGGGGTAGAGACTTGAACTCAAATCTCTGACTCCAAGCCTAGTGTTTTTCCTACTCTGAAGTTTTGTGTGTTTGTATGTATGTGTCGAAGTATGTATGTGCCAAACTTTCACAAGATTTGATCCTCAGCCTTTGGTTAGTGATCATGGTTAAACTCCAGCCTGGTTTCCCTCTAAACTAATCATTCTGTTTCATGAGCCTCTCTGGCAATCTGGGAAAATCTAAGGATCCCATCTCAGAATAATATTTTTAAATGCATAAAACACATATAGGATTTCAAGAGAAACAATTATATTGAAATATGGTTATTAATTTTTATTAAAGTTCACTGATCCTGGGTGAAGAATCCCTGCTTAGAGAGGGGGATTTGTCATTGGCTACCTGTATGACCTTGGACAGCAATGATAACAGAAAGTTATATTTCCTTCTAAAGTTAGTTCACTCTTACTGTCTTGCCTTCTTCTAAGCATTATGCTACAGACTATTAGACAGTCAGAGAGGTTTTAAATGGTTGGATCTGGAGGTTATCAAATGGAGGGCCACTCTAGACTCAGGTGATCTAAAGTTGAAAGTGATCCTAGACATCAGCTGTTCCTACTTCCCTCTGTTTTTCAGGTGAAGAAACAGACCTCACGAGAGGCAATGACTTAACCAAAGTTACACGGCTAGTAAGAAACAAGTGTTCAAACTTAGGCCATCCGACCCCAAATACACTGCTCCTTTTAACAGATCGTGCTTCTTTTCTGAGTACCTTTCATATGTTTATAGAATCTTAGAGTATTGGGATTTTGGAGTTGGAAGGGACCTCTCTTGGGGAGGGATTATGAGAAAGGGAAGGATGATAAGTGTTCTCCAGTAATCTTCCCACACCATAACAAGCATCTCCCTGGCATAGAATCCCTCTCCCTTTCCCCTTGCGAACATCACTCCAAGGGGAGTCCCGTTTGACCAAACTCATTGTTTCAACCAATACAATAATCCAGTCCGGGATTTCTTCCAAACTGACTTTCAGGCTACCTACTCCCCCCTCCTCAGTCGTCACCCCCTTCTCATTCAACTGGGAGCCAATGCCAATTCTCCCTTCCTCTTTCCAACTCCAACAGGCTTATCGTTGGAGGAAGAATTTGTTTCCACAGTTTAACAGGGCAGTTAAGTTAAGCAAGCAGGGGGTCCAGGAGCTCTACCTCAGAGAGGCTGAGATATAGAGCAAGACTTCTCTGTGGTTCTCAAATTGTCCTCGATGCCTGACTTGGACGTGTGCCCAGGGCTCAGGGTTCTGTCCTCCTCATCCCCTGGCTTCTGGCCTCTGAAGAGCTGGCCTGGATCCCCCGACCCCTCTGGGGGGGCAGCTGTGAAGAAGGGCTGGCAGCTAGGGGCTCTCTAGGAGGGGGAGCATTATGTCGGCCGGCGGCAGAAAAAGTGCTGGGAGACCATCCTACTACTACCGGCTGCTGAGGCGATCCCGTCTGCAGAGACAGAGGAGCCGGTCGAGGAGTCGAAACAGGCCAGCCAGCCGGGGTAATGGAATTGGAACTTGGCTTCTTTGCCATCCCTATCCTGAAACCTCCCTCCCTCCCCAGCATTTGCTCCTTCTTCAGGGAGAGCTCAGTCTTCATTCTGTCTGTAACGACCCCCTCTGCTCCTCACAATCTGATTGCCAACTGCCTCAAAACAGAGACTAACACAATGGGTCTCTGTCTGGTGAGGATGGGGGTGGGGGCACAATCCATTACACTGGGCTGGGAGTTAGGAGACCTGGGTTCAAATCATAAAATTTGAAATAGAAGAGGCCTTAGATTCTATTCACTCAAAAACCTTTCTTTTATGGACAAAGAAGAGTTGAAGGGACTTGTCCAAAGGCATACTGTAATATATAGCTGGGTTGGGTTTTAAAATTAGAAGCTTGGACTTCAAATCCAGTGTTCTTTCTTCTGTGCCCCCATTGCACCTGCAGTCAACTCATTGAATGAACGTGGGAAAACCACTTAAAAACCACTCTGATCCTCAGTTTACTCATCTATAAAAATGAGTAGATAGGGCACGATTTTGTCTACCTCCAAAGTGCTAGATTCTATGACTGGTGCTGGAGGGGGCACCAACATGTCTGCTTGGAGGCCGACTGAGGCCAACTGTTCAAAACCTCTCTTGGCCTCAGTTTAGTGGTCTGTGGTATGAAACACAAAAGAAGGCAAGGTGGTTGGTGATCAGCTAGTTTATTCCGGTGGTCAGTCATCTCACCACCTCCTGCTACTGGGATCCCACTGTTTTGGTTACTGTTTTCTTTTTTTCTCCCTTTACCCTTTACTCCTCAGTCCCCTGGAGTGGATAATCCAGGGAAAACCTGGATGATTGCCCTAGGGAGGGAGGCATACTGGTTAGTGACATTTCACCTGTAATGAATATGATGAACTAAAGAGAATGTGGGCCTAGAAATTGAAGTCTAATTTTGCCATTCACTTTCTGGTCCACCTTGACAACATCATTTGACTTCTGTTTCTTACCTGAAGGATGAAAAAGTTGGAGTGGATAGCCTCAGAGGTCATTTCTAGCTCTAACATCTCCTGACTGTGTGTGTGTGTGTGTGTGTGTGTGTGTGTGTGTGTGTGTGTTTGATTGACTTCTGGAGGTCCCTGCAGGAGGGAGGCATGAAATCATTCCTGCCATTGTAGAGGGGGCTGGTGGGGCTTTAGGGAGATTAATGGCTGCAAGACACCCCTGTTTGACATCCCTCCCTCCCAAATCTGGGTCAGAGCTGCTAAGATTGAGAGTTTAGGAAAGTTTTCTTCCTGGGCATTATACATACAATTTTTTTTCTCACACTAGCGGACAGCTGGTGATGGAGTGGGAAAAGGGAGGAGGAACCAGGCTTTCTTTTTTTCCAGTAACAAGATCCTCATTTTCAGCCCATGTGTGATTCAGATATTTATCTGGCGGGGTGGGGCAGCAGGGGAAAGAGTTGTTGGTCCTCCTTTTCCTGGGGCTTAAGTGAGGAGGGAGATAACCTAGAAGGCCCAGAGAGGCCAACTTAGAAGAAAGAAAAGGCTCTGTGTGTGTATGTGCGCGCGCGTGTGTATGTGTTTGGGGGGGGGGGGTGTGGAGAGAAGGTGCTACAAGGGGGAATAAGGTTCAACTTGTTTGTGCTTTAGCATTACCTCTGGAAATAAAAATGGGTACAGTGAAAGGTGCTGGCCTGGGAATCAGGATACTGCAGTTCTGGTTTTGGTTGGGCTATGGTTATTTTGGTGATCCTGGACAAGTTTCTTACCCTTCCTGGTTGTCTTAGGTGATCTCTAAGGTCTGTTCCAGCCCTGATATTCTGTGTTCTAATGTTCCATGTTATAGAGGCAGCAGGGTGCAATAAAGTCATGGAGTCAGGAGACCTGACTCTGATATTACTAGCTTTGTGACCCTGATCAAGACTTTCAAGTTCTTGGAGTTATGAGTCCCATGGGAATGATCATACTTGCATCACATTACTAGTTTGTTGTGACTAAAGTGTTTTATGTACCTTAGTGTGTGTCATATAAATGGGAGCTATTGTTATAGCCTGACATTCTATGTCCCAAGGTGCCTTTCTACATAAACATTCTACATATTCATGAATTTTGGAGGTTGGAGGACTGATGACTCCCTGGCAAATCTGGTGGAGAGATATTTTTGGGAGATCTTGAGATCAAACTGTAGAGATGCACTCTTATTCTTTCTCAAGAGAAGACTTTGCTGGCTCCTCTGAGTAAGGAAATCAAACTCTTGTGATTTTTTGAGGCCCTTTTGCTTTTTTCTTTTTTAATCTCTTTGGGATACAGACCTAGTAGTGATATTGCTGGATCAAAGGATATGCAGAGTTTGATTGCTCTTTGGACATGGTTCCAAAATGCTCTTCAGAATGGTTGGATCAGTTCACAACTCCACCAACAGTGCCATCAATGTCTCAATTTTCCCACATACCTGCCAACATTTATCATTTTCCTTTTCTGTCATATTAGTCAATCTGGTAGGTGTGAGGTAGTACTTCAGAGTTGTTTTAATTTACATTTCTCTAATCAATAGTGATTTAGAGCATTTCTTCATAGGATTGTAGATAGCATTGATTTCTTTATATGAAAACTGCCTGTTCATAATCTTTGACCATTTATCAATTGGGGAACAACTTGTATTCTTATAAATTTGACATAGTTCTCTATATATTTGAGACATGAGGTCTTTGTCAGAGATGCTTGCTGTAAAAATTGTTTCCCAGTTTTCTGTTTTTCTTTTGATCTTGGTTGCATTGGTTTTATTTGTGCAAAACTTTTGAATTTAATATAATCAAAATCATCCATTTTAGATCTCTTAATGCTCTCTCTCTTTCATATGGTCATGAATTCTTTCCTTTGAGATATTCTTTAAGGTCATATTTAGCTCTAAAATCACCCAATCCAAAGATTACTTAAATTCTATAAAACCTTGGTTTTCTCATCTGTAAAATGGGCATAGTAAAACTGATGAAGAAAGTGTTTTGTAAGCATTAAAACATCATAGAAATGCTAGCTGCTATCAGAAACAAAGCCTAGGAATTCTTATAAGGGCATAACTGGCCTATCCCAGGACAACTGATCATAGATTGAAAAGCCATCCTCCCTCCTTCCCTGCTGGCTAATGCGCCCTTCCAATGCCTGCCTTTGTGTCCACTCATCCCTCCAGGGCACCTACCTTCCAGTTTAGCTATCTTTGGTGAAGATGGGATGGTAAGCCAAGGCTCCTGGGAGGAGCTGGTGGAGTTGCTTATAAAGGTGTGCCTGGCAAGGTAAGCATGGTGGGCAGGAGAGAGAGGAGCACCAAGGAGGAGAGGGGTCTGGATCTGTAGTAACTATCACTATATTTTCATATAGTGACTGAGTCAGTGATTTCAGTGTCATCTTAGTGAGCTCTAAATCTGGAACTTAATGTGTGATGTCGGTCAAGTCATTTTCTTTTTCTGGGCCCAAGTTTTCCCTCTATGAAATGAGGATAAAAAGATTGGCTAGAAGTTTCTCCCTAGAGGCAGAGGGGTAGGAAAAGTGACCAGTAATTTCTGAGATACTCTTTCCCTACCCTGTGAGATCAGTTGGTCAAAGCCTTGCTGAGATGTATCTTGAGAAGTAAAGGGTTATAGTTTCCATTCAGAAAATAGTGGCTTTTCTTTTGATCAATGTCAGGTTTTTAAGCCTTCTCATTTCTTCCTGTTTCCTCTTAGATCTGAGCTGAAACTTTAATCTTCAGCCTCTTTAACTAGGAAAAACTTGGTCTTTCAAACCAGGTAGACTAGGATAGAAAGGAGTGGGGAAAAGGAGAGAGAAAGAACCTCCAAGTATCAGGATCAGAAGTGAGATCAGTGTACAGCGTAAAATGATAACACCAGCCAATGAGCAAATGGGGTACAATTTTCGTGGATAGGGTAGTAGAAATTCTTAAATCCCACCATTTTCTACTGCAGTCATCACACGTCATGTTTACTGAGCATTCATGATGTACAGGAAGGCAGGATATACAGGCTTGTTCTCAGACCACCAAGAGTTCACAGATTGCTTGGGGGGGCCAGGACACATACACACAAAGACAAGAACTAATAAACACAATATGAGATGGTTTGAAGAGGATCTAGTGAGGGCTTTGGGAGTCCTCAGGAGGAAGAGGGACAGTCAGAGAAGACTTAGTGGAGGAATGGGAGGCTAAGGCTTGAGCTAAAACATGGCTACACAGCTATGTGTCAAAGTAGGTTGAATGTTGGACTCAGGATTAGGAAAACCTGAGTTCAAATACTGTCTCACTCTTACTCTCTGATGCTTGGCAAGTCACTTAACCTCTCCCTTCCTTAGTTTCCTCATCTGTAAAATGAGGATAATGATAGCACCTACCCCCACCAGGATTGTTCTGAGCATCAAATGAGATCACATATGGACAGCTCTTTGCAAAGTACTATATAAAGGGTAATTACTGTTATTATCATTGAATGAAAAGTAACACTTAGGAGGAAGGCATTTCAGACAAGGGAAATGGTTTGAGAAAAGACACGGAGATGGGAATGTGTCTGATGTATTCTGGGAACAATGACTAGACCAATTTGTCTGAAGTCAAGGAAGGGAGGAGGAATAGCCAAGCAATCTTTATAGAACCTGCCTGAAGCTGCTATCTCTCCCTCCTCCCCACCCCTCAGCCCCCCACTAAGGACAGGAGGCCAAGGAACAGAGCTCAGTCTCAACACTCTCAGTTCCTGTTCAGTGCCCTACCTCCCTCCTGCTGGTCTGCTTTGACTCATATCCTGCCAAACAGAAACATGTCCCATCAAGATTTTCCTGGTTTTTTTTATTTTAATCTGGACCTCTGTTTCACACAGTGATAAATCTATCCAGGAATATTGTCTTCTCCTCTTTGGGAAGATTGTTCTATTCTACAGGTTTTTGTTTGTTTTTTAAGATATTCTGTGCCAAGGGCCCCTTGCTACCTTGGCCTCTTCTGGTTCCAGGAGTTGGGCAAAGGCCCAACACCTGTGGGTCTTACTCAGGTTGCATTTTACTTGGATGGAGAGGCATACAAACAGCATACTCCAGGAGAAAGAGCACTGGATTTGGGGTGAGGACACATAGTCCAAATTTCTGATTCCACTATTAATTGACTCACAGAGCTGGAAGGAATTTTAGAGACTGTCTTGAACCCTTGAAATTCAACCCTTTAATTTCATAGAGGTAGAAATGGAGACTTATTAGTTATGTAACATTGGGTGTGGTCTTTCCTAGCCCCAGATTGCTGTTCTCCAAAATGATAGTGATAACCCTCATACAACCAACCTCATACAGTTGTAAGAAAAAACACTTTGTAAAATTACCATAGAAACGGGACCTGCCATTGTTATTAATGGTGCAGACTCACTCAAAATACAGAGAAGTTATATAAAGTTGAAACGGGACCTTGGTCAAGGGAAAATCGTGCATCCGAGCCAAGGTCAGGAGGCAGGTAAACTGAGAGCAAGCCAAGAATGAAACATTTCATTGAATTACATTTTTTTTATTAACCTAATGTGAGTCAGTAGTATGATATGGCAGACAAGCAAGCAAAGACAATTTTCTACATTAAGAGAGGTAGAAAATGACTACTAGAGAAACAAAAGTCCTGCCAGATTCTGTCCTGGTCAGAACTCACCTACAGTAGTTTGTCTAGTCCTAGGTGCCATATTTTTGTGAGGATATCTGTACTAGAAAGAGTCTTAGATACTTACTAGCTTTGTGACGCTGGGTAAGTCACTTAACTCTGATTGCTTAAAAAAATAGTTCCAAAAGTATAATGTTAGTTATTTTTCTTACAATTCTTATGTCTTATAAGGTATCTATAAGATATGTCATGCCTTAGATCTTATAATTCTCCATATCTTTGGCAATCAGAATGCCAGAGTCCCAATTTCAAGTCATATGAAGATGAGTTGAAGAAACTGGAGGGAAGGAAATATTAAATGTCTGTGTGCCAAGTGTTGTGTTAAGTGCTTTAACATATGATATCTCATTTGATCCTGACAACAGTCCTGTGAGTAGGGGCTACTTATTAATATCCCCATTTTTCACTGAGGAAACTGAGGGAACTTGCAGATAGTGTGAAGCTGGATTCAAACTCAGGTCTTCTCGATTCCAGGCCCAGTGCTCTATCCATTTCATTTCCCAGCTGTCTGGGGATGTTTAACTTGGAGAAGAGAGTTTTAGAGGAAATCTAATAGTTGTTTTTAAGCATCTGAGGTTTTATCTTGTGGAAGAGGGAAGAAACTTGTTCTGCTCCCCTTCAAGACTTGATGTAAGGAAAACTTTCTAAAAATAAGAAGTACCCCAAATTGTCGAGTGGTGAGGTCTCTGTCATATGTACCTTTTAAGCAAAAACTGACCAGCCACTTGTCAGATCTCTTATAGAAGAGACCCTTCTTCACTCAGGGTTGGGCTAGATTTCCTGTGTCCCCTACAGCTCTGAAATTGAGCAGCGCTCCTCTTAGTGTTGTCCAGAAAAGGAAGCAAGACAGGCTGTATTCTAGGGACTCAGCACAAAGCCCCCTGGTCCAGGGTGAGTCATTTCCCCACTCTGGATCTCAGTTGGTCTATCTGTAAAGTAAGACTCAGGATTTAGAGGAGGAAGAGCTCTTAAGCTCATACATTTAAAATATGAAAGGACTTTAGAAACCATCTAGTTCATCCTCCTCTTCTTAGGGATAATTAAATTGTGGACTGGAGAAGGTAAGTGTCTTGTCCAAAAAGAGAACAGCTTTTCTAGTAAAAGCACTGTGCAGAAAGTCAAGAGACCTCATTGCTACACCTGCCTCTGCCCCTCATTCTCACTGGGTGACCTTGGGTGCATGACTTCACATTTCAAAGTCTCAGTCTTCAGCAGTGGGTACAGACTAAACTAACCCATCCATACTCTTTTGTCCTACCTGTCTTCCATATGCCCAGTAGCCTAATCTGTGAATGAGATGGCCCGAGGTAGGTGCTCAGTGAGTGGTCAGTCACTGAGTTTCATTAGGTGGCTTCCCAAGTTAAGGGGTATTCAAGTCACACCTTCCTAATTAAGTTCCTATTCCACTCATCACAGCAGCTTTTCCAAACCCGTTCATCTTTCCTTCAATCTCTCATGACACTCTAAGCCTGCTTCTTTTCCTACCTGATGGCTCCTTCTCTTTCCCCTTTGCTGAATCTTCATCACCTCAGCATCAGTAACTCTGAGTATCCCCCAAAGCTCTGTCCTGGGCCCTCTTCCCTTCTCCTTCTATACTATTTCTCTCATTGACTCCATGGACCTGATTATCATCTCTAGGTTTATAATTCTCAAATCTACTTCTCCAGCTTTCATGATTCTCTGTTGACCTCCAGTCTCACATCTCTTTTGATTGGATATCTCCTACTGGATGTAGATATCTTCAATTCAGCATTCCAAAACAGAATTCATTTTCTTTTTTTCCCCAAACTCCCCCTCTTCCTAAATTCCTTATGACACAACTCCTCTCACAGGCCCCCAGGCTTACATCCTACCTATTAGCTTTGACTCTTTATTGTCTCTCATCCCCCTTATCCATTGTTTCCAAGGCTTGTTGATTTTACTTTTGTAGCATCTCTCCCATGTGCTCCCTGTTCTCTTCTGACACCACCACTACCATGACACTACTGCACTCCCACAGTGCAGATTCTCTTATGCCTGGAATATCGCTGTAGCCAGATGGTTGGTCTCCCTGTTACAAGTCTCTCTCAGACATTCCAGTCCATCCTTCACTCAGCTGTCAGTAATCTTTCCTAAAGCACAGTTCTGACCATTCATACCCCTACTCAGTAAACTCCAGTTGCTCCCCTAGGATTGAATATATAAATCCTTTGTTCAGCATTCAAAACCCTTCATAACCTGCTTGCCTCTCTGCCCATCTTTTCAGTCCTTTTAGCACCTTATATCCTTCTGCAAGCTGGCTTCTTATTCTTTCTACAAAATGCTCCCTCTCCCAACTCCAGTCATTTCCCCATGCCTGGAATGCTTTCCATCCCCATCTTGGCCCTGGCTTCCCTGGCTTCCTTCAGGTCCCAGCTAGAATCCTTCTACAGGGAGTCTTTCTTGATCTCTTCATTTAGTACCTTCCCTCTGTTTATTATTTCCTTTTTGTCCTATATATGCCTTGTTTGTATATAGTTGTTTACATGGAGTCTCTCTCATTGGATTGTGAGCTCCTCAGAATCGAGGACTGTCTTTTGCCTTTCTTTGTATCTCTAGCATTTAGCCCAGTGCCTGGCACATAATAAACACTCAATAAATGTTTATTTACTGGCTACTCAGTCAGTGGGTGGGATTAGAAGGAGGCAAGGAAGCAGAGTAAAGGTACTTGACTACAGACATAGAGTCTGTTAGAGCCTAAGCTTTAACCAGCTGTTGTGTGTTTTGGGAGAATCCTTGTGTGCCAACTGAAAGGGACCTTTTCCCTTCTTTTTTTTTTTTTAGCAGAGATATGATTAGGATTGAGAGTGGGGGAGCAACATTGCCACAGGATGGACCATAAAGGGAAGGGAAAGGGAGGTGAGGATAGGATGACTTCTTTAGACTTGTGTCCTGGACCTCCCCACCCCGACTCCAACCACATACTAGAGATAAATGTTAATCCTTGAAATTCTCTCAGTTTCCAGTTCTGCATGTCACTGCACAGGGTGGGCATTGGGCCTGGCAAGGAGAAATTTAGAAGACTCTGCCACCTAACAGTTGTATTCCCTTGGGCAAGAGACTTCACCTCTCTGGGCCTCCCTTAGTTCCTCTGTCAAATGAAGGAGTTGAAGTAAATTATCTCTAAAGTCCTATTCAGCTCTAAATCCTCTGATCCTAAATGCCTGCCCCCCAGGTTCAGCCCCGTTGACTTATTCTGTCAGCTTCATTCTTTCACCAAGCCAATTAGCTGAGGTCGGGGTTCTATGTCTTACTCCCAAGTAGAGGCAGCACAAGAAAATGAGGATGAGTAGATAATATTTAATCATATTCTGTTATCCACACAAAGCCAAGTAATTTTCATCTCAGTTAGAATTCATAAAATTGTAGGAACTTTGAATTTTCCCTATACTCTGGGGAAGTGGGGAAGAGCAGCAGGGATTTCACTGGAAATATAGAGTACTTGTCTTGGACTGCAGACCTGGGTTTTAATTCCCTTACTACCCATCACATGCTCTCCAGTCCAGTGACACTGGCATCTTTGCTGTTCCATGAGTAAAACACTCTTCTCAGATCAGGGCATTTTCTCTGGCTGTCCTCATACCTGGAATGCTCTCTTTCCTCATCACTGCCTCCTGGCTTCCATCAAGTCTCAGCTACAATCCCACATTTTATAGGAGGCCTTTCCTGAACCCCCTTAATACTATTCCCTTCCCTCTATTGATTATCTCCAGTTTAGCCTGTGTATATATTTTTGTACATTGTTGGTTTTTTTCATAGTTTCTCCTATTAGATAGCTAAAAATTTATGTAAGGTTTGCAAAATGCTTTACAAGTATTATCTCATTTTATCTTCACAACCCTTGGGACAGTGCAGCTGTTGTGCTCATCTTACAGATGAAGATACTGAGTCTGGGAAAGGTTGAATGACTTCCTTAGGGTCACACAGCTAGTAAGCATCTGATGCAGGGTTTGAACTCATGTCTTCCTGACTTCTGATTCAGCACCCTAACTGTTGTACTACCTGTCTACCTTACAGTTTAAGCTCCTTGACAGTAGGGGCTGTTTTTTGCCTTTCTTTGTCTCCCCAGTGCTTAGCACAGTGTCTGACATACGATAGACACTTAATAAATGCTTTCCTCTTTAGTTGTGTGACCTTGGGCACTAAGTCATTTAATTTCTCTGGGCATAATTTTCCTCGCTTCCTCAGGTAGAAACGCTTTAGTGCTTCATTGCTCAGTGCTTCCTCAGTGTGGGCATTCCTTCCCCTCATACATGTTGAGACCCTGTTATGCAGTCTTTGTAATTTACTGTGACTGAAAAATTCATCACTCTATGGCCAACATGACAAGGAGCCTTTCTGAACATAACTTGGTTGGTCCTCAGGCAACTGACAGCCTGTGTTGGGCCCTTATCTGAAGTCCTTCCTGCTGAGTAGATGGAGGACCCTTGGGAGCTTCTGATCTGTCAGTAAAGCTGACAGAAACCCAGGGTTGCCCTCACATTAAGAAGAAGGAGCGTTTAGTTTGGGAAAATAGGGGTAAGAATACATTCATTGTCTAAAGTATTTATGTTTGGATGTGGAGTGGAGGAGAGGAATGACCCAGGTAATACATGGAGGTATAATGTTTAGATCTGGAATCTAGCCCAGTTTACAAAAAAGAAAACTGAAGCTTAGGAAGATTACTTGACTTGACTCAAGGGGATGCAGCTAGCTACTGGCCAAACCAGGAATAAAACCTGGTCCTCCTGACTCTTAGTCTTTGTTCTTTCCAAATGTAATAGGGAATAATGAGGGGTTTGCTCCTCTGATCTGCTAGACTTCAGCCACTGGGGATGAGAGCATGTGAGGGAGCTCTATCCCTATGGAGCGTGCATGAGAATGACCCCTACCCTGGCCCCTTCTGATGCTCCCCTTGCCAAGGCTCCTGGTTGGACCTCATGATCCTTGTCACTAGGGGATGAATCCTAGGGATGAGTCAGAACATGCTTCATGGTATGGCCCCTGCTGTAGAATCCAGTCTAGAAAATCCAGGGACTCCTGTAATTACTCCATTACACCAACAATCAGTGATGGGCAAACTACAAAATTTGCCATGAGCCCGACTCCATAGCAAGTCCCATTTGAGACTTCTGTTGTTGTTGAGTCATTCCAGGCATGATGGCTTTTCTTGGCCACGGAGACACTGGAGTGGTTTGCCATTTCCTTCTCCAGTCCATTTTACAGAAGAGGAAACTGAGGTAAAGTAAAATGACTTGCCTAGGGTCACACAGCTAGTAAGTGTCTGAGGCCATATTTGAACTCGGGAAGATAAGTCTTCCTGACTCCAGGCCCAGCACTCTATTTGATGCTTCACTTAACTGCCACCTTTAAGACTTAATATAATTTAAAATACAGACACACACACCAAACCATATAAACATATCTCAAACCGGGGGGATTTTTTTTAAACATCCACAAAAGTCAGTAATTTCCCCTTTGTCCTTTTAAGGGTGGCTGCTTTACATATCAGGAAAGGGAGAGCCTTTCCTGGTCAAGAACATTAGGTTTTTACATGGAGAATGGGGTTTTTGTTTTTCTTTAGGGAGGGTCCCATCGAGGCCTTCCTTTAACTCCTCTCTTACTTCCCTTCCCCCCTCCCCCCAATGTTAGCAATGAAATGGAATTGGTTGTATTGCTAGGAGGGAATATCCAAGGGAGGGATTGAGGGAGCATGGTGCTTGTACTCCAGAGCTATACCAGGGCAGAGCAGTTATTTTTAGACACTGCACTTTAGAGGAGGCCCTGCAACATTTGTTCAATATTTAATTATCTGTCCAAAATCAGTCCATATGGCCACGAGTTTTGAAGCAGACCTTGGTGGCATTATTTCCTCTGATTTGATTGCATAAATATGTAAGTGAGAGAGATCTCAATAGCTCCAGAGAGAGAGAGAATGAGAGAGACAGAGGGACAGATGGATAGACACACATACAGACACAAAAAGAGACATACACAGAGACAAAGATACAGACAGAGACAGACAGACAGATGAGGGGGGAGGGAAAAGGGAAGGACAGAAGGAGAAAGGAATGGTTAAAGAGGTAGGATAAAAAGAGAGGAGAGGAAAGAGAGGAGGCAAAAGATAGAGACAGGAGAGAAAAAATATACATATATGTGTGCATATATACACACATACACACACACACAGTATTTTCAGTTCTTGGAACATGTACTTTTGGCTCTGTGGACCAGATGAACCACATGTGTACACATGTGTGTACAGAGAAGAAAACCCTAAAGATTATCAATTATGTCAGTTCAACCCTTTGAAACTGAGTAAGTCTTAGTGAAATCATAACCTTATTAATAAATGACCCTGTTTATTCAGTACTTTATAGTTTGCCAACTGATTTCTTCCTTCTGAGGAAGGTGTTACAAATACTTATATCCCCATTTTGCAGAAAAGAAACAAGCTGTGGAGGTCAAGGGACTTGCTGAAGGTCACATATCCTAGTAAATGACAGGGCCAGAATTTGAATCCAGGTCTCCAGATTCTGGGAGTAGTAAATAACTTTTTCATCTCACTCTGTTACCTGTCATGCCATAGTTTTTTATTTGAAGCCATGGTCTTTGTCCTACCTCTCCAAGTTGCCTCTGTTGATTTTGATAGCCACTGGCTGTCTGTGAAGCAGTTTTGTGGCTTGTATTTTCCAAAAGAAGCCCTGTTTGCCTTTTGCTTTTCCCTTACCCTCCTGTTACTGACAGTCTCAATGTTGGTTCTAGGCTTGATTTTCTTCTTCTCAGATCTTGGTTTTGATGTGCTGACATGTCTGCGAAATTGAAAAGGCTCAATTGAGGAGCTCAGGGTGAGAGGTCTTGGAGCCACAGGCAGGGATGAGGAATTTTGAAGGAAGACTTCGGGGATGGGGGTTTTCATGACTAGAAGAGAGCAGGGGAATGGGTGTGAGAGATATTCTTTCCCCCTCACAGAAAGAGAATCAGTGTGATGTTAGTGGTTGCACAGGGCTGAGATTAGATCCCTGTAGTGGAATGTAGACTATAAAAGTTGAATGAGGGAAGGGTCCATGTAAGCTAATATATTCATTGGAGGAGAAAAGTAGGGTGGGGAGCAGGGGAGAGAGAGAGAGAGAGAGAGAGCGAGCATGAACACTTTCCCAATGTCCTAGAGCAAGTTAGTTGGGCTGATCGCTTTACATCTCTCAACCTCAGTTTACTTATCTATAATATCAATAAGTCAGGTGAGTTGATCTCTGTGGTCTTGTTTGATTCAAAAGCCTACGATTCTATTCTGTAGCTGCAAAAAGAGTCAGAACTCAGGAGCTGATAGCCCAGGTCAAAAGTTCTCAATAAAGGAACCCAGAGTTGAATCCTAACTCTGTTCCCAGCATACTGTGTGATTTTAGGCAAGTCACTACCTCTCTGTGCCACAAGATAAAATGAGATAATGCCTGCAAAGTTAGAAATACTGTACGAATGCACAGTATTATTATACTAAATATTAATTATTGTTATTATCTATTCATCACCAAGTGTGAGGGGTCTAATCACAGGGTGTTAGCTTGATTCTAATAGGATAGGTCTAGAAATGATAATACCAGTTTTTAGGAGTCCTTACCCTCCTCTTCCTGGCTCCATACCCAGTATTCTGAGAAGTAGAATACAGGTGGGAGAGAAGGGAGAAGCAATGCCCCCAAAGGGAGCCAAGTTCCTAGCAGGAACGGGTTCTGTTCTGACTGTGACTCAGGATTGTTTTCCAAAATCCTTGTTAGCTTCCTCAGAGGGGGTACCAGGGAATCCCCAGGGAATAAAAGATGAGATAAAGTTGCCCCATTTGGCCTCTGCAAGAGGGTCTCTGCAAATGTGGACTGAGAGAAGTGCTTCATTCTGTGTTCCTCTTAGAACCAGAGAATCTCAGGAAATTACAGAATCTCTTCATTGGAACATGCCTGGTTACTTTGAACTGATCCTCATATGGTGTGATCTCCGATCCTCTCACCATCCTAGTGGAATGGGATAGAATAGAAGAGAATAAGCATTTATAGAGTACCTACAACATACTAGGCACTGTGCTAAGCGATTTGCAAAATTTATCTCCCTTGAGTCTCTCAACAACCCTGTGAAGTAGGCACTGTTATTAAGCTTTACATTTAACCCACACTTCTAGGTGGTGCCATGGGTGAGAGCTGCTGGATTTCAAGTCAGGAGGACCTGAGTTCAAATTATGCCTCAGACATTTCTGAAGTCACTGAACTTCAGCCTCAGTTTCCTCATCTGTAAAGTAGGGATAATAGTGGCACTTTGGAATATTGTGAGATATTTGTACAGCAATTTGCAAGCTTGAAAGTGCTCCATCAATACTCTCTATTATTGCTGTTGCTGCTGATATCCCCATTATATTTCATCTAATTCTGGTGGGTTAACGAAAGAAGGGAAAAAATAAACGTTTATATAGCTCCTACTACCTGTCAGGCACTGTGCTAAGTGCTTTTGAAATATTATATCATTTGATCTTTAGAATAATGCAATGAAGTGAGTGCTGTTATTCATTTGACAGATAAGTAAACTGAGGCTGAGGGAAATTAAATGACTTGCTTGGGGTTGCACAGCTAGTAAATGTCTGAGCAGAGATTTGAGCTCAGGTCTTCCTGACTCCAAGCTGGCACTGTATTCCTTGCACCACCAAGCTGCCTGCTTAAGCACTGTAGTCTATTTCTTGACTGTCACCCAGTGTGTTGGCAATCCCTTGGAGTCACCTTCAGATTTAACAAGCTCTAAGGCTCATCGAAACCACTGATAAAAATGTTGAATTACACAGGTTCAGGCTAGATCCCTGAGATATATCTAATGTAGACTCTTAAAGTTGGAAACAACCCAACTTAGTCCCTTCATTTGACAAGAGGAGAAAACTGTGATCCAGAGAAGGGGGAGTACTTTTGCCATGGTCATATAACAAGTTAGCAACTCGGTTGGAAGTTGAACCTGATCTTCCTGACTTCTAGGTCATCTTTCTTAACTCTCTGTTATCAGTGATACTGAGAAGTCATGTGGATTTACAAAGGCATACTGCAAGTCAATGATTCAGCCCTGCTTTCCTCACTTTGCCCCAATTCCTGCTGATCAGATGGGTGGTAATCAGCTGAACATTGTCTATATTCTTCACCCTCTGGACATCTTAGGCTGGCCCTTATGCTCTCCTCTCCTGCTAGCACCCTAAGGATGCACTTTTGCTTGGAGGAAGAGAAGGGCAGCCTTTTCCCTTATTCTCAGACCCTCAGCTGTGGGCAGTGCCCATGAACCGAATTGTGTTGTCTGGCCTGGAATTACAGGATGTTCCTGAGGCCTCCAGGTTGCCATGGGAACTGGTAACAGTCATTCTTCATGATTAGGGAGTATCCATGGCAACGGAGCTAGCAGCATTTACATGAAACTGAGTTTATTTTATTTATTTATTTATTTTTGGTGGGGCTATCTCTGGGCAGATGAAGGTTGAAATGTATTTCTTCTTTCTTTTAATTTTCAGCTCACTCTGACAATAATTGATTGTGTAATCTTGGGTAAGTCATTTCTCTTTACACCTCAATTTTCCTTATCTGTAAAATGAGAGGGCAGACTGGATGGTCTCTAAGGTCCCTTTCATCTTAGCATTTTATAAATCAGAGGACAATTACTCATTAAATTGTATCGATAGGCTGGAAATTCTGCAAGAGAAGGGAGACAAAAGGGAGATGAGGGCATGCTGGTGTGATCAGGGAAGGCTATCTATCCACCCATGCCAGGCATGCCCAAACTCCTATTATGTTATAGCCAACATTTCCCAATAGGTCCAGCATTAGCCAGATGTGCTGGCTGAAGTTCATCATAATCCCAAAAAGCAGAGAGTCCTTTGGCAAAGAGGTTAATGTCCCAGGTCAATTGAAAAAGACACAGTCCAAAAAGCAAATAAGCCTTGAACAGGTGCTGCTGGCATTTCACTTTACATGGAACATTAGCTAGTCTCCCGAGCTCATGTTGGACCCTGGCCCATCAGGGACCATCAGCTGCAACATGTTGTAAGATACACCCCAGACAGATGCATATGGCTATGCACTGCTTCATTTTTCTCATCCATCAAATGGAGTTAGCAATCCTTACCCTGTCTCTTAAGGGTCTGGATGAGAACATTCATTTATTCATTTGTTCTTTTCCTTCAGCAAGTGTGAAGGGACTGCTGTGTGCTGGTTTCTAACTTGTCCCTGCCTCAAACTAGGTGAGCAACTGAGGGACTGATTCTAATCTTCTTGGACTTCAGTTTGCTCAATGGTCAAATGAAGATCCTCCATGCCCTGTGGTCTTGGGCAGGTCATCCCCCTTTTGGACCTCAAGTTTATTTATCTTTAAAATGAGGGGATTATATTATATTAGGTCCAAGACCCTCAATTCCAGATCAAAATCCTGTGATACTTTGAAAGGAAAGGTACCTGTGGTTAGCCAGGTCAAGGTAGGGGTAGGGTGGAGAAGGAAGTTAGTAGCACATGGGGAGAAATTATCCCCATGGGATAGCTCCCTATGGGGTATCTTGGAAGGCATGCAGATGGCTAAGGAATGTAGAAGCACTGTGTGTGGATGAAATAGTACTGATAATAGACCCCAAGATTAAAAGTAATAAATAGGCAGAGATGGAATTTAAATCCATTTGGGAGGTTATTCTAGGTATTCCAAATCCAGTCTTCTTCTACTATATTTCTCCTTGCCTCAGTTTACTCATCTAGAAAATGAGTAGTTTGGGCAAAAATCACTTGTAAGATCGCTTCTAGCTCTAAATTTCTATAATTCTAGGATCCTGATATTCCTTGAATTTGTAATTAGTGCCCAGTGGGGTAGAAAAGACCCAACATTTAGAGTTCTGTTAGAAACTAGGGAAGATAGAAAGAAGTTCCCTGCAATGTGGACATTGCAGTCTAGGAAAGAGATGAGGCACTTTTATAAATAGCACAAATTAGACTAGGAAAAGTGCATGAGATGCTGACAAGGCTTTGGGATCAGATGAAGAAATGCCCACTTTCATCTGGAGCAGCATTGGCGGGGGTCTTTTTGGAGAAGAGAGCATTTTAGCTGAGCTTCAAAAGGTATGAAGGGGGCTAGGGAGAGATAGGAGTTGTTGTTGGAAGTGGTGGTCCTTCATTTTTGAAGAGGACCAGTGACAAGACAGGTAATGTCTTCACTTGCTTGTGAATTGGATTGAAATGAGGCAGAAATGAAATGAAGGCAGAAAGTCTTCAGCCTCACTCTGTCTCTTCTCCAGAGTCCAGTGGCAAGACAAAAGTCAAAAGGACTGGTAATGGCCTCCATGACCTTGGCCTTTCTAAATTAGTCTTTCCCAGGCCTCATTTTCTTTGGCAAGGCCCTTTCTATGACTAAGGTCTAGGTAAGAACTGAGACAAAAGGTAGCCCAGTTTACCATTACAAAAATATCATTCTGGGAGGGGAAGATCCTCAACGTTTGTGTACAGAACAGAAAACAATTGCTATTTACACTCATTCTAAGCCATGGGAGTTGTGGGGTAGGTAGAAGGAAGGGAGTCAATCCAGATAAAGGGATACTCGAAAGACCTGATCATAGCATGATAGGATTCAGAACTTGAAGGTACCCTAGAGATCATCTAGTTCAATTCTTTGATTTGACAGATGAGGAAATTAAAGTCTAAGGAGGTTAAAAGATTTGCCCAAGGTCACACATGGAGTAATTAGCAAAGTCAGCATTTGGACCGAGGTCTTTTGGCTCCCAGACCTCTATTTCCTCATGCTGTTTTCCATGCCAGATGTGAGGTGAGAACTCAAAACTATGAATGACTGTGGAAATGAGGTCATAATACATTGTTGATGTGGATGTTCAGTCATTTTTTCAGTCCTATCTTGACTCTTTATGATCCTACTTGGGGTTTTCTTGGCAAAGGTAATGGAGTGGTTTGCCATTTTCGTCTCTAGCTCATTTTGCAGATGAGGAAATGGAGGCAAACAGGGTTAAGTGACTTGTCCAGGATCATGTAGCTAGTAAGTGTCTGAAGCCAGATTTGAACTCAAGAAGATGAGTCTTCCTGAATACAGGCCCCACACTCTATCCACTGGACCACCCAGTTACCCTCATTACAATTACATTGTTACCTTCTGTCACAATCATCCTTCCATTATCATATGTCATCTTGGAAATAACTCTTTGAAGGCCACACTAGCAAAGCATGAGTCCTGGTTGATCCTACCATGCTTTCCTGCCTTGAGGTCAAGCTGGGTAGGGAGGGATGGACCATCTGTATCTGTTGTTACCTGAGTCGCTAGAATGTATGGGTTTTGTTGCTTTATAAACATTGGATGGATGTCCAGGTAGTTCAGGAATCAGAATGCTGATTCCTGCTTAAGTAGTCTTAATCTTTAAAAGATTTCTAAAACTGTGTATCCTTCAGCAAGCTTTGAATCTTAACAGTGGGTCAGCTCCACATAGCAGTAGAAGAACTGTCTGGTAGAGACCATACAGCTTTCTTTTCAGAAAGGAATGCAACATCTGTTTGGATGAAATCCCCCAAAGGAGCTTCATCTCTCCTGAATTAAGGCAGGCAACTGTGCTTGCCATTGATTCGTGCATTCATTTATTTACTCACTCATTCATTCTTTCACAAATGAATATTAAGTGCTTATTGTATGCTGAGACCTGTGCTGAGTACAGAAGAAGGATTCAGGATTTAGGGATGACACACCCTTCGAGAATTTATAGTTTAGTAGGGGAGTAAGACACAAACATAGATATACATAATAAATGATATTACATTCTAAATCCCTTGTACATTAGAGAGGTGGAAAATTAAGGGCTATGTGAGGTATAAGGTGCAAATTCATTACTGACTAGGAAGATCATAAAAATTAATTCTATGCACAGAACCACCTCTGTAAGTTCTGTGCGGAGGCAAGATAAGGTAGCATTTCAATTGTGTAGAGGTGTGGTGGGGAAAGAGTGCTGGTTTTGGCATCTGTGGACCTGGGTTAGAATTCCAAGTCTACCATTCATTACCCACATGATCTTGTGGAAGTCATATCAGCTCCCTTGGTGTCAGTTTCCTCATCTGTAAAATGAGGGTACCACACCGGATAACCTCCAAAATTCCTTTCCAGCTTCAAATTTATGACTTCATGAAGCAAATATGTCTATACACACAGCCATAAAGGCCTCCTTATGTCACCACCCTCTCATGGACCTAGACATTTGTAAAATGCCCCACTGAGGGAGGAGCTGAAAGGAGTTTGTTCCCAGGCTCTCTTTTGGACTTCTTCATCCTTGTAAAGTTCTTACCCATAATTGAAAGAACTCAGGAAAGATTTTGTAGCCTCTACAAAGACAATGTTGTTGGGCCATTTATTTATCTGTGAGGTTAGACCACATTGAATTATCCATAGTGCCCTAAGCAGTCTAAATTAGATGACTAGCTAAGACAATATGTGCTACTTTTTGCTAGGCAACCAAATTGTCTTCTGTTTGAAGGTTACCGAACTATACAGTAATTAAGCCCAGAATTCTGTCTTTTTTAGTTTCTTATTGCTAGAAAGATTAAAATGATAATTGTGAGATATCATCTATTCTAATGCCTTCAATTTACAGATGGGGCAACTGTGCCCCAAATGGGAAAAATGACTTTTCTCAAGATCACATTACTAGTTATTGGCAAAGCCAGGTGTTGTAGCATATATGTATGCATATGTATCTCTATACGTATAGATCTCCTTCCTTCTATTCACACAGCTACCCCCTAGTTTAGGCCTTATCACCTTTCACTTGGACTATTGCAGTAATTTCTCATTGGTCTGGCTACCTCCACTCTCTTCCTACTCCAATCTATCCTCCACACAGATGCCACAAGAATTTTTCTAACGTGTAGACCATACCTTTACCCTCCTCCCTCACCTCTATAAATTCCTGTAGCACTTAAGTAGTTCCAGTATCACATGTAAATTCCCTTTTTTGGATGTGTTTATAGCTCTTTGCAACCTGGAGCCTTTCTACACTTCCAGTCTTCTTAGCTTGTGGAGCCCTGAACACACACTATGATCCAGCCACAATGGCCTGCTTGTTCCGTGCACGAGACATTCCTATCTCCTATCTCCTTGTCTTAGCAGGATTGGGCCTCTGTGCCTGGAATGTACCACCTACTCAACTCTGCCTCTTGATATCAGACTTCCTCCAAGTCTCAGCTCAAGGACCCCCTTCTGCAGGAGGCCTTTTGGAATCTCCCCAGTCTCTTGAGCCTTCTTTCCTCTCTAAGTCACTTTCCTTCTGCTTAGCATGTGTGTGTGTGTGTGTGTGAGTGTAATCATGTTGGGGGGATTTTCTGGGGATAAGAGTCTTCCTATCAGAGAGGAAAGAGTCTGACAAATTCTTTCAAATGGAAATAGTGATTTCTCTTTGAGTTTCATAAAGGGTAAAATAAAGCATATATCTTGTATATATATCTTTGAATTTACATTGTTTCTCCCCATTAGTATGTAAGCTTCTTGGAAGCAGAAATTATATTTGTGTTTTTGCCTTTCTTTGTATCTCCAGTGCTTTTTAGTGCCTGCCACGTAGTAATTGTTTACTAAATGCTTGATTGATTGATTGACATATGGGTTGGAGTAAATGACTTTCCAGGTCTTTTCTGAGATTCTGCGATTACAGTGGGCACCATTAGAAGGAGGGCAGACACGGATATGAATCTGCATCCCTAGAATGATCCAAGTTTCCCAGCTTGTAGGGTAAGAGTTGGTGTTTTACCCAGGGAGAATCAGTAGACATTGATTTGAAACTCTTGCCTTCTGCCCTATCTGGGCTAATCTGGACATATTGGATCATAGGGATGATGTGACTACACGACTCAGTTCCATCTGGGAAGATGCTGTTAATCCTCTTGTCAAAACGGGCTTTGCTTGTTTCTAGGTCATCCATGTCATCATTTAGAGATCTGGAAGGTTTGTGGCTCTTCTAAGTGATTAATCATGTTCTGGGGATTTTTACTAAGCAGAGGCTGCCTTGGAGGGATGATCTTTAGAAAATTCTCTGTTTGTCATTTAAATTATTTATCACCTCACCCTTTCCTACCTTTCTAGCATTCTTACCTTTCATTCCCTTCCACACACACAATGAGCTAGCTACATTGCCCCGTTTGCTATTCTTCAAGCACAATATTCTCATCTCTATGCCTTTGCAACTGTTCCCCACGTCTGAAATGTTGTCCTTCCTTATCTCCACCTTAGATTCCCTGGCTTCTTTCAAGCCTCAGCTCTAGTCTCACTTTGTGTAGGAAGCTTGTGTCATTCCCTCAGCTGTCAGTATTTTCCCCTCAGATATAACCTTCTGTCAACTCTGTAAATATATCATACATGTACATGTTCTCCTGTTGTTTCCTCTGTTAGAATGGGTGCTGCTTAAGGACAGGGATTGTTTTTGCCTTTTTTATGTCCTGAGTGCTTGGCACAGTCCTTGGTCTGTAGTAAGCACTGAATAAATGCTTGTTGACTGGTTGACTGATCAGCTGAATGTTTCACTGCTCTGTGAAAGACAGCTAGCTCTAGTCAGGAACTTGGAACAGCCTGGAATCAGGTTGGAACCAGATTGTGAAGTCCTTTAAATATGAAACAAACAAAAGAATTTGTATTTGATCCTTTGGACAATAGGGAATCACTGGAGCTTTTTGAGTGATTACAGGAGGGGTAATATGAAGAGGAGGAGTTGAGGTAATCAGATCTGTACATCAGGAATATTCTTTTGGCGGTCATGTGGAGCAGATAGACTTGAAGAAGGAAGATCGATTAGGAGTCTTATACAAGGGTGATAAGGACCTGTCATGGTGGTTAATTTCATTGTGGGTTTTCTCCTTACCAGTGCAGATTACAGTCACTTCATGCCTTTGTGGATGGTCTTCATGAATTACTGTGACCCAAAGGATTCATCAGTCCTGTGGAGGTAGACTTAAGATCACTTAGGCTGTAGGCTGGCCCTCATTTGTCAAGCAAACCCTGTCCATTGCTAGGATTATATATGAAGCCCTTGTAGCTTGGAAGACCTACCAAAGATTGTACTGGACTGGAATAGTCTGAGAGAACCCAGAGTTACCTCCAAGCCACACTAAGACACCAAAAGAGTATATCAGAGGAGGCATATATAATATGGATTTAATAAATGTTTTATTAAATTGATTTGAATTGGATGCTAAGGGATAAAGATGGACATTGCAGGACAGGTTGATGTCCTTGGCTAAACCTTCATTACAAGTGGCACCAAAGGGCCAAGGGGAAAGGTCTTAAGGTTTGTCAGGTAGGCAAACATACCTCATATCTGGAATAATGTGTCTACCCTCTATATCAGGCATGCACAACCTGCTCCAGCCAAAGGATTTTGGGTGGCTTGTAGAAAATGTAGAGGAAAACATTCTCTATGTTTTTCACAGGCCATTGAAATCCTTTGACATGCTTCAAGTGACCTGAAGGATGCAGGTTGTGCAGGCCTGTTCTAGACTATATTCTAAGAGGTTTCACTATAGCTGCAATTAGGAGATGATTGGGTTGGGAGGGTCATTTTGTACAAACTGATAAGAACATTATGGGATAGGAGAAGGAGAGTACTTGCAAATCCAAACTCTGACTCTCTCATGCTACTGCAACAGCCTTATTCTGACACAGGCAAATAATTATTCTATTACATTATTATATATAATATTATTATTATTGTATAGTCTTTAGAGATGAATAGGACCTCAGAGATTATGTAGCCCAACTCTTCCCCATTCTCAGTTACATAGATGAGATCAAAATATAGAGAAGTAATGTCATTTGCCCAAGGTTACACAAAGCACTTTACATGAATTATCTTATTTTAGCTTATGAAGTAGGTACAGAAGGTGTTGTCCATTTTTTTCATATAATTGAAAAATTAGAAGCCTCTCAAGGTTAAGTAACCTGTTCACAGTTACACTGTTAATAAGTATTTGAGACAAAATTTGGACTTAGTGTCTCTGATTCCAGATCCAGTGCTTTTATCACTGTGACCTCTTGGCCCTCAGTAACAATTGCCCCCAGTTTTAGGGTATACCAGAATTGTGGGGGACTGTCTTAGAGGCAGGGGCATTTGGTGGTTTGACCACACAGGTGACCTGGGCCTTGTTAGCCTTGTCATGCAGTGCCATCTGTTCCCCATAGCCCACAGGGCTGGGCCTCAGGGAATTCCCTCCTTCCACAACTCAGTCCATTCATTCATCCTGTTTATCCTCTGGAAAGAAATCTTTGCTGACAGTGGCTTTTACCTCCTTATGACCATGGTGAGAATATTAGACTTGGAACCAGGAGATCCCTGGGTTTGAATTATGGCTCTGACATTGTCCTACTGATTGAGTGTACGATGTGAGGAATGCTATTTTGTGTCTCTGAACCTCAGTTTTCTTACCTGTAAATGAGAGTAATACCAGTGCTACATCATAGGGTTGTTACCTGGAAAGTGCTTCATAATCCTTAAAATGCTGTAGAAATGAATGTAAGTTATTCATCTTTTCAGTCTTCAGCTTCAAGAATCATTGATAAGATCTGGAAAGGCGTATGGAAAAATGGGGCAGATTCTGATCTTAGAAGACCAGACTCTGAATTAACCTGGACTCAGTTTCCTCATCCATTAACAAGGGCATGATGACGATTGTACTTCCCATCTTTCAAAGGACAGTTGAGAGGAAGGTGCCTTGTAAACTGCAAAGCAAGAGAGAAATGTGGGTTACTGTTGTGAATTGGAACCTCAGGCTCAGCTGTTTCTGCAGTCATTAGAGTCCCCACATCAGGCAGGTTCCAGGAGATTAGACTGAGAAGTGTGGAAAGCTCCTAAAATAAACCTGTCTCAGTCTCTTGAAAAAGCTTCTCTCAGAATGGAGTAATGTGGTGATTGGATATACTTGTATGTGTTTCTATCTGAGTGGAGGAAGCAATATCCTTTGTCTTTTTCTTCCAGTCCATCTTAAAGTTTTTATTGCTATGAAGATCACTTATATTTCGATGATAGGGGAGGCAATGGGAAGAAGTGGGTGGAGGACAGGTCTTGGAGTCAAAAACCGCTAGTTTGGACTCTTTCCTCTGCCATATTCTGGCAATTGCACCCAGACAAATCATTTAACCTCTCATTGTCCCAGGCAACTCTCTTCAGATTCTCAATCTCAGAGAAGTGTCCAGTCTGTATTGGCACAGGGAGCTCCTCACCTGGAGCTCCCCTTTTTGATGAAATAGCAGCCTAAATATGAGAAAAAATTATATTGTACAAGACAGAGATATAGTGGATAGTCTAAAGGAACTGAATTCAAATCCTTATTCTCATACTTACTAGTTGTTTGACCTTGGGCAAATCATGGAAAATTTCTGAAGCTCAGTTTCCTCATCTGTGAAATAAAGTTTAACATACAAGACAGTCTAGTGGAAGGAGCAGTCTATTTAGAGTTAAAGCACTTGGATTCAAATATTGACCTTGCCACTTATTCCCTGGGTGACCTCCATGAGCCTACATATATAAAACTACAGGGGCAGACTAAGTAGCCTTTAAGACACCTTCTTCCTTAACATCTTAAATGAGCAAGTGGAATCTAACTTGTACCACGTAGGTCAGAGGGTCATTGTGGGGAAGATTCTTGGCAAGCCTTAAATTTAAAGGGTCCTATAAATGTGAGTTGTTTTTCAATTATGATGGCACCTTTTAAAGTGCTCCTGTGTCTGTTACTTATCTATTCCTCATGACAGCCCTACGAGGTAAGTAGTGCTAGTGCCATTATCATCATTTTACAGAAGAGGAAACTGAAGCCTGTTGAGAGGACGCTACTTGCTCAGGTTCAGTGATGAGCACCTAGACTTTTAGTTTTACGCACTTCCCCCTGCTCCATGCTGCTTCTGCCCATCCCATTGGGCCAGATTCAGGGATAATAGCTAACAGTGATACAGTGCTTTAAGGTGTGCGGAAGACTTTCATGCTATTTCATTTGATCCTCACACAGCCCTGTGAGGGAGGTGCTATTTTAATCCCTATTTTACAGGTGAGGCAACTGAGCCTGAGAAATGATAAGTAATTTGCCCAGAATTACACAGCTAGTAAGGGGAGATGAGAAAACAGGCTCACAGAGAAAAGCTACTTGCCCCAAGGAGATTATCATCCCCATTTTATGGGGGAGAAATTAGGCTCATGAAGTCTGAAGTTACACAGGTGTGTAAGAGGCAAAGGTAGGATTCCAATCAGGTCCTCTGACCCTTTTCCCATTCAACATTCTTTTTGATTATGCCAAGTTACCTTCTTTACATTGTGTTTACACTTAACTTTTTACTCTCTCTTTGCAGAGTCACCCCAAGAAAGGTCAGGGCAGCGACGCACCATGCCCAGCAGCCTCTCTGATAGGAGCCCCAGCATGGAGCCATCAGCTACTACACCGTTCCGGGTCACGGTAACTATCTTTGTGTTACTGCAGTCCCTGCAGGAACTCTTTGTGGAAGTTTACATAACAGGGAATTTTTCTGGCTTCCCGCCATCTAGGTATCCATTCAATTGTTTCCCCAGAGCTGAGCCCCAAGTCCTACTGGCAGTGAAGTAAAGAGGGGAAAAAAGCTCCCAGCAGGCAATGGGCCTGTTCCCAGAGCTGGGGACAATAAGGCCTACTCTGGATACTGAGCCCTGTAGCCTGATCTCTGGACCCAGTAGACTCTGGAGGATCTATCCAGACCTGCACCACAAAGATGGCAAGGGGAGAAAAGTGAACAGGTTGAGTTTTCAAATATTATACATTCTAGGCTAGTTGAGCCCCTGAAGATCATTTTTAAAAAGCAATATTCAGTATCTCTCACTCTGGATCTGGTGTTTACTGTTAAAGAAATGGGCTCACTATGGAAAGATTTATTCTATGAAAAGGTGTAATCAGAAAGAGCAGAGGGGTCCCCCTCTTCTGCTAAGTGAAGGGGTTGAATTAGATGTTTTCTCAAGGTTCCTTTATAGCTCTGGCATTTTGTGATCTGGGCTTTCATAGTTTGCCTAATATTCTATGTTCCAAGATCCCTTTCAGTGAATATGTTGTATGGTTACAACAGCCTCTTCCTTAGGTTTTCCTATTTGTCTTTTATCATTGACAGAGAGGAGGAGGAAAGGACCAAGGGAATTTGGGGGGAGGCAGGGATCATGGTTCACCTCCATTCAAAAAAAGAATAGAGCCCTTTTTCCCTATCCTGACATGTCCTTCAAGGACAAAAGAGGAGCCATAATCTACCAGGGAAAGGTTTTGAAGTCTGAACCATGGGACTAACCTAAGGAAGGCATGGATTTCCCTCAAGGAAGAGGCTGGAAAGGGAGAAGCCCTTAGCTACAAGTTTGGGATCATTTCTTGCCTTGACACAGTCATAGTGTGACACCTTGCATTTGTATGGTAGTTCTGGCTTTCCCATCTATCATCTCACTCATCCCCATAGCAACCTAGTGAGACAGGAAGGGTAAGACTTATCCTCATTTTACTGATGAGGGAACTAAGGTATAAAGAAATTTGTATCTTCTTCAAAGTCACCCAGCAAAAGTTAATGGTGGATCATGACCTAAGACCCCAGCATCCCAACTACCAGCATGGTATTCTTTCTGTTACTTCCTCCTTGCCTGATCTTGTATTTTAAAAAGAGCACTGGACTTGGAGTCAGATGACCAGGGTATGCGTTTCACCACTGTGATTTAGGACCTTCCAGTGCACAACCATCCCTCCCCTTCTTACTGCACAAGGCTGTTGTGTTGCTTGTGAAAGTGTTTTGAAAAACAATCATGGGGTCACAAAATCATGGCAATCTAACAGAACCAGAAACTAAGGCCCAGAACCATTAAGTGGTTTGCCCAGGATCACACAGATACTAACATAACACAACTGGGATTCAAACCCAGGTGTCCTGAGTCAGAGTCTTGTACCCTTTCTCCTGTATCCCATAATGCTTCTCTATAAAGTTACCACAGTAAGGCATACCCTGAGTCTATGAGATTTCTTAGCTTCATCAAACTAACTGGTAATACCGGCTCAACAGGTTGGCCAATGGGATGGTAATAGGCCTAGAAATTCTGTCCCCAAAGGACTCATTGATAAGCAGGGAAAATGTTCATTTGTTTGTGGCTAGTGGGTAGATATTGTCTTTAATACTCACAGAATTCTACTACCTGTATATAGGATTCCCAGAGCGGCCTGGAATTCCCAGCCCAGCTACCTTTCACTAAAGCTTATGAAGGCTGTCCCACAGGCTCAATTTGTCCCAATTCATGGTTAGTCAATAATCGTGCCTCCTCTACTCTGTGATCTTCCACTCCTTTCCAGGCCCATTCCAGCGTTGACCAGGGGAGGAGAGAAGTAAGGGATTTTAGGGGGTCGGGGAGAAGTGCTTCTTTGCTGAAGGACAGAAGTCACGTGATAGCATCTGTACTGGTCCAGCTTTGTTCAGTTCAGATTTAGTTGCAGAGAAGCAGTCTACTGTGGCTTTCCTAAAGAAAAAAGTAACAATAATTTGAGTGATTTGCTTTCTTTGAGACTTTGTTTCCCCATCTGTGAAATGTGGATTTTGTTTCTGCTGCTCTCTAAGGGATTTTCCAAATACTTAGATGTTACTTGAGGATTTTAGAATGTGAGGCATAGAGGCTTCCAAGACTATCTTTTAAAATTAAAATTTTATTAATATCTTTTGTTTTCCCATAATATACCTTTCCATTGTTTTCCTCTTACCCTTCCCAGAAAGCCAACCCGTGTAACAAAGAATTTTCTTACAAGAAAAGAAATAAGAGAAAAAAACTATTAGCAAAACTGTTCAATATATCAAAAAAAAATCTGAAAATCTATATCATTACCCAGAAGTGGACCTCCCATTTCAGTAAAGTGGTTGGGGATGGAAAGTGAGGAGTTAGGGGAGGTATGTGAATAATTATTAGTAATTGCTAGAATTTATGTGGCACTTTAAAGTTGACAATGCTTTACATATATTATCACATTTGCTCTTTGTAACAAACCTGTCAGACACGTGGTAATATTGAACCCATTTTACAGATGAGGAAACTGAAGCTAGCTGGAGTGGTTAAGTGAGAAAGAATAAAAAGAGGAAATAATATTTTCCCTACCTATGTTGCATTGGACTTTGCGAACCTAGAGTGAGATCAGTGGGAGAAGAACTCTGTAAACTGTACCAATGTAAGCAATTATTGTGATTGGAACAGGGTTCATTTTGTCTTTGGGACTACACTAGAGACATTCTCTCTCTCCTCTGTTTACTTAGCCTCAAAGAAGTTTGTTTTTGTTAATATAAGGGACTTTTATTGCTGCCTCCATTCCAGCCCAATGTCAAGCAGGAAAAATACACCCAGCTCCATCTTTTATCCCCTCTTGGGCAAGAAGGAAAGTGAGGAGCCTCTTACTTTTACCACTAGGAGTGGTGGTGGTGGTGAAGATGATGATGATGACAATAGTGGCTTACATTTATTTATACTGGGTGTCCCAAAAGTTTTAATGTAGCTTTAAGCTTTGATATTTTAAATACCTATATTAAGCTTTACTAGCTTAATACTGAACTAAACTGAAAACTGTACTAATTAAAGCTTAAAACTGCTCTAAGACATTTGGAGCACCCTATATAATACTCTTAAGATTTACAAAGTACTTCATATGCCTTTTCTCTCTTATTCATCAGTATAATCCTGTGAGGTAGATGCTATTATGGAGTAGGTAGGTGGCACAATGAATAGAGTGCTGGGCATGGAGTCAGGAAGATTCCTCTTCCTTGATTCAAATCTGGCCTCAGACACTTACTAGCTGTGTGACCCTGGGCAACTTAACCCTGTTTGCCTCAGATTCCTCATCTGTAAAATGAGCCAAAGAAGGAAATGACAAAGCACTCCAGCATCTTATCCAAGGAAAGCCAGAGTGGGGTCATGGAGAGTTGGACATGATTGAAAGAACGGAACAACAAGAGATACCACTATTATTCCAACTTTTACATGTGGAGAAATTGAGGCTGGGTTTAAGGGATGATGTTTGGGGTCTCACATCTAATAAATAGCCAAGGAAGAGTTTGAATCTTGCTCTTCCTGAGTAAGTCCAGCACTCTCACTAAATCCTAAGTTTTGGTGATAACAGGATGATGACCAAATCAGTTAGGGGATCTAAAGCACTTTGCAAGTATAGGGTGTTATTGGTTAGTTTATTTTCTTCAGAAGTCTTCAGGAAGACTCCTGTACCTGAAGATCCATAGTCAGAGGCCAGGCCTGAACTAAGAGGAAGCCCAGTCCATCCCTCAACATACTATTTTGTCTTCTGATTTTTCACAGAGGAACCTACAGGTTCTTACCAAGTAATATGACTGTCATGGTCAAAATAGGATGGGATATCCAGTTTGGGAAAAGGAACTTATTAGGGATCAGGTAGGCTGCTGCCAAGGATTTCCATTGTGAAGCCTTCCTAGAGCTTTAGACTGGCTTTATAATGTGTGAGTGATGACACCAGTGGCCTTAGAAGTGACATTAAACCCTTCCCAAGCTAGCTCCAACTTGTCTTTTCCAGACTGATTTTATATTACTTTTCTTTATGCATTCTACATTCTAGCCAAACTGATCATCTTCCTTTTCCCTCTATCTCCTATTCTATCTCCCATTTCCATGTCTTTGCACAATGCCTTACACATGATAAACACTTAATAAATGCTGATTGAATTTAATAGAATGATGATTTTGACCTACCCTTTTAGCTGATGACATGGTTATAATGTTCTGTTCATAGTTTACCTAGTCCTTGGGATCTGGTGACCCATAGATGAGCATCTCTGGTATCCACCTGGTTGGTTGGCATACTATTCTTAACTTCTTGTATTGGTTCAGAAAAAGGGAAGAACTGAAGGTGCAATCACTGCTCTGACAATCAGGATACCTGGGTTCTGATCTCAGCTCTAGCAATAACTCTGTGATCTTGAGTTTATTTTACTTTTCTAGGTTTATATTTCTTGGCCTGGAACCTGAGCAAAGTGGGCCATATATTCTCTAAAGGTGGCCTTTCAGTTCTAAAAGGCCCTCTCTTTCTCCATGTATATGTATATGCATATATGTACACTTACATGCATGTATATATGTGTATACATGTATGTATATACAGTACATACATATATGTGTATCTCCCCATGTCTGGAATATATTCCTTTCCTGCATTATGTTGTCCCTTGGATCGTTCAAAATACAGGTGAAGTGACACCTTGAAGCCTTTCCTGTACACACACGTATGGATGTGTGTATATGTATGTAGAGAGATAAAGATAGATATGTGTGTATATATATATATATATATATATATATATATATATATATATATATATGTATATATTTCTCTTCTCTCTGTACAATTCTATGTTAGGGTTCTTTCCAGTTCTGACTTTGTGCTCTGATATTCTTTGTTTTCATGTCTATCCTGTCTTCACTCCTTTCAACAAACATTAAATGCTCTTGGGCTTAGGCATGGGTGAATGGGGGAGAGATACAAAGTTGAGGTAAGACATCCCAGCTCTCTTGAATCTTATAGTTTAGTAGGAAAGATAAAGCACAAACACAGATAGTTAGAGTACATAATATATGATAAAAAACATTAAAGGGGTACAGAATAAAGTGTTAGGTAAAATTTAATGGACAAGTTCAAGAGATCATTCTTGGGTTTTGTAGGGGGAGCCAGCCGGGGGTGGAAATAGCATTTGAGTTGGGCTTTTAAGACTGGGTGGGAATTTAACAAGCAAAGAAGGGAAGAGGATGCATAGGGAAAAAGAGAAGTAAAGATACAAAAATGGAAGAATGCAGTGTACCTGTCAAGGGAGGGATAGAGAATAGTTCAGTTTGATGTTTCTCTATGAAACTGACTTAAGGTACCATATGAAAGGAGACTCCTTGAATATGAGGCAAGCAGTAGGGAGCCACTTAGTATATTTAAAGATCACTTATTCCAACATTGTGTAGTCTAAGGTTCCTTCTAGCTCTGTACATTCTATATTCAATGCACTAACATTTTATGTTCTGATCTTCCCTCTGGCTGTAATATTCTGTGATTCTAAATTGGCCTGTAGGAGCAGAGTGTGAGATATGGAGACAGGCTGTTGCCACTTGCCCCATTTCCTTTCACCATCCTTACCCTTTATTCAGCTGGTTTTCTGACAAGTTGAGCCTAGTGGGCTTGGGAAGCAGGTGGTGGGGATGGAGTTGCAGAGGGAAGGTCTGGGAGGTAGAAGTGATTGCAAAGCTTTGAAATTAGACAGCTCATTGATCCAACCTGATTCCTTCACAGAAAGTTAAAAGCTAGAGAATCATGTTTGAAGGACTGTCTGAAATTAAGTCTCAGGGCTATTTTTTGCTCTGTAGAGGAGCAGACATAGTCAGAAGGGTAAGGTGTGCATAGTATTGATGCATCTTGTTTTAGGAACTTTCTATGCAGTTTAACCTTATAATTGGACTAATAGTAATTAGTAGCAATCCCTTACATGAAGTTAGAGTTTAACGCTTTAAAAAGCATTTTGGCATCCACTAGCTCACTGATTTTTTTAAAAAGTACATCCTGTGAAAAGGTCAGGGGAAGAATAATTATCCCCATTTGACACATAAGGAACCTGAGACTCTGAAACAGTCTCATGATTTTACCTGGACTATAAACTCCCCCAATACTCAGAAATCTTTAATGTTTCCTTATTGCCTGTAAGAGAAAATTAAAAAAAATTCTTAGCCTATAATTTAAAGCCTCCCCTTCCCCCCAACCCTTTCCCTCCACATTTAGATCCCACCTATTTTTCAGGTCTTATTTCATATTGTTCCTCTTTTTATATTCTCCATCCCAGTCAAAAAGAACAGCTGTTATCTGTTCCCCTTTCCTGACTCTCCATCTCTCACCTCCATGCTTTTTGCAAAACTGCCTTCCCCTCCCCATGTCTGGAATATATTCCTTTCCTGCATTATGTTGTCCCTTCGATCCTTCAAAATACAGGTGAAGTGACACCTGCTCATACATGAAACCTTTCCTAATTCCTGGAGTATTTAGTACTCTCTTCCTCTTGTTATTATACAAAATTATTTTGTGTATACTCTTATTTCCCTGTTTACATATTGAATCTTCCCAGTAAAATAAAAGTTCCTTTGAAGGCAGAAATTACTTTGTTTTTGTCCTTGTATCTCTAATACCTAACTTAGTGCTTACACACAGTAGGTATATAATAGAAGCTGTTGAAATTAGTCCATCAATAAGCGTTTATCAAGTACTTTCTATGTGCTGGACACTAAATGTAATCTTCATAGAACTGACCTGACTTTGGAACCCAGACTTGGTTTGTCCAATGCTTAGGATGGGAAGCAAAGGAGAAATTGACAAGGAGAGAGAGATTGAGTTTCTCCCTCTTTCTGCCTGAGCCCTTGGAAAAATTTAATAGATTGGTCAGTTCCTGGACCATTTGCTGAGCCTGGGCTAGAAAGTATTCTTTTTTCCTCTCAGTATGTCGCCTAGTATGAGTGTCATAGATTAAATGTGTTAGAACTAAAAGGGACTTTTGAACAGAAAATGTTCAAACTGTAAGGTACATAAGAATATGGATTATTAGAGCTAGAAAGGGACCTTAGAATGTTATAGAAGGAAGGGATCTTACAACATAGAATATTTGAGCAGAAATGAACTTTAGAACACAGAATATGGAACATTAAACATAGAATGTTAGAATCGGAAGGGCTTCTAGAGACCAACTGACTGATCCAACCTTCTTGTTTTGTAGAAGAGAAAAAGGACTGGAGAAAAAAAGGAGCTCAAACTAGGATCCCACAGCTTCTTCCCATTATTCCATGCTTTTCTTTTCCCTCTTTCCTTCCCTTAGTAGGGAGAACAGGAATTTCTGGACTCATCCCTAGAAGAAGTAAAAATATAAGCGGGAAGAGAAAAAGACTTTAGAATTAGAAAGTTCCATTGAACATGATTACACTGGAATATCCTATCTCCAGTAATGTTTGTCGGAGGCTCCAAGGGAATTTGTAAGGTGGTTTCAGACCCCAGGCAAAACTCTAATGATTCCATTCCCATCTCATTAGGGTACTGCCATCTATTGGCCAATGCTTTCCAAGCGACTGGTGCTGAGCAGGCAGCTGGATTACCGCAGTCATCTAGGTCAGTCTGATGTAATAGGGCTGAAGCATAGCAGCTACTGTGCATACTGAAGAGCCTTGTATAGGGGTCCAATGCAGGTAGCCAGTCTAGTGGTTTTCCTCCTCTACCTGTCCATCTTTTACATCATCTCAGGGCTACTACTCCTTTGAGTTAAGACTGTCTTCTTTTAGAATTCAGGAATCAAAGACTCTTAGAGATCCTGTAGTTTAATCATCTCATCTCCCAGCTGAGGAAACTGAAGTTCATAAAGGAGATGTTGGTAGTATAAGGGTGGGGTTGAAATTCCCCATTAACTTCTGGTGTCTAACTAGGAAGAACACTTTTTGATTGAATCTAATAGTGAGAAGCAAGTGTGAACAGGGCCTATCTACTTCCTTAAGTCAAAACAAGTCATTGTATAAGAGATGGGTCATACAATAAACAATATGTACACAAAGGAAAAGCTATCTCAGAAGTAAGAGGAAGGAGGAGAAGAGGTTTTGAATATATGGATTCTAAAGGTTAGAGCAAATGTGGAGCTAAAGGAGGACTGAGCTGGGGCAGTGAAGAAAGATACTGAGGAAAGTCATTGGCTCTACAGGCATCTAAGAGAGGAGGCCTTGGAGGACTTGGTTTGAGGGAAGTACTAGTCTGCAGGGGGCTGTTTATTACTTAACTGTTTCCAGTAAATTGAATTTTGTCTTGACTACAAAAAGATAGAAATAAGTGTAAGGTTCAGCAGAGAGCCCAACCTTTGCCTAAGGGTTAGACATTTTTCCAACTAGGGGTTCATGGTAATAGTGACCGAATTCAGAATTTTACATCTAAAACAAACTCTCTAAAGCCCAAAAGGAGGGAACCAAGTGTTCTTAGGGGCCATGTTATCACCTCGAGACTTATAATAAGCTAATTATTATAACAGGATGTTTCACTAATGTCCTGTAATTCTATGAGTCTCTCCTTGAGAGGTTGTGCAATATAATGAATAGAACATTCAGTTGGAATAAAAAGGGCTGGCTTTGAATTCTGGCTCAGCCACTTGTGTTTATCTGTGTGACTTTGGGTAAGTTGTTTCTTCCCTTTGGATCAGTTTCCAGATTACTTGAACCAGAGACTGGAATGGACCTTAGAGACTCAATATACTGTTCCAAAATTCCTTCCAGCTCAGACATCATCCTGTCTGTGTCCTGTGATTCTTTCCAACTCCAAACTCAGGATCCTATGAACAGAATTTAATCAGTGACTGATTTGATTCAGTTAATGGTGCTTTTCCTTTGCTATACTTTCCTATCATTTTTCTTTCACCTATTGTTCTGCCTCCTATAGTCTTAGCAGCAGCCAAGATCATGTAAGCAGTTGCAAAAGGAACAGCAAAAAGGAAGGAAGAGATGACATAGAGAATACTGGAGTAGAATCTGGAGACCAGGACTCTGGTTCTGCTTTTGCTTCCAAGGAGCTTCATAATCTTGGCTCTATCATTTTCCTCTGTGGGTCTCAGTTTCCTACCTGTACTATGGAGGAGTTAGACTAAATGGTCTCTGTCACCTTCAAACTTTAAAATTTTGTTTCACATTCAAGCATTCTGTATTTTAGAGTCGTTCCAGCTCTGATGGTCTTTAATGTCTCTGATCACTCATATGGAAGACACAGATAATTTTTGCCTTTAACTAAAAGTGGGGGGAGTAGTCTCCAAGCCACATACAGTTGGGGAAGTCTTTCATAATCCCATATCACAAATACCCAGGGCCCCCTAGAATGTGCAAGAAAGTTGGAGGAGTGAGGATTGAGGATTGAATGTAAAAGAGTTTCCTGATTTTTTTTCTGCTAGTATAATACTCAGAATGTTCCAGGTAGCTTGAAATGCCTTTGCTTATGAACTCAGCCGTGAAAATTGCACACTAATGGCCTCGATTTCTCTGGTGAACATGCCTCTTTACCATTAGGGTTGAGCGAGAAGGCGCCTGATACTCACTTTCCTTCCCACCAAACACTCTGCCTTTAATTGAAAAGTAATTGTTTACTAAACCGTTCAGACCCAAGAGGAAAATTACTATCATTTGGGTCTCTGCCTGCCTCTAAGAGAGCATTGCTTTTCCTGTGAATGGACTTTAAGAAGAACAGGAGCATTATTACAGATGATGGGTAAACAGCAAGCCATAATCATTAACCTGTCAGCCACAGTCCAATCTAGAAAGGGCGTGTAAGTGCTAGTGAGAAATTACATGTGAATTCCAGGAAGAATTTATCTGAGGAGACAAATGACAGCTCATGACTGAGGCGTGGCTGGCTTGACAGCTGGAGAAGGTGATGGTAGAGGGGACAAAGTAGGGATGGTGGCCAAAGAGCAATTCTTGAGCATTGATGATGATTATGTGTGGGCCTTGTGTGAAGCTGACATGGCTAGTATGGGCACAGAGTAGAGGCTCAAGATTTTTTTCTCATTTATTTTTTATTCCCATGCTCCACTGGTCAGAATACAGAGGCCATTTGGTGCTGGTTCTGCCAATGACTTCTAGTATAACTTAGAGTGATCCTTAATGTAATAAGGCTATACTATGTGATCTGTAGAGATTCTTCTAGCTCTTACATGAAGCACTATGTTTTCTGAAGTCCTTTCCACCTCTTAATAATCTGCAACTCTTAAGTTAAATTTAGCTAACATTTATTGAGCACCTACTGTATACAGAATCTTGGTCAGAGGAAAGTTACAAAGTTTAGGAATACATGATCTCTGGTATTTATGGACTGGCAGTAACTGACAAGATCTCCATGTCTTAATTTCCTCAGCTGTCAAGTGAGAAAATAAATCAAGATCAGAGAATCTCAGAGTTAGGAGTCATTCACTCAATAAATATTTATGAAGTACTTTCTGTGTACCAGGCACTGTGCTAAATGCTGGGGATAGAAAGAAAGACAAGACAGTCCCTGCTCTCAAGGAGCTCACAGCTTAATAGGGGGAGACAATATGCAAACAACTGTGTGTAAACAAGATATATACATATATGTGTATACATACATATTTTATGTATCCGCATACATACATACAAATATGCATACATATAAACATATGCAGACACACACATGACAAACTGGAGATAATTAACAGAGATAAAACATTAAGGGGGATCAGGAAAGCCTTTCTGGAGAAGGTAGAATTTTGTCTGGGATTTGAAGGAAATCAGAAAAGCCCAGATGCTGAGGTGAGGAGGAAGATCATTCCATTCATGGGGGATAGCTGATAAAAATGCCTGGAGTCTGAGGACCTTGTGGGTAGAATGACAAGGGGACTAATGTACTTGGATTGCATATTCGGTAAAGATGAGTGTGTTTTAAGAAGACTGGAAAGGAGGGAGGGGGAGAGGGAAGGTTATAAAGGTCTTTGAGTGCCAAGCAGAGGGTTTTGTTTTGATTCTAGAGGTGATAGAGAGCCACTGCAGTTTATTGAGTAGGGGTGACATGATCAGACTTGTGCTTTAGGAATGTCATTTTGACAACTGAATGGAGGATGAATGGGAATGAGGAGAGACAGACCAGGAGGCTGTTGCATTAGTCCATGTATGAGATGATGGTCTGCAGTAGAGTGATAGCAATGTGAGAGAAGAGAATAGGTTATATGTGAGAAACATTATGAGGGAACATTTGACAGGCCTTGACAAGAGATTAGAAGAAGGGGACCACGGTGAGAGAGAATGAGAAAATTGAGTTTAACAGTCTAGGTTGTGAGCCTGAGTAACTGGGAGTATGGGAGCATGGAGTTCTCAACAATATTAGAGAATTTTAGAAGAGGGGAGGGTGTAGGGGAGAAAGATAATGACTTCAATTTTAGACATAAGAAGTTTAAGATAACTACGTGACATCCAATTTGAGATGTCCAATAGACAGGTGGAGATAGGAGACTGATAGGAGAGAGATTAGGCCTAGATAGGAAGATTTGAGAATCACCAGCATAAAGATGCTAACCATATTCACAAGAGCTGACTAAATAAATCACTAAGTGAAATAGTAGAGGGAGAAGAGAAGAGTGGGCCCAGCACAGAGCCCTGGGGGACATCCATAGTTAGTGGGCATGACTTGGATGAAGATCCCACAAAGGAGACTGAGAAGGAATGGCTAGATAGGTAGGAGGAGAACCAGGAGAGAGCAGTGTCACAAAAACCTAGAAAGAAGAAAGCATCAAACAGAGCAGGATGATGAACAGTGGCAAAGGCTGTAGAAAGGTTAAGAGGGAGCCTTTGCTATTTTTCAGATGAACTGCTTCCTGGCTGTGCCTATATCTCTAGTTTCTTCATCTTGTACTCACAAAATTGTTTCTTAAAACAAAATGCAAGACTATATTTACTCATGTTACATTTCTTCTTATTTGATTCACCTCAGTGTTCTATTTTGTCAAGAATTTTTTGCACTCACTCTTTCATCCAGTATATTAGCCCTCTCTTTCATCTTTGTGTCTTCTGAAAATTTGATAAGCAAACCACTTGCGCCTTTATGTAAGTCATTAATAGAAATATTAAATAGTACATGATGATGAATCCAATCCCTGGGACACTCCACTGCAGACCTTCTTTCAAGTTGACATTGAACTATTAATGCCTTTGAGTCTGGTCATTCAACAAATTACTAATCTACCTAACTGTTCTATTATCTAGCCAACATCTCTTCAGTACTCTAAAACCCACTAAATTGATTTATTAGAGTATATCTCTCCTTTTTTTTTCCACCAGAAAGAGTCAAGACTCTATGAAATCCTTTGCTCAAAATGTAGGTAAACTATATCCACACCATTCCTCTTCCATTTAATAACCCTGTCAAAAAAGGAAATAAGGTTAGTCTGACATGACCTGTTGTTGATGAAACCAAGCTGGCTCATCACCCTTTCCTTTTCTCGACAATGATGATGATAATGACAACTGACATTTATACAATACTTTAGAGTTTTTAAAGTGCTTTATATAAATTACCTCATTTGACAACCTCATGAGGTATGTACCCTAGTTATTTTTATCCCATCGTTATGTGTGAGGAAATCAAGGCTCAGAGAGATTAGGTGATATGACCTTGTTCACCTAGCTAACAGGTACTAGAAGTGGGATTCAAACCTGTGACTTTCTGACTCTGTCTTTACACTAGAGGGTTTAGTAATTTAAAGCCAGGTGACTTCAATGTTCTAGAATTTTGCCAGGAATTCCAGGCCAAGTTTACTGACCTACAGTTTGTTAACTCCATTCACTTCCCTTTATTAAAAAATTGAGACATTTGCCCTTTTTCAGTTCTGTGGTGCCTTTCCATGATCTTTCGGAGATCACTGGCAGTGGCTCAGCAATCACAGCTGCCAAGTCCTTTAGTATTCCGGGATGTAGTTGGTTGGTTTTTTTTTTTTGTTGTTGTTGTTTTTTTAATTTCCTGAGCCAAGTAATTTGAACCAAAGGCAGCTATCAGCTGTGTTCTTCCTTTTCCCTGTCCAGCATCCCTCACAGAGGTATTGGGAGGATCAGGGAGCTAATGGAAGGGGAAGGACTTCATAAAGCCCAAAGTACTATCATTATAAGGTGGGTTGGTCTATTATGCTGAGGGCTTCTTGATGATGCTTCTCTTGTCTACATAATGCTGTGGGTCACCTGGGATCCAGTTCTTCCCCAAGTGGGTGTGCTAGACCCCAGTCTGGCTCTGTACTTGAAGGCTAGTATGGGAGAGGGGTATTCTTAGGCACCCAAGGGCCAACAGTAGTGATAGGATTAGAGAGGAATTTACTATCTCTTCTGTTCTTATTCTTCCTTCTCATTCTCCAATCTCTGAATTTAGACAAATTCTAAAGACTCTTTACAGGGGAATTTGGGAAGTGATTTGGGCATTTGGATATAAACGCCAAATGATCACATTTGCATCTCCCCCCCCCTAAAAAAAGGGTTAATGCCTCTCCCTCCCCTTGAACATGTAATTTTCATTGGTGTAGGGAATGCAGCTGTAGAGAGATGCCTGGACATCAAGAGGCTAAACCATTGGCCCAGGGTTGAACTGCCAGTTTCTGTCAGAGGGAGAAGTTGAACTTGAGTCCTCTCACTTAGGCCAGCTCTCTCTGGTGTATACCATTCTCTTCTTTCATGCAATCTTTTGCTACATTAGTGGAATTCTAAAATATGAAAAATAAAAAAAGGAAAAAATGGGTGGTAAAGATATTACAGCTCACAGGAACTGTAATATCTTCCATTGATGATTGTCATATTTTTATTAAGGACACTGGCCAGTTACAGCATATCTAAAGGAGAATGACCAGGATGAGGAAGGAATTGAAGCCCATGCTAAAATAGAGACTGGTTGAAAGAACTGGGGATGTTGAGCCTGGAGAGAAAAAGACTGGAGAGGGGAGTCAGATATGGCAGTTGTCTTCAGGTACTTGAAGAGCTGTAATGTAGAAGAGGGAGCAAATGGTCAGAATTGGGGAGAAATAACAAGAATTGGATCTCTGCTCAGTATTAAAAGGAACATCCTAATGAAATGGTGTCCAGAAAGGCAGTGAGCTGTTTGGTGATGCAGTAAGATAATTCACTTCACTGGAAGTCTTCAGAAGGTATCTGGATGATCCAGAACGACTTGGATCAATGAGCTCTGAGGTTCCTTCTAACTTTTAGAGCTCATGAGCCTATGAATTCTTGCAACTGCTTTTTATATCTGAAATATCATGTTGCAGATACCAGGGGGAAATTATTTATTAATTGAATTATAACCCAGCTTGTATTAGAACCTGGGACTCCACACCAGTAACTCTAGAATCCTAACCGCCTCTGCCCAATTTGACAGTATCCCATATCCAGTAATATCTTTCCCAGGGCTAGTTAAAATCCTGTTGTTGGCAAATCGTTCTTTAGGGTTAGGTTCTTCACTCTTGCAAGAATGACTAATTTTAGCACTTCTCCTTCCCAACACATACATATACATTTAGGTGTGAACGAACCTTTCAGGTCCCAAAGACTCAGGACAGAGGACCAATGCTCTTGGGGAGACTGGAAAGGACTAAGGAGATAGGAGTCACTGTAGCCAAACTTCTCTGAATTCACAGCTTTGTCCATTTGGATCTCAATTCCTTAGGACTGAGAAAAAATATTTTTTATATGTGTGTATGTATGTATGCATATACACACATGTATGTCTGCACACATGTATGCATATATGCACATGCACAACATACACATACATACTTTTTTTTATGGTGTCCCTATGGAGACTCCTTCATTCCTTTCCAAAAGTGGTAGTAGTAGTGGTGGGGGTATTAGTAGTAGTGGTGGTGGTAGTAATAGTAGTAGTAGTTGTTGTTCAGTCATTTTAGTCATGCCCATTTTAGTCAACTCTTCATGATGCCATTTGAGATTTTCTTGACAAAGATACTGGAGTGATTTATCATTTCTTTCTCCAGCTCATTTTACAGATGAGGAAACTGAGGCAAATAGGGTAAAGTGACTTGGCCAGAGTCACACAGCTAGTAAGTGTCTGAAATTGTATTTGAACTCAGGAAGATGAGTCTTTCTGACTCTAATCCTGGCACTCTAGCCACTGTGCAACCCATCTGACTACGGTAGTAGTAGTAGATCATATTTATTTAGCATTCTATGGCTACAAAGCACTTTCCATATTCATTTTCTCATTGATCTTTGTGAGATGTGCAGAGTTCATACTATATTCTCTTTTGTTAGCCAAAGAAACCAAATGTGGAACATCAACTGTTAGACTTATATGGTACTTAAATAGTCTTGAATGAAGGAATGTTGAATGTTAGAGTTGAAAAGGACTTGAGTCACCTGGCATGGGTATCGTTGAATAGGATGGTCTGTCAGATGTTGGAGATTCCACAGGGGTTCAAAAGTAGAAGATACTAATAATGGATGCTAAGAACTCTAGGAGTTCTTAACCTGGGATTCATGAACTTTTAACAAATATTTTGACAACTATTTCAGCATAAGATTTTCCTTGTAATCCTATGAATTGTATTTTATTCATTTAAAAATATGGTGAGGAGGGGACCATGATACCAAAAAAAGTTAAGAACCTGTCCTCTACTTCAACTGCTTTTCTGCAAATAAGGAAACTCAGTCTCAAAAAAAGTAACTTGTTCTTTGGTTGCGAACTAGTTTCAATTTCAGAAATAATACCCATGTCCCCTGACTTTTAAGTCCAGTTCTTTCCACAGTGCTGTGCTTCTTTCCTTCATGCCCAGCTCCAGTGGCATCTCTCCCATGTGTACCACTAGAATCTTTCTCAAAGCCACTTCTTATCTGTCTTCAGGTATCTGTATCAGTGTCTGAAGAGAATAAAAAGTGGGTAGGTTTCACTGCAGCGTTATGGCTCCGATTCCTCTTCCAGTCTTCTTAGATGTTTCTCTGTCCACATGTGCTCCCATTGGACCCTGTCTGCTCCTTAGAGTGGTGCAGGGGATGGGGGGAAGAAGGTAGTGTGACATGGACCTAGCTATCGAGCTTTCCTTCCTTCCCCTTTTTACACCCTACTCATATGCAGAGTACCATCGGTGTGAATATAGGCAGAATAATGAGATTCCATAGCTCTTTTAAATTTTTAAAGCACTTACCATATAATTCTCGTAGCAACCCTGAATGTTAGCTTTACAGATGACAAACTGAGGCTTAGAAAAAGATTCCTATATCTGAATTCTAGACCTGAGACTAGTCTTCCTTCTACATAACACACAGACAATCCAACATCTGCCTGCCTCCCACCTCCTGCCACCGATGCAGTAATGTACATGTGCATGAGTGCAGTCACAGGTATCTTTCCCCACCTGTATCATGCAGAGGTAAATATCTATATGAGTAAAACTAGCATCTTCTTGCTCCTCTCCCTCACTTCCCCCTGTCATTGCTGAGCTGTACATCATTATGAATACAGTCAGAATATGACCTTATACTTATCTACACCCCCTCCCCAACAAGATGGGTGCAGTTGTCTGAGGGCAATAGGTAGATACTACTCTTTCTCACCATCCTCGTACTGACCCCCCACCCTCCACAGTTATACAAAGATATACTTATATATGACTAGATTCAGCAGGTATTCCTTCTTCCTGTTCTTCTGTGAAGAGGTTCACATTGGTTTGACAGAATTCAACAGGTAATACTGGATCTGTCCATGTCTGGACAGATATACATCTCCATGTATAGAAGTATATACCTTTAAGAGTGCAGTCAGCAGATTTTCCTGATTCCCCATCCCCCAATTCCACTGTGCACATGTGTATAAAAATCAGAAAACAATCCCAAACCAGTCCATCTTCCTTCTCTCCCCTTTCTACCCCCACTGAAGAGAGGAGAATTACCATTTTTAGGAGTAAAGTCAGCAAATAATCCTTCTGCCCTCTTCCTACCCTGTGCTGTGCACATCTGTATAAATGCAGTGAAAAGATGATTCTATACCTGTCCATCTCACCCCACCTGCCTTCCCCTTCTCATCATGCCAAGGGTATGCCACAGAGTCAGCAGGTTTTCATCTCCTTGTCACCAGCCCCTGGGAGATGGCATGAGGAAGTGCCATTCTGAGAGCCATTCAAACTCCTTTAAACAAAAGCTTTATTAACCTGGAGAGTTAGAGGTAGGTGTGGAGAAGTTCTGACAAAACAGGCTCACCTCAACCACATGATAAGCATGGCCCTTTTCAGGCAACACTGCAGCTCTCCTTGGCATCTGCCTTACCTGAGTGGTGATAAGGCCAGAGAACCATTGTTTTTTTTTTTTACTTTCACAAACAAGCATAGAATCATGGCATTGGAAGGACTTCAGGGGTCATCTAATCTCCCATTGAGTGTAGGAATCCTTTCTACAGAGTCCCCAGGAAGTAATTGTCTGGCCTCTGCTGGAACATCTTCATTGTCAGAAATCTCACTACCACATAAGGCAGCTCATTCCACTGTTAGCTCAGATTGGTAGAGAATTCTTCCTTATGTTGCATTGAAATCTAATTCCTTATAAAATCCCCAACCCCGTACCTCCATTGCATTGGTTGTTCTAAGTGTATGACCTTGAATTAATCTCTTTTCTTCTTTGCCTCATCAGTAAAATTAAGGCGTTAGACCAGTTAATATCTAAGATTCATTTTGTCCTGATGTTCCATGAGTCAAACAAACATTAAATAAGCAAGCTTGGTGTGCAAAACATTGGTTCTGCTTTGGTTGGCAAGAGACCCATGGAACATGACCTTCACAGGACCATCATTTCAAATATTTGAAGACAAGGGTCATGTCCCCTTAATCTTTTATCCAGCCTGAACTTCTCCTCCATCAGCCCATTCCAGTATTATAGGGTTTCCAAAGACTTCATCTTTCTGGCCTCTCTCATCTTGAGGTATGCTGAGCATCTTCTTTTTTTTAATGGAAGGATCATAAGACAAGTAAGAAGACTTGGGTTCAGGTTCTAATTCTGCCAGTTAGTAGCCATGTGACTTAGACAAGTCACTTTTGTCTCTCTGAGTTATTTGAGGACTGATTATCTACCTCATTGGTTAATTATGGGGAAAGTTCTTTGTAAATTATAAAGTGCTATAGCAATGGGTACTATTTTAGTAATTCATAATTATTTTACTCTCTTATATGGATGGGGGTAAATTTTTGCATTGGTGTTAAAAGCCTCGCCCTGACCAGGAGGGGGCACTGTAGGATAACACAGAAAGGGGCCACCTAAGGGAAAGGAGAGCCAAGAGGCCAATTAATTACATAGTCCTGCCTTCATTCATTATTCTGTGTTGAAAATCCCTAAGAAAATGGAGGCTATCAAACCATCAAGGTTTGGAAGCCCCTTACCCATTAGAAAATTCGGGACTGACCTGCCTTCCCCAGGGAGATTGGAGCTCATGCGTGAGGGAATCATAGAGGGTTAGAGCTAGAATTCAGTTTAATTCAACAGATCTTTATTACCAGCTGTAATGTGTAAGGCATCGTGCTGGTACTGAGAATATAAAGTCAAAAACAAAATGGCCCTGCCCTCAAGGAGCTTACCTCCTACTTGATATGATCTTAGAATAGAATATTAGAACATGCACTTTCCAAACAGGAAGGAACATTAAAGATCATCTAATTCAGTGAAGTAGAGCTGGGGTATAAAGAGGAGACCCTTCCCTGGGCCCCATGAGCATGGTGACTCATTTTACACATTAGGAAACTGAGGTTTGACAAGAAAAAGTATCTCTTGCCTTAGGTTACACAGCTAACCCGTCTCAGATGTGGAGTTTAAACACGAGCTTTCTGGTTCCAAGTCTAATCCTTAGGGTCCTTCATTCCCGGAGAGCTTATATCAGGGAGTACAACTCAGCTGCCTAACTTAGGCAGGGCCTGCTCTGAGCAAGTCCTTTCACCATGCTAATATATTAGATCATGATTTCTGAGGGCTGGTCCTCAGGTAGGAATCACTGTTTAAAAGAACTCAGATAGTAGCAAACCTGTCCCACAACCCTTGGTAAATTGTACTTGATGTGGTAATTCCCAGTCAGTAGAGGGCCTTAAGTCGTTATTATGCTAAAGAAAGAGTTGTTGAAGTTTAAATTTATCCGAGCTATGAATAATTTTCTGTCAATTTGGGATTATCTCATTTAATCTCAAAGGCACTCATTCCCTCTCTATCTAAGCTTTCAAAAACATTTGTCTGATTGCAATCCATTGCTCTCTGTTGTCAAATAAATCTTCTCTACATACAGAGAACCAGGAATGGGAAATGTGAAACTTAGGAGATTTATTGAAAGTCTCATACTGCAAATTCTTAGCACCATAAACATCTCAATCCTCCTTGATGAAAGGGGGAGGGAGAGGAAAATTCTAATGGGGTAAGCATATTAATTCCTAATGAGAGACAGAGCCCAAGGAGTGTGGTACAGTTGACATATCACTGAAAAGGAAGCAGAAGAAGAAGGTTCAAATTCTGGATGTTGTATGACCTTGAGGGACTAGATATTTTCTAAGGTTTCTTCTACCTCTAACCCCAAGGACAGCAGGATAATTATGAGTAGAATTCTTCCTGTCAAGAGTCTGAGCTTGATGACATAACATGTATGGTTAATTTGGAGGAATCCAAGGATATTCATCCTGAGCCTCAAAGGATAGGAACAGAAACCTGTTTTCCCAATGAATTCTTATAAAGTTATCATTTTCAGTTGGTTTCCCTGACTCAAGTCTTTACCTTCTCCCTGCTTCAGTTCATCCTTCACATTGCTGCCAAAGTGATTTTCCTAAAACAAGTCAAGATGCTCTGTCCAGTAGCAGCAGTATGGCGTAGAGGTTAGAGTACAAGACTTGGAGTCCAGAAAACTTGAGTTCAGTCCTTCCTGAGACATTTACTAGCTGTCTTAATCCCAGACAATCCCGTACCATCTCTGAATTTCAGTTTTTTCATCTGTAAAAAGAGGAGGTTGAATGTTGAACTTAATGACCAGTTTAATCTCCTCAAGCCCTAAGTCCATGGTCCAACTATGTGACCCCTTCACCCAACTAAATAAATTCCAAGTGTCTTCCTATTAGCTCTAGGATCAAATATAAACTCTTCTATTTGACATGTAAAGTTCTTTATAACCTGACCTCTTCCTTTCTTTCCAACCAGTTTATGGTTCATCCATGCTGTCAAGTCAACAAGCATTTATTACATACCTCTAGTCCAGGAACAGTGCTAAGTATTGAGGATACAAAGAAAAGCAAAAATAGTCCCTGACCTCAAGGCGCTTAAAATCTAATGGGAGAACTAACATGCAAACAACTATGTACAAACAAGATGTTTTGGTAATCTCAGATGTAAGGTATTAGCATTAAGATGTTTCTTACTGAAGATGGTACTTAAGTTGAGATTTGAAGGAAGTCAGGAAGGCCAGAAGACAGAGGTAAAGAGTTTCTCATACAAGTTGCTCCATTTCCCACCTCCATGTCTTTTACACTGGCTATCCCTCATACCTAGAATGCCCTCCTTCCTCACCTACATCTCTTAGAATGCTTGGCTTCTTTCAAGAGTTGGCACAGATACATGAGAAACAGCCAGCAAAAGTTCTCAGAGTTGGGAGTCTTCCTCAAGGAAGAGCAGAGAGGCCAGTGTCACTAGATCACAGACTATGTGAAGGAATTCAAGGTATAACAAGACTGGAAAGGTTTATGTGGTAAGCGGCAGGAAGAACAAATTATAAGGCTCCTGGTGGTGTACCATTGATCTCTATGGTCTTTTGACATTTCTTCCAGATAAAATATACCTTATCCAGATAAGCTACCTTCTGCTTAGATCATTCAGAGTATGATGTGGTAATATAAGTCTTAATCCAGTTTGGTAAAGAAGCAGAAGTGTGTTACCTTTTTTTTTTTGTATGATCATGGACTTTAGAGATGACAGGGGCCTTAGAGGTCACCTAGTTTAATATTCTTGTGAGAATATTAGGTGAGGCTTCCCCCCAAATCAGAGGGTAGTAAATGGCAGGGTCAAGATTAGAACCTAAGTTTTCCAGTTCCATAGCCATGTTCTTTCTATTTTGTCATGATTTAAAGTCAGAAAGGAAGCTACTAATCATCCAATCCAGTCTCCTCATGTCACAATGATAGAAAATGAGGCCCAGAGGGGGACGCTCACTTTCCTCAAGTCATGTAGCAAAATAGTGGCAGAACCCAGATTCTCTAAAGAAGCCAGGAGTGGTAGCTTTCAGTTTTTATGCTCTGTTGTCTGTGTTCCTTGGTGTCATTATACCCAAACTGTGGCCCGGGGCAAGGGTTTGTACATTTTTTACCTTAAAAAATGGGTCCTCCTATTTGAAAAGGTTGAAAACCACTACATTGATGCTCCTTCCTTCTTAGTGAAAATTACCTCCTGAATAATTCAACAAAGTTTGTGGAGTGCCTTTGACCCTGCACTTAGTCTGTCCTGCTCGATTAGCAAATGAGACTGAAAGCAGGCTGCTTGCTCCTTGTCCTGAAGGCTCTTAGTCTTAAGTGTCAGGTGACAGTAATGTGATCCGGATCCTTTAGAGTTGGAGCTGAACAGATCTAGTGGGTGGTAGAAATCAAACATAGTTTCTACAGAATCATCATGACTTCCCAGTATTTTAAAAGAAAAAAAAACTCCTCAAAGAGTACTGGATTAGAAGTCAGAACATCTGAGTTCAAGTCCTGGCTTCTTTGTTACCTAACTACATATGACCTTGGGCAAGTGACTTAATATTTGTGGGTCTCAGTTTCCTCATCTGCAAAATGAGTTTGAACGGGGTAATTTATAAGGTGCTTTCCAGTTCTAACATTGCATTCTACCATTAAGAAATCAAATCAGTCAACCAGCATTTACTAAGTGCCTACTATATAGGTACCAGGCTCTGGGAATTAAAGACAAAAAACCCAAAAATCACATAAAAAAAAAAACAGTTCCTGATCTCAAGTTACTCATGGTATAATGAAGGAGACAACATGCAAACAACATAATCAGGATAAATTGGAGAGAATCTTAGAAGGAAGGCACTGAGATTACAGAGGACCAAGAAAAATTTCTTGTAGAAGGTGAGACTTTAGCTGAGACTTGAAGGAAGTTGGGAAAGCCAGGAGGCAAAGATGAGGAAGAGGAGTTGCAATTATCATATGGGAGGAAGAAGAAGGTAGGAAGGAACCAGGTTATAAAGGGTTTTAAAAGCCTAATAGATGATTTTATGTTGCATCCTGGAGGTGATAGGGAGCCACTGGAGTTTGTTGAATAGAGTATGGACAGGGTTAGATCTGGGCTTTAGGAAGATCATTTTGATAGCTGAGTGGAAGATGAGCTGGAGTCAGAAGATACTTGAACCAGGAAGACCATCTAGAAAACTACTTGAATAGTCTACGCATAAAGTGATGGGAGCCTTTACTTGGGTGGTGTTAGCATCAGAAGAGCAAAGGGGACATATACAGGAGATGTTATGAAGGTAGAAATGAAAGAACTGGGGACTGATTGTATATGAAAGGTTAGAGAGAGGGTGAGAAGTCAAGAGTGACACCAAGGACTGGGAGGGGGGAAAGATGAGTTCGACTTTGGACAGGTTAAGTTTGAGATGTCTACAGTATATACAGTTCAAGATGTCCAGTAGGCAGTTGGAAATCTGGAGTGCAGCAGAAAGGTTAAGAGGCTGGACAAATAGATCTGACAAATACATCTACATTGAGATGGTAATTGAATCCTTTAGAGCTAATGAGATCACCATGCAAAATAGGATAGAGAGAAAAGAGGGCCCAAGACAGCAACCTGGAGGATACTCAAAGTTAGCGGATAAAGATCCAGCAGAGGAGACTGAGGGGTAGTCCGACAGGTAGGAAGAGAACCAGGAGAGAGTGCTGTCCTGAAAATACACAGAGAAGAAAATATCACCAACTACCTAGATAGTGAAAAATTCCAAGAGTTACAAATACTGTCTTTCCATATAGGACAGTAAACAGTTCAACTTTGGTAAGTCCCTTGTGACTTCTCCTTGCTGTTTACTTTTTCATGCTTCTTCTCATTCTTGTGTTTGAAAGTCAAATTTTCTTTTCAGCTCTGGTCTTTACATCAAGAATG
>CM053769.1:335488655-335734573 GCA_028658325.1 Potorous gilbertii | reverse complement strand
TTTTTTTCCCTTTTCTGGGCATTTTCCTAGCCAGTTACTTGACTTCTGAGAGTCCTCTCCACCCCCAGGCCTAGGTCCGCCCAGCTAGTGCTTGGGGGTCTGAGATTCAAATGCTCCCAGACAGTTACTTGACTTCTGAGAGTCCTCTCCACCCCAGCCTAGGTCCACCCAGCTAGTGCTTGGGCTCTGAGATTCAAATGCTGCTCCCCAGCCTCAGGGCTTTTGGGGGCAGGCCTGACTGCTATTCAATGGGAGCTTATCTGCTGGTTCCGAGGTGGGGCAGGGCCACCTCTCAGGCTCAGTTCCCTCAGGGGGTTTATGTAGAGATCTTTTGTAATGGAGCTGTGGTCGAGCTCCTGCCTGCTCTGGGAGCCTCTGGCCAAGCTGCCTCTGCTTCTGCCGCAGTGGCGGCCTCCCGAGGGGGTCCAAGTCCCGGAGATACCCCGCTCCCCTCTCAGCCCGTCTCTCACTGACCTGTGCATCTGTGGGTGGAGGGACCTTTGCGGCCGCTGGAGATTCTGGTCCCTGAAGCCTGCTTGGATCTGTTCACTCCTCTCAGTGCCGCATGGCCAGGGGAGGGGAGGGCTCTGCTCCCGTCTGGGGCTTAATGGACCCCTAGGGTCGGATTTTCAGGGCTCTCTGCAATGGAAATCTCCTTCACTGTGTTTCTGCGTGGCTTCCACTGTTCCAGAATTTGTCAGGAGTTCTTTTTACAGGAAATCCATGGGCTGTGGGTTCGGAGCTAGCAAATGTGAGTCTTTCTACTCCGCCATCTTGGCTCCGCCCCCCAGAGAAGAAAATATCAAGGAGAAGAATGTGGACACAGAAGAGTGATAGTCCCAAAGGCTGCAGAGAGGTGAAGAAAGGGGATGATTGAGAAAAAGGCCACTAGATTTGACAATTAGGAGTTCACCAGTAACTATTCTGTGTTCTGAGGTTAGTCCTTGGCAGCTAGGTGGTGCAGTGGTTAGAGTACCAGCCTGGAGTCAGGGAGACCTGACCAGCTGTGGGAGCCTAACTAAATCACTTAGTCTTGTTTGCCTCAGTTTTCTCATCTGTCAATGAGCTGGGGAAGGAAATGGCAAACCACTCCAGGATCTTTGCCAAGAAGACCTCAAACAGTTATAGTCAGACATCACTGAAAGGAAACTGAGGTTCATTCTAACTCTGAGTCTATGGTGTTCACTTGGCTGTTCCTTGAGGATTTACAGATTTTTGCATAGGTCCACTTTGCCACCCCAGATCACCATGTGTAAGTCAGGTACAGCACTGGTAGCTTATGGGTTTCTTTGGCTATATGATCATCCCAATGATCTGAGGTTTTCTATCTCCATTTATTCCCATTTAACATTGGAGGAGGATCAATCACTCCATATGGCCACTTCCTTCTACGTAGATCTCTTAGCAGAGGCGGGGATCAGTATAAGCCTCTTATTTCATTATGTATCTAGAGTCAGAAGACCTGACTTTAGATCTTATCTCTGCTATTTGTAGTTGGTGTGACTCGTCTCTGGGCTTTGATTTGGAATTGGATTAGATAGATGACCTCTTTGATCCTGGGCTCTAGTCTTATGGGGCTGTCAGTTCATTTCCACCAAAATATTTATGGATCCTGGTATACCCTAATTAGGGGGTATTTGCATTTTAATAAAGCATTTTTAGAGATCAGAAAGTCCACATACTCAAAGGAATGAATCTCTAATAGTAGAATTTCAAATAAGTGTTAGATTGATGGAAAAAATTTTTTTAATGGGGGCAGATCTACATCCCTTAAAGGGCAAATTTAGTTGACTCCTTTTCCTCTTATACATAAAGCATATACTACTTGGGGATTGGGAGAAAAGAGGGAGCAACCTACAATCTACACTGCTCAGGACCAGGAAGCCTTTCTTTTAAAGCTGTGAAGACAAGATCTTGGGGTGTGAGAGAACCTAACACATTCATCTGTAAACTGCTACCCATGTTAACAGCAAAACAACAGGAAAATTCTGTACACACTTGTTGGCGGTAACTGGGTGGGGTTCTTTCTTTAAGAGCTCAAACATTACTTGTTCTATCTCATATTCAGTGAAATCTGAGGTAGATGTTGCTATAGTACAATTCATTTTCTAAAAAATGTCTGGGAACCTCAGTGGTCTGCAAATATAATTTGATGTGGTTTGGCAGTCCAAGGGGCTAATTTTAGACTTTCTCAATATAGCCTGGTAGTCACTACCTAGCCCCCCATTACTGATCTTTGTAGAGAAAAGTCCAGTCAGAGGTGAAGCCTCATGTGTATTTATTTATATGTATGTATGTTCTTAGTCTGAAAACCTTATATGTTTATCTGTGTTATTAATATGGCATATATAGTTAGTTAATAAACATTTATTAAGAGCCTACTATGTGTTAGGGATATTGCTAGGTGCAGAAAGGCAAAAGATAGCTCCTGACAGTCTAAGGCGGGGGGGGGGGGGGAGACATACAAGCAACTATATATAAACAGGCTAAATATAGGATAAATTGGAAATAATCAACAGAGGGAAGGCACTGGAATTGGTGGGAATCTGGAAGGGCTTCTCATATTTTGCTGGAACTTGAAGGAAGCTAGGAGGCAGAGACCAGGAAGAAAAAGAGCTAATTTTGTGTGTCCGAGATAGCCAGTGGGAACGTTCCGAGTGCTGAGGTGAAGTGTCTTAGTTGAGGAACAGCAAGAAGTTGATATCTGAGAGCTGAAATCAACATCCAGAGGACATCTGGTCTAAGCCATATTGAAACAAGAAACCAGTATTCCCAATAAATAATGTTCCCGCTTTCTCTTAAAGCCTCCTAGTGACTCCATACCAGGATAGTCAGTTTTAGCTATGCTGATAACTCAATATAGGGAAAAGAGGTCTAGACTTAGATTCAGGACCATGAGGTGCGAGTCCTATCTCTGTTTATAACTGGTAGTTGTGTGACCTGGATCCAGGCTTTTCTGCTCTCTGGGGCTAATTTTTCTCATATGCAAATTGAAGAGTTTGGGTGAAATGATCCCAAAGTTCTATTTCAGCAAGAAATATTGAGAAACAAGGATCTGTCTCAGCCTTTGCCCTGAGATTCTCAGATCAAATGGGGAAAGATGAGAGTAGGGAGCAGCAGCTCCCTTCCATCCCACCTAGCCAGTCCCTTCCTGCTTCTGCTAGGGTCAGTCTGTCCCTTCTATTGCTATTGCAGGCCCTATCCTACATTCATTATTAGTGCTTCTGCATATCTTGTTTTTGTAAAACATGCAAAATGGTCCCTACAAATGCAAAAGATGCATGATATTTTCCTCTTTTTAACTTACGGCCAGTTTTGCAGCATTCTTGGCTAAGACCCATCTAAAAGACATCTTCAAAACCTCCTGCTTCTTGTGTTTTCATTTTGCCATTAGAATTATTATTTCACTCTTTCTTCCCTGCTCCATTCCACCAAAAAAAAAAATGAACCCATGTTTTTAAAGATGGTAGAATGAGAGTCAGGAGATGTGGGTTTGAATTCCAGCTCTACTATCAACTCCATTACTGGGCAGGCCATTGATGTCACTTGACTTCAGTTTCAGTTTTTGTAAAATGAGGTGATTAGACTGGATGTAACAACAACTGGCATTTATTAAACTTATTAAGGTTTACATACATGGCGTCACTTAATTCTCACAACAACCCAATCAAATAGGCATTACAGGCATAGCCTTCATTTTAGAGATAAAGAAATCAGGGCTCAGAGAGTTTAAGTGACTTATCTGTGGTCACTCAGCTAGGATGTTGTCATAGCTAGGATTTGAACTCAAATTTTCCTGACTCTGAGTCATCCATTATACCATGATTCCTATTGTAATTACTGACCTGTTTATAAGGCAAAGACTTCTATGTGTGGAATAGTGTGACAATCTCTATGCTGTCTTCTAACTGTAATCCTATGTGATCCTGAGTTCAGTTACTTGTAGTGACTATGGATTTAAAAAAATTATAGCAGGGCCCACACATGTTTGTTGTTTCTATTGTGAGATTTTTTTTTAGAATATATTTCTTAAAAAGAATTCCATGAGGACAGAGGACATTTTTGGCATTGCCAGCATCTCTAGTCTAACCCTCTTATGACAACCAAGGGCAGAGATTCCAAGGGAACTGTTTGTTTTGAGCCCTGGGAGAAATGGGCTCTCGTCTGACTGGCTCAGGGCCATAGCTTTTCTAGACATCTTCCTTGCCTTTGATGGGGAGTTCCTGAGTATACCCATGACAGCTAATGCCCCCTGGAGGGTCTGTTTCTGCTCTCCCCCAAAGTCCCTACAACTCATTAGCTCTGCCAAGTTAGTATTCACAATCCTCAAAAGTCTCATTTCTTCCAACCAAGCTGGTAATGAGAGCTGTGCTGGTTCCTTCTGGCAACAAGAGTTGTAAAAACAATGGGAAACAGAAGGAAAGCAATGTTTTGTTATGATCTTAACTCTTAGACCCTTCACTCTGGTGTGCTGCCTATGCTCCACACCCTCATTCAGCTTTGCAACTGTCCATTGCAGGATGCTCCATGATCATCTTTGATGGTAATGATGCTTCTTTTCTCTGGCTACCATCTCTGTCTCTACTCCCATGACACATGGTAATCAAGTCATTCTACCTTCTTCTTGCCTCTCCTTCTCTTCAGTCTTATCTGTGCTTTGAAGGATCATCTCAAATCTGACCTCCTCCAGAAAACCTTTCCCAACTAGCAAAGCTCACCCTGATATCTCCTAACTTTGAGTTTGCTCTTGTATCACATACTGTTTGAATCACTTAATTCAACACATAATCATGTTTCATCATTTTGTGTGCTTGGTTAACTATATCATGTTCTACATAGCAATACCTATAGAACAACTGTAATAATATTGCATTTCAGTTCTATTTGTCATGGTAACCACCCAGATCATAGAAGGAATGAAGTTCAATTTTGAAGACCACAAACATTGAATCAGGAGATGGAATGAAGTGGAATAGAATAAATCTCTTAATGATAATGATGATCACTGATATTTGTATTATATTAAAATCCTACTGTGATGTCTTATTGTGTTATGGAGGTTATCCTGGATTGTGGGGTTTTTTTCCCCTTTCACTTATTTAAATTTATTTCCCCTCTTTCCCCTATCTCCTGATTTAAAAAAAATAACAACAACAAGGAAAACAAAACCTTTGTAACAAATAATGCATAGTCAGGCAAAATATTCTTACGTTGGACATGTCCAAAAATGTATGTATATGTCTCTGTTTGCATTTTATCACTTGTACTTCAGGAGGTAGGTAGCATGCTTCCTCATTCATCAATTTTCTAGAACCATGATTAGTCATTGCATTGATCGGAATTCTTAGATTTTGTTACCTAAATTGTCCTGGTTTTACTCATTTTAGGCTGTATCAGTTCATATAAGCCTTACCAGGTTGATTTCCAGAACAGCTATACCAATTCATAGCTCATTACCAGCAGTTCCTTAAATTGCCTATTTTTCCACAGCTCCTTCGGCATTATACTTTTTTGATCATCTTTGCCAACCAGATGGGTAGAATAAACAACTTCAGATTTGCTTTAAATTGTATTTCTCTAATTATTAGTTATTTGGAGCACTTTTTTTCATATAGCTATTGATATATTCAGTTTAGTCATTTGAAAACTTCCTATTTCTGTCATTTTAACAAATGTATCAATTAGAGAATGATGCTTATTCTTCCAAATTTGAATAAATTCTTTAAGGAAATGAATCCTTTATTGGAGAAACTTCCTATAGGTTTTTTTTCCTATATTGTTTTCCTTCTGATTTGAACTACATTGGTAATGTTTGTGCAAAACCTTTAATCAAAATTGTCCCTTTTATCTTCTGTGATTGTCTTTGTCCTTTGCTCGGTCATGAATTCTATATGTAGATCTAAAAGGAAACTTTATCCTTTTTTCTTCTAATTAGTTTTTTATTTGTCATGTATCCATTTTGAATTAATCTTATTATATGGTGTAAGGTGTTGGTCTAAACTTGATTTCTGCCAGACTGCTTTCTAGTCTTTCCAGCAGTTTTGGTGGGACAGTAAATATTCACCCTGGTTACTGGGGTCATGACCCCAGAATTTCAAAGAGAATAGCAGCCAGTCAGACTAGGCTTGAAAGGTTTTGAGTACAGTCCAATTAATGCAGCATTTTTAGACAAAGTCAGGATGTTGTCATTCTTTTTTATGAGGGAGAAAACAACTGAGCAAATCAAGAAAGGTTCCTTATAGAAGGAGACAATTGAGATGAACTTTGAAGGGAACTAGGAATTCTAAGAGGCAGAAGTAAAGAGAACAGTCTATGTTAAAGCTTGCTTCCAGCTTTAATGGGCAATATTTTTAGATCCTTTCCATCCCTAACTTTTTATATTTTAATGCAGGGGTTCTTAACCTGGGGTCAGTAGTCATCCTTCCCCACCAAGGGATCCATGGAAAGTTTCATGGACACTATACTGGGGTATGAAATATATATTTATAGTATATACATCAAATATATAATACATATATTAAATTATGTACTATATATTTCTTTTCATTAACCTATATATTTAGTCATATGCTAAAATACAGGATAAAATTATTAAATGTATTATATATTTATAAATATGTCATTTTTATATTTTATATTTTATACATTATATATTTAATGTATTATTAAAATATAGTAAATATATTTTACATATATTTAGAGATATGCAGAGAGGAGGGAATGAAACATTCCATGTTGGAGAATGAGTGGGTCATAGGAATGCTCTCTAGTTTATACAGGTGTTCCTTTGAATAATACTTAACTCCTAAACATTGACCTGTTGTTGGTCATTGCTCTCTGGGCATTTACTGTTTAAGACAGAAGTTCTTAACCCACCATACATGAGCTTGTTCTCTTTTAATACTTTGATAACTATATTTCGATATAATTGGTTTTCTTTGTAAACCTACAGTATTCTGCAAAAGGGACTGTAGGTTTCACTGAACTGCCAAAGAAGTCCTTGTCATACAAAATATGTTAAGAACTCCTGATTAAACAGAACTATATATGGGTCTCTTCTGTCATGTGGTTACTTTCCTAATTTGCCTGGCTGTTAAGTGTGGATTTATGTCTTGTTGATTTTCTTGAAGGGAGACCCTGTGTACTTCATAGATGTGCCTAACTAAAGATAATTAAGTTCATTATGATCAGGTCTCTCATGAAAATTCAACCTTCTTGTTTTCTGGACTATAAGGGCTTGCCTTGTGTTTGTGGAATACCTTTGAGGACATTGATTACATTTCCTCTTCAGGATGGGGGAGTAGTATCTAAGGATTCAAAGGTGAAATAGATTGGAAAGATCATCCAGGCCTACCCCACATATTTTACAGATGAAGGAAGTGAAGGGTAAAGAGGGGGAAATGACTTGCCTAAGGTCACATAGTAAGTTTCCTAGTGATTCAAATCCAGTGTTCTTTTCATTACCTCCCTGTGCCCACTGCCTCTTTCCTTGATAAAGAGGCTTTTGAACCCGTAGCCATCTAACCCAGGTTTATTGGAGTATCCTCTATCCTGGCTACTTATATATGGGCCAAAGAGGAGCAGATCATGGTATATTGAGCCAGGGCTGGGAAACCTGGGTATGGAATTTGGCTTCATTCCACGGAGCAGATACCCAAGACAGCTGTAGCTGCTCTTTTGGCTTGGGCTCCAATTGAGGCAGGAGTTGTATGAATCGCATTTCCAGACAGGTGAGGAAACCTCCTGTCATCCTCTACCTCCTCCACTTTCTGTGGCCTACTACCCTCCTGTCTTCTCCAGTACCTAAACTCTCTGCCAGCCCTTGCCTTTCCTGAGAGAATCTAAATTGAAGGAGGTAAGAGGAAAGGAAAATAGGTGTTAGGGATATATGTAGTCTCCTGTAAATATGGTATAAAAACATCTGCCTCTTCCATCTGTGTTAGTATTAATAAATAAGTTTGACCAAAACAGTCTAGAAAAGACCACTGGCCTGGGAGTCAGAAGACCTGAGTTCTAGTGGCTTTGCCATTCATTAGCTATATAACCTTGGATAAGTGATACAAGTCACTCATCCCTTGCAGATCTAATTTTCCTATCCTATAAAATGAGAAGGGAGGTATCTGCATATTTGTGTGTATGTATGTATGTAAACGTTGTTTAGTCATGTTTGACTCTTCATGACTCCATTTGAGATTTTCTTGGCAAAAATAGAGTGATTTGCCATTTCCTTTTCCAGCTGATTTTATAGATGAGGAAACTGAGGCAAACAGGATTAACTGACTTGTTTAGGATCACGTAAATAGTAAGTCTCTGAGGCTAGATTTGAACTCAGGAACATGAATCTTCCTGACTCTAGGCTCAGAACTCTATCCACTGAGCCACCTAACCGCCTCCTAGGGAAAAAGGGTCAAGGGATTTCCCCAGAGTCATATAGAAAGTGTCTGTGTCTGGATTTGAACTCAGGTCATCTTGACTCCAGGCTCAGTGCTGTATCTACTGAGCCAATTAGCTGCTCCAGAACCATGGTTATCTTTCCCCCAAATCTGTGTTACCTTGTGCCTACCTGAATTCTATTAGCAATTCATCAGCAGGGGTCATCACGAGGACTGTCTTAGGCCTCATATTTCTTATTGTGTTACTCATATAGAGGAAATTTAATGTTCAGATTATGTACAACATTAACTCTTCAGCATAAGCAAATAGCCCATTGGAGTGGTGCCATTATCTCCCTGGCATGTGGGGTAGTAGCCACACATAGCATAGGGCACAAATAGCATCTAATATTTAGAAATCTTGGGGTTTGTCTCCATCTCTCTTGGCTCCTCACCACCATCTTGGTCAGGTATCCCTTGATAATCAAAAATTTGTGTGTCAGCCCAGTAAAATGCTGGCAGCTCAGAGCAAATCTCTCAGGTTCAGGGGGACTTACATGGGAAACTGATGGGAGATGACCCAGGTTTGGCTGAATAGACATATGTCTTTGCAGCACCCCAGCCCCAAATCTCATAGTCTTTCATTTGGGACAGATGATCATTTAACAAACATTTACTTAGCTAGGGGTGGTAGGGGACACTATGTGACTGCCACAGTCTCTATTCTCATTGGGTTCACAGTTTTATTGAAGAAAGAAAACATACAGAGAAAACTATAGAGGAAGAACAGTATAGTGGAAAGAGCCCTGGAGTTTTGGAAGCAGAGGGTCTTGGTTTGAATCCCTACTGTGTGTGACAAATAGCCAAACAACTCTGCATAAACTTCTTCACTTATAAAATGAAGGGATTATACTAGATTTTTTTTAAAGATCTCTTCAGCTCCAAGTCCCATGATCCTCTGATGATACAAGACAGTCTATAAAGGTGCAATTAGATAGCATGGCAGCTATTTAGAAGAAACACAGGATAGGGCTTTGGACCTAGAGGCAGGAAGACCTGAGTTCAAATGCAGCTTCAGATATTTAGTAGCTGTGTGGACAGCTTGGACAAATCACTTAACCCTATGTGCCTCACTTTCCTTATCATAATTGTAATTGCCTTCTGGTTGTTGTAAAAGTAAAAAAATTACTTATATAAAGAGAATGTAAAGTGCTTAGCAAATCTTTAAATGTTATATAAATGCTGGTTGTTATCATCATCATCATCTTCATCATGGAGTTCAAGGAAAGGCGCAAACACTTCCACGGTTGGGGGACGAGGGAAGAATGGTTAGGGAGGGTTTCCTATAGGAAGCGGCATTTGACTTGATCCTTCCTTTCAAAGAGAAGACTCAAGTCTCAAAGGCATGTGGAGAGGAAAAGGGCCCCACTTATAACCTTAACCGGCAGACCCTACAGTTCCCAATGAACATCGTAGCTGTGAATGTAGTGGATAAAGAGCTAGATGTGGAGCCAGGAAGACCTCAATTCAAATCCTGCCTCAGACACTCCTTAGCTACGTGACCCTGGGCATATCACTTAATCTTTCTGTGTCTCTACTTCCTCCTCTGTAAAATGGGGGTAATAACAGTACCTCACTCTTCATAAGGTCGTTGTGAGGAGAAAATGGAGTATTTAGAGCTTGGCTGAAGCACAGAATGGAGGTGGTATTCTTAGGCTCACCCTGGCCATCCTGTGCCATTCTAGTAGGGATACCAGAGAGCTGTCCTCTCTCCCCCAGTTTTTGTCTTTTCAAATTTCATAGCCCTTTTGGAATCATGGAACCACAGATTGAAGAGACCTTAAGAACATAAAACATTAGTCAACCCCCTCCTTTAACAGATAAAACTGAGACCCTGTGGGACTCAATGACTTGCCCAAGGTCATATAGTGAAGTAGTGGCAAAATTAGAATTAACTCTCTTGCTTTGTTTGCATAACCATGATTTCAGCTGTTAGAGTTCCCACCTACCCTATAGCTACCATTCAAATAGAGGGAGGATCTGCCAGTTCTTGGAGGAAGAAGGAAAACACCTCTCAGTTTTGATTAGACAGGGAGTCTGTCGTCCACTGAGCCGCCTTGAATGGCCATGACCTTGTTTCAGTAAGATTTGATGAAATGGTTCAGAAGTAGGGAATGGGGGCTACAGTGGTCCCCACCATACTGTAGGTTCTTGTGACCCTTCTCCCCGCATGCACACACACACACACACACACACACGCAGACATTAGTTGGGGATGCGGAAGCAGGGGGTACCGGACTCCCATTGCCCCACCCAGAGACCACCCCCTCCCCTCCCCTCCTAGTTGCAATCTGCTATTCAGGCTGGTGGTTGCTATGGCAACAGAGGCTTAGGGGAGTCTCCCCTCTACGTCGCCCGGCTGGCCGTCGGCTGGAGCAGATGTGGGCTGGATCCAGCCCTCCGAGGGAGCTGGAGCCGGGAGCTGGAGCTAGAGCCGGAGCAAGCCTTGCTGACAGCAATGCGCATTGGCCCGGGCTGGGCGGGAGCCAGGGAGCCTGGGAGCCGGGAGTGCCCTCCCTCCGGGCCCCCTCCCCCGGGGCTGCCCTTCTTGTCGGGGAGGGCTGGGGGCTAACCTGCTCTCCTCATCTCCTGCCCGCAGGGCTTCCTCAGCCGCCGGCTCAAAGGTTCCATCAAACGGACAAAGAGCCAGCCCCGGCTCGACCGCAACAACAGCTTCCGCCACATCCTCCCTGGGTTCCGGAGCACGGACAATGAGAGGTAGGTAAGCCCAGCCTGTGGCCAGGGGGCGGTGTCTGGGGGAGGAGGGGGTGAAAGGGGGCACAGTGTGTAGGGGGGTAGGTGATTGGATGGGCACCGGCCTGCACCTCCGACCTGACAGAGGTTGTGGGGGGATGGAGGGACGTGGAAGAGAAGGAAGGCTTTTGGTTTGGTTTTAGACAAGGTGATTTAGAAGGTCTAGGTGAAAGGGACCTGGGTAGCGAAAGTGTGTTTGGTCCCCACCTTCTTTGTTCCTCTTCTCCAGTCTCCCTTTCTAGGGTCAGAGCCTGGCTGGAAAGGGGCACCTGGAGTTTCCGCTGACCTCCTGCTCCATGCCTGATCCAGCACTGCCACCAGTGACACCTGTGTTGGGGGACACTAGACAGGAAGGGAGAATTTGACTGAGGCTTGAGGAAAAGTGGTATAGAGAGGGGCTTAGTAATAGGAGTCTTGGCCAGGGGGTACAAAGATCAGCCTCCTCTTACCCCTTCTCAGTCCGTGGTCCATCCCGAGAAGGAGATGGCAGAACCTCTGCTGTCCATCTGTAATGTCCCCTTCCTCTTACAAATCTGACCCTTGAATTGTATTGAAGAGAGGGGAAAAAGCAAGAGACTTTTGGGCCCCGTATAGTGTTGGGATTTGGGGCTTTGGTTTGCAGAAGCAACACAGAGAAAGCTCGGTGATTGGAGTGGGAAATGGGATTAACAGCCTCTTTTTCATTTTCCTCTTTTGTACTTTTTTGGCACCTGCCCCTTCCCTCTCCCCCCCACCCCTGCCCCCAGCCCCCAGGGGTTGTGAGAAAGCCTGTGCTGACCCTTTGCTACCCCACCCTCCTGCCCTTTTCTGTTACCTAGAATGTTTCTGATAGGTGTAAGGGCAGAGAATGAACCAAGAGAAGGATTTTAGGATTTGGTTTGAGGAGGGCATAAGAACAGAGATGAGGGGGGAAGGGGCAAACATTGTAGATGAGAAACTAGAAGACCAGGTGGTGGAAGAAAATAAAGGTTGAAAGGAATTATGCCCCTTGTTTTAATTATTTTGTCCTTTGAAGATCCAGATAGGTAGATGTTGGCTGAACTCTAGATGGTAAGATCTGTATGGCTTTTTTGAGAAATGTGATATAGGTGTGTGGGGATGGGGGTGTGGAGAGGTGTTGTTTCACTGTCTCTCTGCCATTAAGAGCCCTGACTATCCAGGTCCTTAAAGGTTGGGGTTATTAGGCTCAGAATGGAAGTCCACACACACACACACACAATGTGTGGTAGGGTGTTTTATTGTTGTTGTTTTTATTTATTTTTTTTTTGGTGGGGTAGGGGAAGCGGGGGGCTTCAGCTCAAGGAGGAACCTTCACCTTCCCTTAACCTCAGTGGATAGAGAGAACATGCCACAAACTTCTGGGACCCTAGAGAGACAGGGACTTTGATAGGACCAGAAGAATGTGGCTTCACCAGGGAGAAGCCTTCTCTTCTTAGGAACATCAGATTCAGTATCCTAGTACTCACTCTCCTGTCTGGGTTACCCTGGATCTTGAGCAGGGACTTCTGTTGCTTTGTTAAGTGGTATTTAAATGATTCTGAGTACCTTGCCTCCATTACACACACTAGTGACCAATTTTTCAGAAGTACATTTGGTGTCTAACCTAAGGGTGTTTGTCATATAGCTCCTTGAGGGAAACTTGGAGAATAATGACATAAAATAATGAAATGGCTCACCCTCTGGGATCGGGCAGGGGAGGGGAAGGGAGGAGAAAGCAGCAGAGGGAAAAATGCCTGTGTTCTGGGGTCACATCTGCTCTAAGGGGGTACTGAGTTGCTAGGGAGCAGAGAAGGCAGCTCAAGGTATATGGCTAGACCTATCTACCTCTGAGTCTGCTGGTCATGTTTCTTTTTATGATGGGAGGCATATGGGAAAATTACCTAAACCAGAACCCTTTCATGGGTTGGCAATACCTCTAGAGACAAGTCAAGAAAGCTGTTCCCTTCCCCCTCTTTCCTTATCTCTCTTATGTATGATCTGAGCATGGCTGGGGATGTGTTGGAGATTAGGGGATGGGGGCACTGGGTGGCTGATATGACAGGCTTAGGTGGGAAAGAAAGCTGAAGGGAGGAATGGGAGTTTCAGAGCAGATTTTTCTAGGCAAAGGCATGCCTTCTTAAGCCCTTTGGTTGACCCAGTGGGCACTGTCTCCCTAGGGTCCTTTTTTACTATGGTGATGCCATGCCCTTACTGCCCAAGCTCTTTTGGAAAGGCTCCTATTAGTTCCCAGTTAGGATACTTCTTCCCTGAGAGGTGAAGGGACAGAGAGAGCATTTTGTTTCCTGAAGCCTTTCAGCCAGACTGACCCTCCTTCTCACCTGCTTCCTTGCCTTAGACCCAGATAAGCTCCCAAACACAGAAACCAGAAGAACATAGGCAGAATGAGTCAGATTTCTCACTGTTCCTGCCAGTCTCCCACAATAGGCCAAGGTGTGTAAGTTCCATATTATAGACCAGCTCCTCTAGAGATTGAATGGGTATTTAAGTGACCTAAGAGCTTTCTCGGGCTGCATCCAATCTTCCTGTGATTCTGCCTTCCCCTGAGGAGTCTCGCCAATCCATTCAGCCTCTCTCTCTCAACTTGGAAACTGCTGTCTCCAAATACATTTCCATTTATTCTAAGTCTACAGCCAAGTCCTGTCTAACCTGAGGACCCTCCAATGAAGACCTAGGCTCTCCTCATGCCAGAGAGACCCTTATTTGGGGCTAGAGAGACCAGACAGTTTTAGGCACTTGGCGTCTTTGTTGTAGCCTGGCAACATTTTCAGCTGCTCTGCCTCTGTGACCAAGGATCATGCCCATTTCCACGTTTTCCTTTACTCACCAGTATACTTGGAGCATCAGGAGTCTCTGCACCCGCATGCAAGTATTCATGTACGTACTCTGGCTATAAGGCCTTGTTTGGCTCTGGGTCTGTCATATGGCATATTGAAGGAGTGGGCCAGTACAGACGGAAGCCCAGCCTCTGTATGTGGATCCACACTAGTGAGCTTGCAATGTGTATATAATGTTTACCTTCTGATGACAGGAATTAGGCAGCCCAGAAAAATGGACAGACATCTCATCTGTGGCTTGTATGTGGACAGGGTCATAGACAGAGGCATGGTGAAGATGACCTCTCTGGGTCATTTCCTGCTCTGGGTTTGTTAGTAGCAAATCTTAAGGGTACAGAGGAGGGTGGAGAGCAAGGAGGTAGGAAAGCCCCCACCTACAGGCAGGGTATGGACCTGTTTTCTGAAATGATGCTAAACATTAGCAATGTTACAGGATGTCAGACTGGCAGTGGTGCAGCATCAGATTATTAATTTTATATCAACAAAATCTGGTCTGTGGCATTCTCTGGCATAGAAAGAAAGCTCATGTTTCCCAAGAGCAGTGAAAGAAAGGCTCTGGGTCAGAATTATAGATTGAATGTTAAATTGTAAAGTCTGGAACCTCAGAGTTGAAAGGTACTTTAGAAAACATCTAGCCTAGGGATTCTTAACCTTTTTTGCGTGTATTAAGACCCTTAGGCAGTTCAGTAAAACCTGAGGACCCTTTCTCAGAATAATGTTTTTAGTAAATAGAATTATTAAGGGAGCTAGAGGTTAATGAAAATCAAGATAGCACCTGTTTCACATCCAGATTTATAGACCTTCATAAATCTATCCATTGGACTCCAGAGGTCAGGGGATGGGTCGTCTATGATCTCAAGTGACTTATTTAAAAGCATATAATTAGCTACTGATGGAGGCTGGTTAAGAACTTAGGTCTTTTAACTCTCAGTTCATTGTCCTTTTCATGACAACATAAGTCACTTTTATTCAAAATAGGGGGGCTGGTGGTCCAGGTGATATGTAAGGTAGCTTCTTGCTCTGAATTCTATGATCTTAGGATCAAAGTCTCCTGACCAAGGAAGGCATGTTGGAGCCCAGCCCTGAAGCAGAGAAGCTACTGCTTCTGAACTGCTGAACTCATCCCATCCTGCCACAGTGGAAAGAAAGAGGTGAAAGGGGGTGTAGTTGAAGCACCAGGAGTGGTGGCCTGCCATGAGGAAGAGATTAATCCCCAGCTTTTTGTGACATAGAAGGCTTTCAGGGATCTGTCTTGTTCAGGCATCCCTCAACTCAGCCAGCCTAAATCAGTGTTATAAAATGAGAAGATGGCTGTCATCTGAGGGAACTGGACAAATCACTCAAAAAAGGGGGTAGGAGGGGTATTAAGTGACCTGTCAAATGACTTGTTCCATTCCTGAGGCTAAATCTGGGTAAATACTTCTTCCTTAGACTTAGGAACCAAGGTCTGTGAATGAGATCACACTTCAGAAGCAAAGTATGACCCACACTGTGGGACAAGGCTGTGAGGAAGAAAAAAGCAGGTCATTTGAGCCCTGACTTTGGGGGTATTTGTCTCATTTCTTAGGGTAGTCCAAGAGGTTATTACAATCCACCATCACTAATGAAGTCAATTCATTTTCAAGGTCAGGACAGTGAGGAAAGGAGGAAAGGAAGGAAAAAGGAATAAGCCTTTATATAGAGCCTGCTTTTTTGCCAAGCACTGTGCTAAGTGCTCTTCAGATACCATCTCTTTTGATCCCCACAACAACTTTGCGAAGTAGATATAGTTCACAGTTAAGCAAACTGAGGCAAACAGGTTTAAGTGACTTGCTTAGGGTCACACAGCTAGTAAGTGTCTGAGGGTGGATTTGAACTCAGGTTTTTCTAACTGCAGGCACAGCTCTCTATATCTTACATTACTGAACTATCTCTGGCAATGGAATAGAAAAAGTCTGGAACTTCACTGAGTCACTGAGGTTGAAGGGGCCTCAGAGATCACCTCAAAAACCTACCTGTTAAGTGGCTATATAGACTGTTAGTAGGAAGAAATCCCCAAAATCCCCTTTCATTTTTGGATTTTTCTAATATTATGAAGGTTTTCCTTATAAGCTTATATGTGCCTTTACAACTGCCACAGTAACTACTTATTCTGTCCTCTGCAACTAAACAGAATAAGTATAATCCTTTAACACAAGGGATTAAACACAAATACACACTTACAGTACTTTAAATATTTGAAGAGGCAGTTAGGTGGCCCCAGGCTTGAAGTCAGGAAGACCTGAGTTCAAATCCAGCCTCACACACTTACAAGCTGTATGACCCTAAGCAAGTCACTTAAACCTATTTGCCTCAGTTTCTTCATCTGTAAAAATGAGCTAGAGAAGGAAATGACAAACTACCCTAATATCTCTGCCAAGTAAACCCACAACAAATCATATTTCCCCCACCCCAGATCCTGAGTCATATCTTTTCCAGATTATGCATCCTCAGATCCTTCAACCCATGCCTGAGCCCCTCTACTATCCTAATCTTTTTCTTCCAGATTCTGCCTAGTTTCCTTTTTAAAGTGAGACCCCCAGAAATGAACATCATCCTCCAAGTCTGCTCTGATCAATGCAGAGTCCAGTGGGATCATCAGCTCCCAAATCCCTAGCCATGACTCTGTGTGAAGCTTAAGATCCCAGTAGCTTTTTGGGTTTTGCCATGGAACATTGTTACAATGCTCTGCTTACAATTTTTGAAAGCAGTAGAGTCAAACTCAGCTAGAAAGGAGGGCCACTCACTAAATGTCCATAAGGCTCCTGGTGGGCTGCAGATCGACTTCGAAAACCCCACCTTCATGTTATCTACATTGTATCATGTTTATTTTGTTAATATTTACCAGTTACATTTTAATCTCGTGCTGGTGCAGTGTTCCGGATTGATGTGTCTTGACATTTCTCCTCTAAAACTTCTGAATTAAGTCAGAAGCCGTAAGTTGGAGTCCCACTTGCTGATGTTTGCTGGCTATGGCCTAGGACAGACAGGCTAGGTGAGAAATCTTTGAGGCTTGGTTTCTTCCTCTGGGAAATGTAGAGAAGAGTAGTGTTTATACTACCCCTCTCAGAAGATTGTTGTGAGGAAATTGTTTTGTAAACCATATAAAACCTGGCACTCTGGTTATTGTTCAACTGGACATCAGAAGACCCGGGTTTCCATTTCAGCTTCACTGACTAGCTGGGTGACATTGGGCAGAGGACTTCCTCTTAGACTCATTGAAGCAGTGGAACTCTTTACTGTACACAAAATTTCGACCCAAAATTTGAAGTAAAATCTTATTTAACATGATTTCTAAAAAATGCTTATTAGTGATAGTGTGAAATAATAGGACTGATTTTTAAAACAATCTTATATATATCAAGTTTATTCTGAACACTGCAGCAAGATGAGGTAGTGAAAAAAAAGTTGGACTTATGTCAAAAGACTCGAGTTCAAAATCCTGACTGTCCCTTACTAGCTCTGTGGACTTCCTCTCTCTGGCCATCAGTTTCCTCACCTTTAAAATGAGAAGGAATTGGACAAGATGATCTCTCCAACTTCAGTAATTCATAAAATGATGAAACTCTTATCCATCATATATCATTGGATGTAGTCAATGACTTACTCTAATGTAAACCAATAAGAAATGCACACCCTGTAAATGATTTCCATTCGTTTCTGCTATTTTTCCACAACTTTTAGAGGTTGAGCAATCAAAAGGTAGAAAAGACCTTAGAAAACAGAATTTTAGAGTTAGAAGAAACCTTGGCATGTAGAGTGTTAGAACATGCAATGGAAGGTGGAAGGGACCTTAAAACAGAAAGTGTAAGAGCCAGAAAGAATTCTATAGCTCATGAAATGGTACAGCCTTTTCATTTTACAGATGTGAAAACCAAGGCTGAGGAAGGGTATATGTTTTGTTCAAGGTCACACAACTACTTAGTATCTACTCTCTGTCCTGTATCTCTTCCCTCACCAATTATCACATGACATCCTTGTCCATTATGTGGGTCTTTCTGGAAGCATTGAGGTCAGTAGTATTTTAAGCCAAGAGCCAGGGGAATAATTATGCGATTTAGACATGGTTGACTGCTCTGCAAGCTCCCTGGCCTCTCTGGCTCAGAGCCACATCCTTTGCTAGCCTAGGTAGACCTTCTTTCCATTTTCCAATGATAAGACACCTTCTTGAGATTACCCTACCACTAAACTCTTATCTCTTACCTAAAACAGACTTCCATAACAAGCAAAACTGGAATGTGTATCTGTACACAGCATTCTAGAGAGGAAAGGGAAGCCGGGAGGCCCAGGGTTCTAGAACAGGGGGAAAAAAGGGACCCAATCTTCTAGAACAGAGGGTCCAGCAGAAACCCTCTACCATTCCTTCAGGCAGTGTCTAGAGCAAAAAAACTGGTAACCCTGAAACAAAGGTAAGGAACAGATCTGCCTAAGACCCCCTGCTTCTTTCCTCAGTACTGGCTCATTTATCATGTTTCCTGGGGTGGAAAGAGATCAAGAAATTGCTTTCACCTCTTTCAGGAGTTCCCTTCTCTTTGCTTTTGGAATTTCCTATATAGGCATTCCCCATATAATGTCCCAGTTCAGCTTTTTCTTGGCACTGAGAAGCCCCAAACATATGGATGTTTGTTAAACGAGCCTCTGCCTTGGAAAAAAATACAGTCATGAATTAATTACTAGCAGGAAAGGCTCTTCGTTCCTTCCTCCATTCTCCACCCCACCCCCCTCAATTGGAACCAAATTCAGCCCTGGAAGACTTAATAATAACAAAATACCCTGTATTTTTATAATGCTTGTCTGCTTTTCCCAGGATTTCCCTCACATGTTTACTCATGTAGTCCTCATAACAACCCTGTAAAATCATAAGAGTAGGAATTTTTATTTCCATTTTACAGATGGGGAAACAGGCACTGAGGGGTTGGCTCCCTTAAGATCAAATGGCAAATTAAGTGGTAGAACCAGGACTGTGGTAGGATGCCAGGAGTAGCAGGGGGAAGAGAGAAAAATGGAAAGAAAGGGGGGAAGGTGATAGAATCAATGCTGGGAGCTTTTGACACATTTGACTCTCAAGATTTGTCTAAGTTGTCTGGCTAAGACTGTAAAACCTTCAAGGCTTCTGGGAGGAGGTGTTAGGCATAGCACCTCTCAATGATAGGAAGGGGACAAGGTAGCCACAAAATGATCACTGGACATTTATAAGAAACGATTTTCTGCCTTGTTATTTTTATCTCTTTCCTTTTATATCTGTGGTTCCCTTGTGTATCTTCTAGAGATTTGAGCTGGACAGTATTTTTAGTAATCATGGAAATTAGCCAGTCTGCTGAGAATATGGCTAGTTCAGATGGGATTCCAATTCAAGTCTGAGAGTGTGTGTGTGTGTGTGTGTGTGTGTGTGTGTGTGTGTGTGTGTGTGTGTGTGTGCGTGTGCGTGCATGTGTTGGTGGGAAGGATTTCTTACATTAATACACACACATATAACACAAGGTGAGTCATCCTTTTGGAAAAAGGCTTCAGGTGCCCTCCTCTCCTAATTGTCCTTTCCTTTGCTATCAGTGGGTATTGAATATGGTTATAACCACATGCCTGAAAATATGATTCATAGGGAGTATTGTAGACTGGAAGGGCATTTGGGGAGCTACTTTCTTGATGTTGTAAAGGTGAGCAATAACTGATTGCTATTATCATAGTCTTATCAAAATGTAATGATGAAGAAGGTGATGATGATGATAGAAAGGCCCTTGATAATATGTCCAGAGCACTAACTTTGGAATCAGAAAACATGGGTTTGAATTCTAATTTTCCTACTTAATACCCATTTGACTTAAGTCTTTGGATCAGATAATCTCTAAGGTCCCTTCCAGTTCTAAATCCTATGATCTGTGGATAGCTCATATTTCTATAGCACTTAACAGTTTTCAAAGTGCTTCCCTCATAATGACACTCTAAGATAGTGGGAAGTATTGTTTTATCCGTTTTATAAATGAACTAATTGAAGCCCCAAGAAGTAAATGTTTTACTAAAAGGCCACACCAAATAGAAGTGGGGAAAACCAGGATTCAGATCAAAGATCCTGATTCCAAGGCTCTTTCTACTACACTCTGGCTACCTATCTAATTTGACCTAAAGAAACACATAGATTCTGACCAATGTGGCAGACTAATGGCTGCCAGAAGTTACAACCTTTGATTTTGTTAGAAGAGTCTAAATGGTCTTTCTTATGAATAAGAAGAACCTGGGAATTGTCTTGAGGTGCCAGAAGATATTGGGGACCATAAGGTCAAGCCAGGCCTAAATACTAGCCATAGAGAGTAGATTAGAAATCTTCTGCTGACCTCTAAAGCTATTTAATGCACTATGGTATACCGTGAGAGGAGCTCTGAACTTGAAATCAAGAAGCCTGGGTTCAAGTTCTGATTCCAGTACTATGACATGTTATATGGCCTTTGGACATATCACATAACCTCTTCAAGCCCTAGTTTTCTCATCTTTAAAATGGAGATAACAACACCTGTACTATCTTTTCTTTGGCCAATGTAAAGCATATGAGATACTCTTAGTGTTACAGTACAGAAATGACCAGATCTCCATAGGTTTGAGGGGCACATCAGTGAGGGTTTAGTATAGGAAGGAAGGAAACTTGGCCTTCTTGGACAGGGATGAGGGAATTCCAGAATTTTAGAAGAGGGACGAAGGAAGCCTGAGCAGAACTTCCTAAGATCCATTTGCTGGGTACTAGACTGTATCTTCTCCTTTCTCTATGGCATGCACTCAACGATAACTTCTCCCTAAGATTAAAGGACAGTCTTAGGACCGCTGCTCTCCAAAAGGACATGCGTTTATTTCCAGGCAACATTGTCTGAGAGTATGCAAATCACCTCTTTAATGGAATTCCTTTGCAAAATATTACTTGAACCAGAAAGTTAATTACCAGTCTCTAATTAATGGCTAGTTTAGAAGGCCACAAAGGAAAGTGAGAAGAGATTAGGGGGAGTCTGAAAAGGGAAGGAGGGAAAATGAAGCTTGCTCTTTGCCAGTGGATCATTTTTGAACTTTGCCCATTGCCACAATGCTATTTCAGTTGGTAGACTCAGAGAATATCTGGATTGTAAAGGATCTGAGAGAGCATCTAATTCAATCTTTACCTGATTTACCTTCTGCAAGATACCTGATAAAATGAGCATCTAAATCAGTGTTTGAGTAACTCGACTGATAGGGAATTGACTCTCAACTGAAGGGGCATATTGAGCTCTAGATCATAGGAAGTTTTTTTCTTGCATCAAACTTAAATCTACATGTTTGTAATGTCGAACCCTTCTTGATTCTTCCCTCTGAGGCCATAAAGGAACTAGTCTAATTGTTTTTTCATATGACAGCTTTTCAAATACTTGGATCTAGCTGTCACCTTCCCTCTGTTTCCTCTTCTTCAAGCTAAATATTTCCTTTTTCTTCAACCCATCCATCTATGGCATGAATTCAAAGGCCTTCGCAATTCTGATTGCCCTACTCTGTACTTCTCTCGTTTATCAGTATACTTTCTGAATTGTGGTACCCGGAACCGGACACTATTTTACACATGCAGAGCAGAACGTAGCAGGAATATCACCTTTCCTGTATAAAGTAGAAAGATTAAAATTGTTCTTTCCAGTCCAAAGTTCAAAATTTTCCTTCTTGTTCCTGCTCTGGGTCACAGGTTCTGCGTGATCATCTTAGCCACAGCCACAGCCACAGCCCTGAGGCTGAATTTGGAAGGACTGCCCTCATCCATCATCATAGGTCTGGGAGTTGTCAAGAGTTAGAGCTAAAAGATCCTAGAGACTGTGGATTCCTGTCCCTTTATTTTGTTTTCATGTTAAAAGTTTACTGGGACCTTTTGTTTTTATATCACATTCATTTCTAAATGTACTCTTCCTCCTTCCATTACCCTCAATGAACCTTCCCTTGTAAAGAGATTTTAAAAAAACAAAAAGGAAAATTAAAAAAAAAGCATTCAGCAAAACCAACTTTCATATTGGCCACATTTGATGGCATATGCAACATTTTGCATCCATAGTTGCCTAACTTTTCATTGAAAGAAAGGAGATATATTTTCTCATTGCTGCTTGGGGACAAGCTTGGTTATTGTAATTGCACTACATTCGGTTTTGTTCACTATCTTTCTGTTTACATTGTTGTAGTCATTGGGCATGTTGTTTTCTTGGTTCTGCTAATGTAACTCACAGATTCACAGAATTTAGCAGCCTTCTAGTCTTAACTCATTCCCAAAAGAAATCCCTGCCATGGAATACTTGACAAGTGATTGTTCAGCCTTTCCTTAAAGACCTTCAATGAAGAGGAACCCACCACATCTCTGCATGTGATCATTTATATTTTTCCCATATTGCTCTGAATTCTTCATATTCATTGATTTTTAAAGCACAGTAACATTCCATTACATCCATGTATCATGGTTGTTTAGCCATGACCCACTCAGTGGGAACGCATTTGACTACTGCAAAAGGAATTCCTGAGAGTTTTCTTTCTAGATTTGACATTCATGAAGTATACAGCTAGAAGTGCTATCCCTGGGTCAAAGACTTTGGGCCTTGTAATTATTTTTTTCTTCTGCATACTTCCAAACAGTTTTCTGGACTAGTTCGCAGTTCTGATAATAATGTATTAATGTAAAAAATGCATAGAAGATAGCAAATGGAAGTTCAAAAGATAACAGCCACAAGCAGGACAGCTTTGAAAGTAACATGTTAAATTCATTGCATACTTCTTTTTTAAAAGCAAGCTGTAAATTCATGGTTTCATATATCCTCCCTTTCTGTTCTACTTTGTATATAGAATTGTTCTTGTTTATATTGGCAAAATTCAGAATTTTTAAAAAATAATTCTCTAAATGGAAAAAAATTCAGTGCATCATAGCTCATCCAATAGAGGCAATTTATTTCCATTTTTGTTATCTTTGCTAATTAACTCACAGTGAAATGAAACCTTTAAGTTGTCTTAATTTGCCGCTTTTTTTTTGATGAAAGCTTTGGAAAGCAATCATTCATATTGTAATAGTTTGTAATGCTTTTCAGAGTTATTCATACACTTTGGCCACTTACCTTTTGCAGAATGGCTCTTGATCTTAAATATTTGTATTGCATTCCTACACGGTATATCTTTTACAGCAGACCTTTAACAGACATAAACAGTACAAAGTTGTTTTTCTTCTTTCCCCCAGATTACATTTCCTCTTTTATCCTGCTTGCATTGATTTTGTTCGTGAAAAGAATTTTCTTTTTTTTGTAGTCCAGATTTTCTGTTTAATCATTTGCAATATTTCCCTGTCCTATTCTCCCCATCATAGTTGGGAAAGATACTTCCTTCAAGTTCCTCTAACTCTATCATGTGATGTACTTTTATAGGTAAGTTGAATAGCCATTTTAAAGTAAGGGTGTAATTTCCTGGTCTAAAGTAGTTTGTTGTTGTTTTTTTAAACCAGAGTACTTTCTAATTTTCCCCACAAGTTCTTGTTGAATAGATAGTCCTCTAAATGGTTCATGTGTTTGGGGTTATTGAAGACTGGGTTATTGAGTTAGATTGTTGCTGATTTTTCTTTGTTGTTGGTTGTCGGATTTTTTGGTTCCAGCCATCTACTTCTCTTTTTTTAATCATATCCAAATAATTAGTATGATTCCTATGTAATTCTATAATTTGAAGTCTGCAAGTGCTATTCTTTCTTCATTCCTACTTTATAAAAATTATTTTCTTTGAGGTTCTAGATCTTTTGTGACTCTACATGAATTTTGTTATTATTTTTCTAGCTTTATAAAGTAACCCCTGGTTTTGTTGGTAGATCACTAAATCTTTATGTTAGCTTACATAGTATTGTGATTTTTATTATATTGGTATGAGCCTACTACAAACACTGAATATTCCTCCAATGATTTATGTCTACCTTTATTTCTGTAAAGAGTGTTTATAATTTTATTTGTATAAATTTGGAGTGTGTCTTGGTAGTTGACTCCCAGATATTTTGTTCATTTTATAGTTATTTTGAATAATACTTCTCCTTCTATCACTTCCTCTTGGATTTTATTATTGCTGAATAGAAATACTGGTGAATTTTATGGATTTCTTTGGTCTCCTGTTATCTTACTGAAGTTATTCATTATCTCCAGTGATTTCTTTGATAATTCTTTCATTGTAAGGATGAGGAAACATAGGGGAAGGGATTTGACCAGGGTCACACAAATAGTAGGAGTGCTGGGATTCAAACTCAGATCTTTTGAATCAAAGTACTATACTCTTAAGTGATTTATTTTTAAAATGGGTATATAGCCCCTCCTCTTTCCTCACACATCTGCTGGAAGGGGAGGCATCCTGTGACATGATGGACAAGCCTTCTTGAATTCAATCTTACCTCTACTACTGTTGCTGTGCTACCTTGGACAAAGTATTCCACTTCTCTGGACATCAGTTTTCATATCTATAAAATGTGAATGGTGATATTGGTGCTATCCACTTCACAAAAGTGTTGCAGGGATTCAAGGGGATACTGGATATAAAAACCTTTGGAAATCTTCAGTGGTTGAAATTTGTTTTGCTTGACTATGTTCATTTGTTACAAGGATCTTTTTGTTTTGTTTTTATTTGTTTTTTTTTAGAGGGGAAGGTGGGGTGGAAGAAAAATAAATGCTTAAAAATTGAAAAAATTAATTAAAATTTACAATGAACTGTAAAAATATAGGGTGTTATTTTTCAATTTAATGTTTCCTTCTCTCCACAACCTCCCTTCATTCCTGCATTTTCTAGCAGGTTCTAAGTCATAGCTGGGTTGTATTATGTATGTGTATAATGTATTGTGTTCTTCCTCTATTCAAAAAATTTTAGTAACTCCCCATTGTTGAATAATGTGCAAACTTCTGACCCTTCCATTCCAGGCCCTCTGTCTTCTGAGTCCTGTGCTTTATTATCACTCTCCTTCAAGTACTCCATGTTCCAATGGAATTGGATTACTTTCTGTCTGCCCTTTTCTTCCTCTGTCTCTGTGCTTTTGTTCATCCTGCCCGCCCCCCACCTAGAATTGTCTTATTCTTTTCTTCATCTCTTTTTGTTGGAGTTCCTTCCTCCTTTCCTTCAACGACTACCTCAGATTCTGTGTATTCCTGTCTCCTCCAGGTGAAAGGTGTCTTTCCCTCCTCAGATTTCTCTCATTGAGTTTAACAGGAACCTCTCTTTTGCCTTTATCTTATTGATCCTTATATCATAGTTTTCTTTCATTTCAACAAACGTTTGTTAAGTTCTTCCTGTGTGACAGGGACCTGCCTGAGCTTAGTGTTAGAGATACACATGTGAGCACTGTCACTTCCCCCTTGCCCTCACCTCAACAAACTTATGGTCTAACTGTGGTTTAATAGTTATTTCTGTACTCATCCTTTGCCCCATTAGATTATAAGCTTCATGAGACAAGTTTCTGTGTCATCAGTGTCTTACACATCTTATGTGTTTGAAAAATGTTAGTTGAATTAAGCACTGGAAGGAGAACGCATTGGGCCCCTGTATTCTTTCAAGTTCAAGGAGTTAAGACTAGAAGACTCCCTGCTCTTTCCCCTTCAGACTGGATGGAGAAGAGAAGAGCCTTTCCCTCTTAAGTCCTGTGGCATTGTTGACTAATCCTGTGTCATCTGATTCGCCTGTTAAACAAGCTTGGCTGCCCCCTTCCTGGTTTTTTTCCCCCCATAGACAAGGACAGACCAGGCTGGTATTTGGGGCCCTGCTTAATTATTGAATAGAGTGTCATGGAAAGATATAACTGTCACCCTAATCATCCTAAGGAGCATTTTTCTCGAAGGCCACCAGTAGGTAGAGGGTAGCAGATCAGCATGGTGCCGAGCTTAGCATCCCTGTACCCGCTAACTATGGGGAAGTTAATTTCATGCTTTGTCTTTTTGACATTTGTAATCATAGCATTGCATTATAGCCATGGATTGTTAGCATTTGAAGGATGTTTGAGAGCTCTAACAATTATTGTATCCTAACTGTGGGGTTAGGGAGAAAATGAAGAGCTTGCTTTATAGATTGGATTCAGTTTTCTAAAATGCACTGTTAGAAACCTGGCCTGTGATTCTTACAAACCCACAGTCAAAGTTTCCCCATTCCAAAGATAGTGAGGACTGTTAGAGATGATTTTTGAACACCTCAGTCCCTTTCTGGTTTAGAAAAGGACAATTGGTCCCTCTTGTACCACATATCTTCCCCATAGATTCCCTGAAGGAAGGAAATAAGCATTTAAGAAGAGCCCAGGGCCAGCCACTGTGCTAAACATTTCACAAATATTATCACATTACTATTTTCCCCCCATTTTACAGTGAGGAAACCAAGGTAAACAGAGGTTAAATAACTTGCCTAGTGTCTAGAGGTTGGTTTGAACTCAGTTCTTGCTGAGTTCAGTACTAGCACTATATCCACTGCATCACCTAGCTGCCTATGAAGTTCCATCATTCTTGATTCTCCCAGTTAAGTCTTTGGACTTTGTTCCAGTGCAGATTGCTATAGGAGTTAAAAGTGAAATTATAAGGGACCTATAGGTCACTGATTTTGTTCTGGTTCTTCCTTAGTAACCTTGGCTGGGTCACTTTCTTCCTCTGTGCCTTAGTTTTGTCTTCTGTAAAGCAGGTATAATAATACCTGTATTGTCTGCCTCTTGGGGTTGTCTTGACATTCAGATGAGATAAAGTATATAAACAAAGCCACATATAAATGGGAGTTCTTGTTATTATTATAATGTAAGCTGCTATTTATCATGTACACCTGTGAGTGAATAAAGGCTTGTAGGTGGTAAGGAGAGAGGCAGAGAATGAAAGTGCCAGTTGGTTATAGAATAGGGGAAGGGGAAAAGGCTTAGAATTGAATGGCCTTTTCTGAAGAATCTGTGGTTTTAATAACCATGGGATGGCCCTGGTGTTCTCCAGTCTGAAAGCCCAGGACCAACATACAAGATGTTTTGAGTGGCAGCCTGTGAGCACTTTGATAAATGCATAGAGGGTCAGAAAATAGAACAGAGTATTAAAGCTCAAAGGAATCTTAGTAGACAGAACAATGGGTAGTACACAGATCGCAAGCTGTCCAAGCTGAAATGAGTTTTAATCCATAAATACTAGGAGGAGACATAAAGATGTAGGTGCCCAGGGAGTGAGGTAAAGGACTCTGAAAGGGAAAAAGTAGGGAGCCAAAGAATCACTTAGCATTTGCTTCTGAGAGCCTTTTCCATCTCAATTGCCTCATAAAGAATGAGTGGGATTAGTACATGAACTTGGACTAGCATATCTTTCCTCCTCTGGAATTTTATTGTGCTTGAGGAGGCATGGATGTTTCCCTGGATTGGTACATTAGTAAGGAAAACAATAAATGGGGAGAAGGGATGGAGGTGGGGTGCTGAAGAACAGGAAGAATGATGGGCCAGCTTGGTTTGTGCACAGGTCCCAAAGACCAACTGGAACTGGTCAACACTGCCAGGTTGACTTTGTCTTGTACCTGAGGGTACAGGAACATGACTTCAATAAACAAGGGGGGAAGGAAGAGATACCAGATGCCTTGTATTGTCAGAAAAATGCCATCCTGGACCACTTAGGCAGATGACCCTAGGGGAAGAAGGGAGTAAAGTGTGTGTGTGTGCATGTGTGCACACGCGTATGTTTGAATGTTTGACTTACCTTTCTTGAATCTATTGCCATCAGATGGCATAGCTCCTGAGTAAGCTGACTGAATATGTCTCCATCATTGGGATCCTTGAATTCTTTAGGAAAGATATTGTTCATTTGATGGTCTGGGTTTTCATAGGACTGGTTTAGAGCTCAAATATGCCACCCTCCCACTTTACAGATTAAGAAACAGGCCTAGAGAGGGCCAGCATTTTGCCTATGACTACATATGTAATAAGTGACAGAACCAGATTTTAAAAACAGTCTCTCTGACTCCAAATCTAGTGTTCTTTTCTCTCTAGCACACATTTTTCTCTGTATCCCAAACTTGCTTGCATCCACGAAAGGGCTAGATGCAGATTTTAGCAAAGACTATGCGGCTGTGTAATCAGTTGGTTACAAACATGGTGCCATAGGAAAACAAATCTACTAAGTTGAGAATAAGGAGGCCCCAGAGTTCTACCACTGACTCACTTTTTAATACCTGATACTTATACATGTAAGTTCATACAAAACTATGTGACCTTGACCAAGTAATTTTCCCTCTCTGAACCTCATCTGCAATTGGATTAGATAGATGATCTCTAATACTCTGTATTCTGGAAATGTGAATAAGAAATTGAATGTATCCCTTAAAATGCTTTCTTACTCTTTGTTTCCTTCTGGGAAATGGGTAGAACCATGTGTGGAAAAGAGAAATGTAATTCCTTGATTTTCTGTGTAGGAATTCATTGAAATCAGAGAAGTCTCTATGGGTTAACCATTTAGGAAGGTGGGAGAATAATCTGGAAATCACAGGAGTCAGCAATCCCTTCTTTACTCAATGCTCTGTCTTCCATATCACTAGGCAAGTGGGTTGGTAGACAGCAGGTGTCCAAAAACTCTCTGTTGAAGCAGTGGAGAAGAGAAGGAGAAGGTTATGGAAGTCAGAAAGAATAAAGTAAGGAAGGAGCAAAGGAAGAGATGAAAAGGAAGGAGAGAAAGATGGACAAGAAAAGGAAATAGGAAAGGAATTCAATTCACCAAACATTTTTTAAATACTCAGGTGTGTAGTTGATGAAAAAATAACACATTCCCTGCCCTCAAGGAACTTAATGATTCAGTTCAGGAAAAATTTATTAAATACCTACCAAATATGCAAGATCCTATATAGGGGTAACTGTGGTTACAAAGATAAAAGCAAAACAATCCCTGCCTTCAAGGAGTTTATAGTCTGCTAAGGGATACAACACAGGCACCAATAAGTAAATTAAAAGTATATATGAAATGATTTCCAGGGGAAGAGAGTACCAACAATGAAGGAAATTGAGAGAATCCTTATGAGAGGAGGTGACATTTGAGCTGTATTTTGAAGGAAACTCAAGGTTTTAAGAGATGGAGGTGAAGAGAGAGTGTATACCTAATATAGGGGATCACACGTAAGGTCCAGGAAGTAGGAGATGGAATAGCATGTATGGGGGGAGTTATTCTACTAGCAAGACAGTTTGACTTAAACGGAGAGTAGGTAAAGGAAAATAATATGCACTAAGACTAGAAAGGTAAGTGGGAGTCAGGTTGTAAAAGAGTTTTAAATGTCAGACTGGGGATTTTGGTTTTTATCCCGGAGGTAACAGGGATCGGTATATAGACAGGGGGTGATATGATCATCTTAAGGAATTGATGAAGAAAATAAGGAAGGAGGAAGGGAGAGATATGGAAAAGGAAGAAAAAGTAGGGAGAAAGGAAGAGAAGAAATAAAGGTGAAAATGAGAAATAAAAGATAGAGAAAATGAGTAGTGTGGGAGTATTCCTTTGAAGGAGATCTGGGGGAATTTAGTGGACTGCAAGCTCAATATGAGTTGGTAACCTGAAATAGCAACCAAAGAAGCAAGTTTTAGGTTGCAATTAATACAAACATTGTCCAATGTAAGGAAATGGTATACAGTCTCACGTGGCATATAGATGGTTGCACCAGGGCAGCATGTGAAAAAATGAAATGATCAAAAAAAGGTTTGAGTTTCCAAGCAGCATATTGATTTATTAAGCAATGCAGGGCAATTGCCCAACAAATTGAGACCAGTTGCCTTCCTCAATTTTAGCACTGGATGGCAAATATAGGGGAAGATAGTCTTTTATACATTAAAAGCAATTAATCAAATAATGCCAATTAATTAAAAGGAAACAATACAATATTAGATAGTCTGATTTCTTAATTCCTTCCCAACGTGGAAAGTCCCTAATCCTTATCTATTGCCAGATAATATCTCTTCAATGTGATTTAACCTATATTTAACCTGTGAGCATTCATTACCTTTTATAAAGGTAAACAGGAGAAAACAAACAGATGTAATTCCTTTAAATCAGAAAAAGAGGTGTATGTCTGTAAACTATCAAGGAAGCATGGGAACAATTACTGATCATTACAGGGTCAGTTTTCAGATAAGACATAGGAGTCGCTTGAGGTGTACAGTTGTGAGAACACCTCTTGCATCAGTTTTTGGATCTGCCTGGGGTTCTGGTCAGCATAACATAGGTCCCTCAGTTAAGGGTCTCTAAGTAGTAGGTAGAAGTGGTCCAGCTTCCCAGTCATGCAGAGCAATAAGGTTTTCTCCCAATTCCCACAATTTAATTTTTTTTCACAGGACAGAAAATGGGCTAGACTTATAATTAAATAAAAAGGGAGCAGAGCCAACTCCAGAATTGAGTCACAAGATGGAGTCAGTGATGTTCACTCAATTCCCAAAATTAACCACTTGCTGTCCTAATCCCTTCAATTTCCTCACTAGACCTGGAGGGAATCCAGGGCAGGATGTAAGTCAGGAGAGTAAAAACCAGGCTATTGGAGGATCAGTTTGAAAAAACTGGTTATGATCAGCCTGGAGAAGAGAAGACTTATGGAGAACATTATAGCTGCCTTTGAAGGGCTGTCATGTGGAAGGAGGATTAGCCTTGTTCTGCCCAGTCCCAGGAGCAGTGGGGCTAAATTGCGGAGGAGATTGAGGCACAGTATCAGGCAAAGCATCAGAGTGATCCCACAGTGACATTGGCCACCTTAGGAGCTACTGAATTCTACTTCTTCATTGAAGTTGTTCAAATGAAGACCTGTTGTACATTGGGGGAAAAGGGAAAGAAGTGGATTTTCTGTTCAAATACTCATTCAGGATTTATTGACTTCTGAGGGTTCTTCAAACTCTGAAGTTCTATGATTCCACAGAAAAAGAAGGAAAGGGGGGAAGGAGGGAAGGGAAGGAATGGAGAGAGAGGTCCTGAAGATACTAATGCCCTAAATAACCTAGAGGTTTGGGTTGGCCCTAGGGACCTCTGTTTGAATCACTTGTACTGTACTGAAGCTCTGAATATCTGGAAGGGACAGATAAGAGTGTCTTCCTATTCTGTGGGCCATTGTTTTTTGGGATTATGTTGTATTTAGTTCCCATACTCCTTGGACCCCATCAGCTTTACTCATCCTAAGCAAAACCAAATGTCTACCATTGGGTGCCCAAGTCTCTAACTTGGGAAAATTGTAGAGTGGGAATGGGAAAAGTTTGTCTTGGACACTCCCCCATTGGCAAGTCCACTCTAACTGACATGTAATAAATTTGCTTGTCCATTATGGTCGAGAACCCTGTCCAAAGTCCGTGTCCTTTTCCTCGCCCGCCTCCACCCGCATCTTCCTTCTCTTATCCCATCTGCTCAGGAGCCTACCCTCGGCCAGACCAATGTCTCCTTCCTTCTGACTATCATAACCATGATGATGATAGCGCTCCCGCTTCTTTAGCACTCAGGATTTCTTCACAACAATAATGAGAGGCTCATAGTGTAAAATGGAGATAATCTTTGCACTTACCTACCTCTCATAGTTGTTTGAGTGCTTTGTAAACCCTAAAATGCTAAGGAAATGCGAGTCGTTACAATTCCCATTTTACAGCTAAAATAACTGAGGCCCACAATTGCCCCAGGTCACAAAGGTAGTAGATGGCACATCTGGAATTTGAGCTTAATTTTCCAATATATTTTCTCCTTTACCACACTGCCTTTCTCCATGTGGACGGGCCAGGCCTGATAGAGGAGGGGTGATCAGGGAAAATAGGAAGTTCAGGTTTCTTGTTATGACTCAGTTATTTATTTGTGTCCAACTCTTCATGATCCTATGGTCTATACTGTTCATGGGTTTTTCTTGACAGAGACACTGGAATAGTTTGTCATTTTCTTTTTCTGGCAGATTAAGGCAAACAGAGGTTAATTGACTTGTAAGTATTTAAGGTCAAATTTGAACTCAGTTCTTGACTCCAGTCCCAGAACTCTGGCCACTGAGCAACTTAGATGCCTAATTTCAGGTTAGGTTTAGGCCAACTAAAAAAAGAAATTCATGTTCATGTATGTATATATGTTTACACACACATACATATACATACCCACTTTTTACAAAGCACTTTAGTAACCACAATCTTTCCCTGTTTTACAGATTAAGAAGTTGAAATGGCTTCTGTGCAGTTACACAGTTAATAAGCGTCAAAACCAGTACTAGAACCCATGGCCCTTAGTGTTGTTCTCTGCAACTAATCCTTCTCCTTTCTATCTAAACTCAGCAGATGTCCCACTTGGTGGAGGAGGAGGGAGAGAGCGGAGTGATCTGTGCATCAGAGTAGAACCGCCCAAACTGCCTGGTGTATTCAAGTTTTATTCAGCATTCTACAGGAAAATGCATAAGCTGACATGTAGACCTAGTTATCCAGTTTCCTGTTGGAATGCCCACACAGAGGAATCCACGGATTGTAGCTGCAGGCAGCATGTGCAGAGAGCTTGAAGCCGGCTGCTTCAGGGCTACAGCTCGGGCTGTAATGATGTTGGTGACAAGCAAATGCAGAAAAAGTGTGTCAAGTTCATCCATCAGACCAGAAGGAAAGGGGGCGAGCTTTGTTGTAATTGCATGATTTCCTTTTTTTTTTTTTATTCTTTAAATCAAACCAAAACAAAAACAGCTTGAAATCATTTATTCTAATCCCTTAATTTTGCAGAGGGATAAACAAGTCTAGAAAGGGAGAACTTGACTTACCCAAGGTCACATATCTAATAAAGATCTGGGATCTTTAGGTTCATGATGGGGACCCATTTAGGACCCATGCCCTCCAACTCCAAATTCAGTCTTTCCACTGCGCATATCATATGACCTTATAATGCAAGCTGGGCTTTCTTGGAAAGAATTCATTTGAAAGATTTATCTCTGTTCACAATCATCTTTGGCTTACCTTTTTTTCTTGTGGGACACAATATGTAGGTTCTCTGCTTCCTTCCTCTCCCTCCATTCTTCTGCAGAAGAGAGCACGGCAGCCCAGCAATGGTTACCCGCCAATTTGCATAATCACGATGTCCCTTGAATAATTAATAAAGCTCTGTCCTTGCTAGGAGCAAGCTGAGTGCTGCTCTATTACAGCTGTGCTCTGTCAAGAGTTCTTTCATGGGAATTTTTTTGTCTCCCTCTTTTTCTCATCTCTCCCATTTCCTGGACTTATGGGTTTTTCCAGTCAAGAAGCCGTCAGAGAAAGAGGTTGAGGAGCTTGATTGGGAATGGGATCCACCAGGACTGGGCCCAGGTTGGGGCTGAAATGGGGGATTGTGAATAGGCTGGTACTACGGTTAGGAAGCCAGGCTGTTGCAGAGGAGGTATAGGTCCTCCCTTTGGGCAGAACTTGGAGTCTCTATCAGGGCCATCCTCTGCCAGTGCTTCCTCCCAGGTCTGTGCCCATCTCAGTTCTAAGGAACAGGTTCTGATAACCCCATTCACATTAAGGGAGACCAACAGCTAGTATCTTACTTGGGTTCCAGAGAGCCTGGGCTCTTGTTCTGTTTCCTTGCATTCTGTGTTCTAAGATCTTCCCTTCTAGATATAGAAATCTATAATTCTCATACCCCCACAGATTCTTCTTATAAAGCTGTATCTTCTGTGGATGTCTGGTAAGATAGATGTTGATTGACTGACAGTTCTGGACAAGTGACCTGGGGTTGGTCCCTCCAGGCTGATCATTTTATACAAAACCACCCAGTTAAGTGGAAGGAGAAGGCTTTGGAATGTCCTTTAGCAGGCCAGCCACATCCTGGTTTAACGATCTCTCTGTCACAGGGTCTGGGTTTGGAATGCTGCAGAGATGTGGTCGTAACAATACCAGATGTCTTTGTTTTGGGGCCATTATAATCCCTCTTAAACTTTTTGTTACCCAGACCTGTTCATTCATAGCTCAGAGGGAACAGAATCCATCTCAGGCAGCTCTGTCAGGAATACCGGATAGGGATTTTTGTTCCCATTTAACAGATAAGGAAATTAAAGCCCTGTGTACATTATGTAATATTAAAGGTACATAACAAGTCCATAGGAAAGGTAGGACTGTTACCTAGGCCTTCTGATCCTGTTACAGGCTCTGCTTTCCTTCCCCCGACCTCCCAGGGGCCTAGAGTTAATCAAAGAGGGTCCATCTTATAACTGCTGACTAAGTTGCCATGACAAGAATATATGAGATCAGCGCCCACCCTCAGATGTTGTCAGTCTTTGCCATTCTCAGGTAATGAGCCAGGGCATGAGTTAAGTGTACTTCTTTTCTTCAGTGGGTAACAAGTGTCAAACCATAAAGTAGCTAGTTTCCATGGACTTTTGCTTCTGCCTTTTTGCCTATACCTCTATATGCACAGGTTATACAACAAGTACCCAGAGAGCTTACAACCCACACACATGTTAACTTATATCACCAACACATAAGTTATACCATCTGTCCCATCACGCACACAGGTTATAGCACACTAACCTGACCACATGTAGAAATGCTGCATGCATATGGAAGACTCACAGGTGCAAAAAGACACAAATTCAATAAATGTTTATCAAAGCCCTGCTACTGTTCTGTGAGCTAGAGATAGAAAGATGAGTCCCCATCCTCAAGGAAAATGCAGTATATGAGAGAGAGAGGGAATATGCAAAGATAAGGTAAGTATAAGAGTTACAGGTAAGGACAGATAACACCTGTCATAATGGTTAGCATTTCTTTAGTGCTTTAAGGTTTGCAAAGTACTCGGTGAATATCATTTCATTTGCACATGGTGAAGGTAAGTGCTGTTGTTATCCCCATCTTACAAAGGAGGAAACTGAGGCAGATAGTGGTTCAGTGACCGACTAGTAAGTATCTGAGGATGGATTTGAACACAAGTCTTCAGACTACAAGTTCAAAGCTTTATCTACGACACCACGTAGCTGCCTGGCTGACCCACATAAAATTCTCTAGGAGAATTTGAGGAAGGAAGAGCATTTCCAGCTAGAGAAGCAGGGAAGGCTTCATGAAGTAGGTGACACCTAAGCCGAGACCTGGAGAAAGAGAAAGATTTTGGTTTGCAGAAATGAGGAAGCAGCGCAGAGATGAGGAGGCAGCGGTGCATTGCAGGCCTGGAGGAATTGGAAGATAGACTTCGAGGACAGGACAAGATCAGCGGACAGCCAATAATTAGCCAGTTTGACTGGACTACAGAGCGTATTTAGGGGAGAAATATAAAATAAGATTTGGACAATATGTTGGACTTGGACTGTAGAAGACCTTAAATGCCAGGCTGGGGAATTTGTTGTTTACCCTTATAACAAAAAAAAAATGGAGCCACTGATGATTTTTTTAGGATTTGTTTGTTTTTAAGCAAGATTTGTGCCTAAGGAAGATTGTTTTGGCAGCTGTATGAAGGACACACATATGCAGCTTATGTAACACGGTCATAGCTTATACCAACACACACACACACACATACACACGCTGAAAAAATCACAAATACAGATATTTCTCCAGGGTCACAGAGTACTTTTGTATCTCAGGTTGGTGTTAAGTGACCTAATGTTCAACCTTAATACACAGCCCAGCCTTCAGATGACTCCATCCCATCTCAGGAAGGCAGGAGACTGCTAGCATTATTAGCCTTTGAGTCTTAGTGGAAACAAAATGATGTTTCTGTCGACATTTCTTTCATTTAGAAGATCAATATTCCGTGGCCTGTCTAATTGCTCTGTTGCTGTTAAATGAGTCATTATGGAGGGGAAAATAGCAAATGCATTGTGAGATTGATTGGAGGAAATAGTTGGCAAATGACTTTTCCTTTGCCTCAGAAAGAGAGGGTTCAATGTGTGAAATACCAGGAGTTTAAGGTGGATCCTCTGGCCTACTCCAAGGCCTCCCAGCAAATACTTCCCCAGGCTAACAACCAGGAATGACCTTACTCATAGACCAAGTGGGCACCCATCCAGATAGTGTGATGTGAATACCACCTGGATATCGACGCTGATTAATCATCTGCACCACACTGGCCTTCTATGACAGCACCTGGATTAAGCAGTGCCCTAGACAGACTGCAAACATAGCAGTCGCACTCCCCAGAGGGGAGCATGTTCAGTCCCCACCACCTTAGTATAAGAATGTCTATCAGAGAGAATTCATGTTTCAGAGAGGCATTGGGATAGAAAACCTTCAACCTCCTCTGTGAGTCTAATTATATTGACTCAAGTTGTTTATAGTTCTAAAGCACCATAATACAATAGGAATTCAAGATTTGGCAGTTCCTTGAGTCTGAACCTGCAATTTCAAATCCTACGATACTATGAGTCTAAGACTCTACTATTTCAAGATTTTAGGATTCTTAAAGCCTGTGATCCTATGAGTCTAAAGTTCTGAAATTCAGAGCTTTTATACTTCATGTTTCTGAGATCCTCTAATTACAGAGTTCTCTGATTCTGTGGTTATGCTATCGCATGGTTTTCTCAATTCTTGGATTTCACAGTTTTCAAATCTTTTTATTAGCCTAAGGTAATATTCTAAAATTTTTTAATTATACAATTTTAATATTCCCTTGATTCTGTGATCTTCCCCATGTCTTAAAGAAAGAATGAGGCACAAAACAGAGGCATGTAAGATCATTGGGGTGAGGAAGCCCTGAACAAGGTCATTAAGAAGTGATTATAACTGGGGCAGTAGCACTGATTTTGCTTTTGATAAATCCTGCCTGAAATCCCTCCAGAACTTGAAATCATCATTTCCCAACCAGTGACCAACAAGCCTCTGAGCCAGCTGAGATGGAGGTATGTATGTCACTTTAGATCAGCTCTGCCTAAGGATGGAAGGGAAGAAAGAATTCAGACAAAAAATTGACCTTTTCATTGTGCTTTGGGAATGGGGGGTGGAGGAAGATTCACTGCAAGATTTAGGAATGCATCTGACTAGCTAGAACAACAGCACACAGGGTGCAGAAGACATAAGATACCACCAGTTCTGGTCAGCACTGGAGGTGAATGCCCTTTTTTGTCTTCTGTTTCCATTGATGAGTTTAGGTCCAGGGGAAAAGAAAGTTCCAGTACATTTGGAAAACAGCATCTCTCTTCTATAGATATCTTTGAGGGTGCTGAATACATTCTAGACTCATGGAATGTAAAAACTGGTAGGGAACTTCAAACAGAAGATATTAGAACTGAAGGGAAACTTACAGATCAACCAAACCAACTCACTCATTTATCTTTATAGCACTCTAGTTCCTTTGCACATGGTAGCCCCTTAATAAATGCTTACTGAATTAATAAGTGAATGAATAAATTCTATTTGTGGGTTGAGTGTAGTTCCTCCCTTAACTCTTCCTTGGAAACAAGGCCCCAATATCAGGAACTGTGAGAAACTTGTCCTATTTCCACCCACCAGAAGCTTCATCTCCCATCACTGGCTCAGGCATGTCCAGATTTTATGGAAGGGGGTCCTTGGGTTATCAGGAATTTTCAGAGTTGATGAATGCGAGAAATTACATAGCCAAGAATCTAGGAAGGAGGGTATGGTTTAAGAATGTATCTTGGGTGAGTCTTTTTCCATATTCACACCCTAGTTTTCTCTTTTGCAAAAGGAGAGGGTTGGAGTAGAAGAATCTCTGGTCTCATGCTCGTTGCTTTAAGGTTTCTTTAGCTCCAATATTATAAATTCTAACATTCTGTATTCCAAGGACTGCATCAGTTCTAACAGTTTTCCCTTTCAGTTCTAACATTTTGTTTCCTAAGGTCTCTTAGAGCGCCAACATTTTGTGTTCTGGGGTTCCTTTCAGTCCTCACATTGTATAGCTATGTTCTAACATTCTGTGTTCTGAAGGCTCTTTCAGCTCTACATTTTTCTTATCCTGTGAGGTCCTTTCTATAGTAGTTTAAAGCCCTGTGATCCTAGGAGAGGGCAGAGAGTCATTTTTCTCCAGAGATGAGCCAGCTGGAGCTAATATGATAGAGATCCACACTCATGCTGAGCTCCCTGGAACTGAAATCTCTCCAACAGTAACAAGAGGAAAAAAAGTGCCACCTTTATTGCTGTTTTCAGTGCTTCTGAGAAGCAAAATGACTTTGGTAATTTTCTGATGATTAAAATGCCAGATCAACTAATTACTCCTCTTTGCAAAAACTCAGTCAGATCAAACACGTTCTCCTGGCGTGAAGTGAATTGATTTATACTCTGTCATTAATCCTTAAGGACCTATCATTTTCAGAGCCCACCAGGCTGTTTGCTGAATGGCCCAGTGTAGGGCATAGAGGCAACTGGGAATGAAGCTGCTTAAGGAGGCATGGTAGTCAAGAAGGCATAGGAATTCAAGATTTGGCAGTTCCTTGAGCCTCTAGCAGCCCCTGGGAGCACAGGTTTCTCAGGTCAGGGAAGAAAAAGCAAGGGATGAGACCTTTTTTTTTTAATCTAGGGATGCTAGAGCACTTGGAAACCAGGTAACCACATGTCAGGGTTCTTCCTCCCCTTGCCTCCAGACTGATGAATGTGGTATTATAAAGAAAACATTGAAGTGAGTAGGAATAGTGATAACTGTGTTCTAGTTAGTCCTAGCTCTGCCAGTAAATCCCTGTATAATCTTGGGCCCTATATGATCTAGAGATATTCTTTAGGTCTTAGCTTCCCACTGGTATAATTAAGATAAATAATTAGACAAAATTAGATGTGAGATTTCTCCTCATTTCTCCTAATTCTGACACCGAGTTGTTCACTGTTCTAATAATCAATGATTCCAAGTCAATAATCAGATAACCTCATATTTTTTGTGGAATGGGCCGTGGCTATGAGTTGGGGTTGGCAGGTCTGGAGGACAAACTTGAGTCCTCCATCTTGGACCTCCTAGTTATTTTGTTTATTTTGTGGTTGAGCCCAAGTAAGATGGAGTGAAAAGATCTTTGGACTTTGAATCGAAGAATAGGGGCCCCTACCTTACACTTTGTTATTAGGAAGGACATTTTAATCTTAAACCATAATATCAGTATAAGTTGTCATTGTTATTTGTCTGACCTTGGGCTAGTCACAATGTCTTTGGGCTTCAGTTTCCTCATCGATAAAATGAAAGAGTTGGGTTTAGATGATTTTTTAAGGCTCCTCTACCCTTTTTTTGTATCATCAGTGTTTAGCATAGTGTCTGACAAATAGTAAATAATAAATCAATGCTTGTTGACTGAATGATTGCACAACCTTCCAGCTCCAATTATATAATCCTAAAAATAGTATTATTGAAGAATGAAAACACTTGATTTAGAGTTAGGGGACCTTGGTTCAAATTTTGGGCCTGCTGTCTACTAACTATATCACTTTGGACAAGTCATTTCCTCTTTCTAGGCCTCACATTTCGTTGAGAGTGATCAATTTTCAACTTCAAAGAAAACCTGAACTTTGCCCTCTAAGACTACTATAAGTTCTTTCAGCAGTACACATCTGATAGGAAAACAGTTGTCTCTGAGTTAAACTTAATTCCAACCTATTAGTGTAATGCCCTAAGTCTGAATGTCTGTGTTGATCCCTGAGATGGGAAGTGTTGCTTATTGGAATGTAAGTTATCTGCCAGTTATCTCTCAAGCAAATCCAAGTCTATTTCTGAGCTTCCAGGGGAGATTCTAGATCCATAAATTACTAAGGGTGGGGGTTGGTCAGGTTCTCTGAGATGGCAATTGAGACTCCCTGGAAAAAGAGAGAATATTTTGATTGTTGTGTGTTCCTGTGAATCCTTTGAATTTTCTGCATTTGTCTGTGGAATGAAATAAAACATCATGGTATTATTAGCTTGAGTGATTGCACAGGAGTTGGGCCCTTTTACCCACATCTGTGGAGAGTTAGATAAGAGCTTTATTTTGAGTTTCCTGGAGGAAATGATGAGTGGGGGCAAAATAAGCCAAGGGGATGTAATTTTTGGAGAATTCTGTCACTCTCCCTCCCCTTCTGCCACCCATTGAATCCAGGCCATGTAAGCCCAGAGTCTGGGTTGCTAGACCACAGGTTACATATGGACTAAATCAGATAACCTCTTAATTCCCTTTGAACTCTGAGACTCTGTTCTTTAATCTTATGATCCTCCTAGGACAGGGAAGAAACTCTGTTCTTCTGATAATTGGGAAGGGAAGCTTTGACATCTTGCATTCGTCTCTATGAGAATGGGAACATTCTCAAGCCCTTAAGAAAAACATCTTTCAGCAGAGATGGGTATCGTGGAACTCTGATCCTATGATGCCAGACTTCATGCTGTCAGAATCTCAGATTCTTCCCTTCTCACTACCCCACATGTGGACATAAGATATTAAACTCAATACAGGCTGTGGCCATTCTGGCTAGCATTGGATGGACTGTATTTCTTCCTTCCAACTGCCAGGCCTTGACCCTGCAGAAGAGACCTTACAGCTCTGGTGTGTGGGCAGGAACACTAAATTTAGAAACAGAAAACCTGGGACTAATCCTGGCTATATAACCACAGGCAGGCCACTTAACATCTCTGAGCCCCTGTCTCCGCATTTGAAAAAATATTACCTGTTCATAGGGTTGTAGGGAAATGGTAAGGTACTATAGAAATGATATTATGGCTTGTGTGACTTCAGACAGGTCACTTGCCTAGCTTGACCTTAGTTTCGTAATTTCTGAAATGGGGGGTGGTGTTTTGAGAGGTGGATTAGATGATATTAGAAGTTCCTTCAAGCTCTAAACCCTAAAATCCTATGATTTGTGCTTGTATTTAATTAAAACAGCCTTTGATTAAACTAAAGATCGTAAGGTCATAGATTTAGCACTGGAACAGACCTTTGAGGCCACTGGGTTCAACTCCATTTTTCAGATAAGGAATTCGAGACACAGAGAGGTTGGCAAGTAGTAATTGTCTGAGGTGGAATTTGAAATCAGGTCTTGCTGACTCTAAGTCCAAAGACCTATTCATTATGTCGTGCTAGTTCAGGCACACTGGACCCCCAGGCTCTTCCCTCTCCACTTCCATTGAGGAAAAGATCTACTTTTCATGCTGATGGATCCCCCATTTCATGTCTGAGATACACTTTGGTGACCTCCTTTAAAAGGCAAACGACATCAGGCAGCAGTAACCCTGTGGTGCTTTGTCAAAAGAGCAAGAAATTCATTTTTAATGACATTGCCTAAGAAAAATAGAAAACCTCACGAGTCATCCTTAGTAACATGGCTTCTTGGCCTGGTCTCTGCTTCATTGGGGACTGAGTATTGCTGTTTGTAAAGGACTATACTTCCTGTTACCTGGCAATTTAAAGGAAGAAGTTTTGTGTTGTAGAAAGAGCAGTGAACTTGGTGTCAGGTGCTATGTCTTCGAAACCCTGTTCTCCTTCCTATTTGCTGCACTTTCCATGTTTCCATCCTTAGTTTCATTGTCTCTGAAATGAAGGGGGACTGAAAGGTCTCTTTTAATCCTCAAATTCCATGTTCCATTTCTTAACTTCAAATATTCTAAGCTCTTCCAGTTTGATCATTCTGTGTCCTGTGTTCAAACATTCTATGATTAAAATTTCCCTCAAGCTCGAATTGCCTTCGCTGTAATACTCTGTGATCTGAGGCCCCATGCAGTTCTAACATTGTCTGATTCTGTAGTTCTCATGCTTGACTTCCGGTGTCCAGTGGGTGACTCCTTTTTGTAGCTCTCAGAACTTTGGACTTGAGTCAGAAGTCTTGAGTTGGAATCCTAGCTCTGATACTTACTAGCCAATGGCCTTACACAAGTCATTTTTCCTCCATGAGCCTCAGTTTCCTTCTCTGTAAAATGGATCTAATATTACCTGTCCTGCCTACTTCACAGGCCTGTTGAGGGGTAAACACTTTGGAATTTATTAACTGTTATAAAAATACTACTATTCCTACCATTTATTATGATCACTTTCTACTATCAGTTCAGAGATGATGCTCAGAGAAAGGAACCGGGACTTCTTGTCTATATTTTATGTGCTTATGTAAATGTTTGGGGAGATAATCACCAAGTATTTATTAAGCCCCTACTCTGTATTAGGCACTGTAGTAAGTACTGGAAGTGGAAAGACAAAACAGTATTTACTTTCAAGAAACTTACATTCTGATGGGGAGACAGCATGTACATCTGGAGATAAGAAGATATACTCAGATCCATACAAGGAAGGCACCAGCAGCTGGCAGCACCAAGAATACTAGGTACAAACCAGGAAATTTGGGAAAAAAGAAAGTGAAGATAAGGGGGGAGGCAGCCAGTGCAAAAGTCAGGAGATAAGAGATGGAATGTCAGGTGTGAGAAGCAGCAAGCAGTTTATGTGACTGCCTCATAAATGTCTCTCAGAAGAGAAGGGTAAGAATAGGGCCTGGTTGTGAAGAGTTTTAAGTACCAGATAAAAGAGTTTACATTCAATCCTAGAGGTAACAGGGAGCTGTGGAATTTTTTGAGTTGGAGCTGGAGAGGAGTGGGGATAGAGGATGACAGTGTCAGATATGTCAGGAAAATGAGTCTATTGGCTTTGTGCAAGATGGATTCAAGAACTACTAATTCAGAGGCTATAACAATATAGTCAGAAGAGAAATGATGAGTCTTGTACTGTGGTAGCTATGTGAATTAAAAGAAAGTAGCTTTTCACACATGCACACACAGAGGCCAAATTGTTATTAAAGGCCAGGGAGTTACCTTGCTCCTGTTGTGATATCATTCATTTGCTTAATAATATGCATGGAGGAGAGTCTGTCACACACCACCAGCCCTCCCCAGATTCCTCTTCTGTTGTCTTCCCTTATTTGTGTAATACCAATGTGATGCCCATAGCAGCTACTATGAATATGCATGCATATTTCCAGGGTAAATTCTCAAAATATAAATTACTTTCTTCCTCAAAGGCAAAACCAAAATATTTATTTGGGACATCATTAGAATACCAGGAGGTAAGATTAACAGGATACTTATCACTAATCCAGGGAGCACTGACGTCTTAAAGCTTCTTTCTGTCAGACCTCCCCACAAAAAACAAGTTCCCCTAAACAAATTCCTCCCTCTGCCCTCTCATAGCTTGCTTCTCTCTCTTTGTTCTGCCTGCTCTTACTCTGTGCATTCTCTCTCTCTCTCTCTCTCTCTTTCTCTCTCTCTCTCTCTCTCTCTCTCTCTTCCCCTCTCCCTCTCCCACTCTTCCTCTCTCCCCCTTCCTTCCTTCCCTTCCTCTCCTCCTTGGGCAAACTCCTCCCAGTCCAAATTCCATGTGAACCAGGTTCCATATGATCACAAACTCCCTGTGTTAGGCCTATTAGTGAGTGGGGAAGATCTTTCTATTCTATTAACATTACAACTTGGGTCACAGGACCAAGTTTATGAGACAGTGCAGTGTAGGAGAAAGAACTTGAGGACAGAAAGGATAGAATAAAGCTAGGAAGACCCAGATTCTAGACCTTAATTCAGACAAGTGATTTCTCAGTAAACCTCAGTTTCCTCATCTGTAAATTGAGGGGATTAGACTATGTGGCTACTAAGATTCTTCCCAAAATTAATATTTTGTCTTTTAACATTTTGTGTTTTAAGGCTACTTCTGCATCTAGGTTCTATGTTCTTCAGTTCTATTTTCTAAGGTTCTGTCTCCAACTTTATATGTTCTGTTATTTCCTAAGTAAAGTAACCTTTAGGGAGGATATAGAAGTGATTAATTTTCCAAAAGTTGACAACCTACTCCTTAAATATAAGTGGACAGTGGTTCATTGTTGCTGTCACATACATCCTCCAGTAACACATGTGGTCTTAGGATTCTATAAATAGACAGACAGACAGACACATAGATGGAGAGAGAGAAGAGAGGGAGAGAGAGAGAAGAGAAAGAAGGAGACAAATCCAGGTGCAATATTACATGCACCTGAAATTTCAGGAAAACAAATTTAGAAGGATGCAAAGAAAGAATAAGTAGGATCCTATGGACTGAATTCTATAGGGGAAATCAGCCCAGGAAAGAGAAATACCTCAAGAATTATATCCTGAAGTAAAGAGATAAAACATTCCTATAGAATGGAAAGAGGTAGGGAGTTCTAAAGAGGCACAGAGAGCGTTTACCAACTTATATTTTAAAAAAAAGATGAAAGTACAAGGTCTGATGATGGAAGCATTTCTAAGTTCTATAAGAACAATGTCAGGAGGAAAACTAAGAACAACTTGGGAAAACAAAAGACAACAAAAAAAAATTTTTATATTGAGGAAAAGAGAAGTAGATGGAGCAATGATTACTGACAACATAGAAGAGGCACAGTTATTCAACTCTTTATTTTGTTTCTGTTTTCTTTGACAAGGAAATGATCCTTGCCCAGAAAGGTCTAATGGCGGTTGATGTCTCAGGTCAGTAGAGAGATAGTAAGAGAATTGGGATAGCTAGATGGTGAAGGCCATGGAGTCAGGAGGACCTGAATTCAAATTCAGTCTCAGAGACACGTACTAGCTGTGTTACCCTGGGCAAGTCGCTTAACCCTGTTTGCTTCAGTTTCCTTATTAATAAAGTGAACTGGAGAAGGAATGGCAAACTGCTCTAGTATCTTTTCCATGAAAACCCCAAATGGGGTCATGAAGACTCAGACGTGACTAACTGACTAAACAGCAACAGTAAGAGAATTGAATTGAATTGAAAAAATTGGTGGTTTTTATTATCAAAGATAATGATGATGGTGGTGGTGGTAGTGTTGGTAATGATGATAAAGATGGAAATGGCTAACATTTATATAGCATTTATTATATGCTAGGCACTGGGCTAAGTTGTTTACAAGTATTACTTCATGTGAGGCTCATAGCAGTCCTGGGAGGTAGGTGCTATTACTAGCCCCATTCTGTAGATGAAAAAACTGAGGCAAACAGGTTAAACGACCTGCCCAGGGTCACACAGCTAGTACGTATCCAAGGTCAGATTTGAACTCAAGTCTAACTTCAGTTAGCCAATTCCTAGAAAATTCTATAGTGTATTATTAAAGGATAATTAGTGATCATCCATATGGAAAAGGAAGCACTAGCATATAGTACTAGCATGTCTTCCTCAAAAACAAGTCACGCCTACCTAACTTCATTTTCTTTCTGTGAAGGAGTTTTTAGACTGGTAGATGAGAACAACGGTATTTAATAAAGTATCTGATCAAATATCTCATAGTATTCTTGGTGATAAGATGGAGAATTGTAGACTTAGTAGTACTACAACTTGGGTAGATTTGAAATTTGTTGAATGACTGAACCCAAAGAATGTTTTTTAATGGTATGATGTCTAATCTAGAGTCAGGGTTCCTAGATCCAAATGATGGCTCTGATGCTTTGTACCTGTATAAACTCGGGCTAATTATTTAACCTTTCTGGGCCTCAGTTTTCTCACCTATAAAATGTGGAGCGGAAGAGGCATGGACTACTGGAGTATCTCTAAAGTCCCTTTTAGCCCTGAGTACAGGATCCTTAGAAGGAGGTTTCTAAAAGAATGTCTGGAGATCTGTGCTTCCCTGTGTTGTTTAGTATTTTTATCAGCTTGTTTTTGCAGATGATACAAATCCAAGAGGGTTAGCTAATTGGATTATGTGACAAAATTGGGATCTAAACATTGCAATATGGTAGAACTTTGGGCTGGTTCTTATAAGAAGATATTGAATAGAGATGAATAATAATAACAGTTGAAATTTACATAGCACTTGTAGATTTACAAAACACTTTATATACATTGTTTCATTTGAGTTTCACAATAACCCTTGAAGTAGCGCTGCTCGAAGTGTTTTTCCTCTTCATATTATAGACCAGAGGCTCAAAGTTTGAGTAACTCATGCACGGTCACATAATTTGTAAACTTCAGAGGAAGGTGTTCGAATCACCTCTACCTCTATAGAAATGCCTACTTACATGTAGGCATTGGGTTCAAAATATCAATTTCACAAATCCATTCTGCCCACTGAGATGTAGCAGTATATGAATGGAATGGAATGCTTTTGGGCCATAAGAAATGATGAAAGGAATGAGTTCTAAGAAACTTGGAAAGGTTTTTATGGACTGATACAGAATTAAGTGAGCTTCAGAAACAGGAGAACAATTTATATAATAACAACAAGCTTATAAAGAGAACCTTGGAAGAATTAAGAACTCTGATCAATGCAATAGCCAACCATGATTTTCATGGACTGAATGTGGAGCATGCTACCTTAAGCTCTTGCTTAATGGACTCAGGATGCCAAATGTCACATACGTTTTTCAGTATAGCTAATGGGAAACTTGATTTGCTTGTATATACAGAGGTTTTCTTTTCCATTCATGGGGAGGGAGTGGAAGAAGGGAGAGAAAATATATACTTGCTAACTAAAAGAAAGGAAAATAAAATTTACATTAGAAAAGAGACATATGATGTCCTGCACTAGAGAAATAATGGTTTCACTGTGTACTACACTGATCAAATCACATCTAGATTGTAGTGTATTTAGGTCTGGGTACCACATTTTATGAAGGACATTTATCACAGAATCATAAATTTAGAGCCGGAAAAGCCTTAAAGGGAATCCAATCCAACTCTCTATTCCCCTCCCCATTTTACAGAGGATGAAACTGAGGCCCAGTGAGGTTGTGACTTGCCCAATATCACACAAGTAAAGTGTCATAACTGGGGTTTGAACCTTGGTCATATCTCTCTTTCTAAATTCAGTGCTCTTTCTACTGTACCACAGAGTTTGAAGGTATCAGAAGGAGAGAGAATAGGGCAAATCATACTCTGCAAGGATTGTGTAAAGGAAAGAGGAGTGTTTAGCTTGGGGAAGGGGCTACATATAGAGGGATAACATAGCTGTCTTCAAGTATGTGAAGTCTGACATATAGAAGAATGTTCTTCCAGAGAGCAAACCTAGAAACCATGCAAATGCAGATTATGTTGAGAGCTGGAAAGACACAGATTTAGATATGATACAAGGGGATAAATCTAAGAATGAGTACCATCAAGAACTTGAGTGGGCTGCCTTGGGAGATAGGAGGTTCTTTTGATTAGGGACCTTCAGGCAAAAACTGTGGGGATAATAGGTATCCTCAAAAGAAACTAATTCACAGAATTGGGGTATAAATAAGACACATTGACATCTTATTCCAGGCAGTTTGCAAATTTCAAGTGGAAAGTGGGTCAGGTGATGTAATGGTGGGACATTAGGTGACAGGGTGGCAGGTTAGGACCCACAATTCTGTGAACACTTATCAGGTATGCTTGAGAGTGGATTCTTGTGCAGATGTAAGTTAGACCAGATGACTTCTGAGGTTCAATCCAACTCTGAGGTGCCATGATAATATAAGTACATAATTACTGTTTCTTGCATACCAAGGTTGAAGCTTGGCTCCTCTGAATCATTTTGTCAAATGTTCTTTGGGCTACCAAGTTATTTGGCAAAATGACCGAATGGCCAGGTTCTACTGCAGTGTGAGAGTCCTGGAGCAGCCCTTCTGCAATGCGTGCTTGGCCTCAAAGGCTCTCAGTGATGGGAGGCGCTTTATTTGCCTAATAATGATCAAGAATTCTTTTCTGCCAGTGAATGGCTGTTCTCTCTTCATATCTTGACCTGCGTTTTTGACTAGCCCTTGGGGACAGTGAGTAGATGGGAGGAAGGAAGAGCAGAGGTCATATCTGCCACATCAAAAGTTCTGGTCAAGCAGGAGTTTTAGGAGATGAAATTAAGTAACCTAGATCCTGTCTCTCTCAGGAAGCCCTACTGTCCTACTCCATCACTGGATTCTACCTTTCTCTGTATACCTGTTTTTCTTAGTTATCATGTGCCTCTCCATTTAGCTGTGTCTGGTATTCAAGTTCAATATAAAGTTGGTTTATGTTATGGCGGAAGGAGTACTGGATTTGGAGACTGAGTACTCTGCTCTGCCATTTATTACTTTTATGACCTTGGGCAAGTCATTTCAACTTTGTTTCCTCATTTTTTAAATGAAGAAATTCAACTAGATTAATTTTAAAGTCTTTTCTAGCTCTAAATCTGATGATCCTACAACTTTAGTTTAAATTAAACGTTTCTTTACTTACCATTTTTATAACCTTGAGTAAATAAACTTTGTTCTTTGGACTTCAGTTTGTTCATCTTAAAAATAAGTTTAAAAATTTAATTTAAGTAAATTAAATTAATTAAAAATATAAAACTTATTAAAATATTAAAAATTTTAAAAGAATATTAAAGTAAATAAAAATAAAGAACTTATATTTCATAGAATTCTTGTGAGGAAGACACTTAGTCTCCTTTTTCTGCCCATTTCACTCTGTATCAGTTTATGCAGTTCTTCCTAGACTTCTCTGAATCCATCATGTTCATAACCTTTTATTTGTAACAATCCATTCCTTTCATGTGTCATAATTTGTTTGGCCATACCCCAATTCATGCACTACTATTTTATTTTCAGTTTTTTTGCCATAAATATTTTTGTAAATGTTAGGTTTTTTTCCTCATTTTGATCTTTGGGGATGCATTCTAATAATGATATCACTTGATCAAAGGATATGCACAGTTTAGTGACAGATTGGATGTAACTGCAAATTGCTTCAAAAATGGTTGGACCAATTCCAAGCTCCACCAACAGTGTATAAGTATGCCTGCCCTCTCACACTAATACCAACAATTACCATTTTCACATTTTGTCATCTTTGCCAATCTAATGGATATGAGATGGAACTCCAAGAGTTTTTTAGATTTGATTTAGATTTCTTATTAATTTGAAACTTTTTTTCGCAAGGTTGTTGATTGCTTTCATTTCATGATTTAGAAACTTCTTATTGATATCCATTTAACTACTTAACTATTGGGAAATGGCTCTTGTAACATATTTATATCAATTCCCTGTTTTCCTTGAATATTAGATCTTTATCAGACATTTGCTTATTTTGGTTAATTAAATTTTAATCCTGTGTAGTCATCTTCTTACAATTGGTTTTGCTGGAAAAGCCAATGGATCCATGATCTCACTGATGTACTCCTACCACCTATAGAGTTTGTAGCCCATCCCTAGTTGCTCCACTCTTTCCATCATGACATTATTGCTATTCTTCTTCCTCTAACACTGAAACCTTGGACTCAGGCCCTGAAAGACTGGACTCTAATGGGAGAAGCTGCCTTATGTTGTCTAGAGCTGGGCTTCCATGCCACTTCCCAGTCATTTCCACACCATGACATCTTCCCACATCTTTCCCAATCCCCTCTATTTCTGCCTCTCCTTATGCTGTCTTCCACCATTAGAATGTAAAATCCTTTATGGCAAAAATTGTCTTGTTTATATTTATATCCCTAACACTTCACTCAGTAGCTGGCACATAACCTTTAACAAGTTTCTATCTATACATCTATCCATTCATTCATCCCTATCTGTCTTTCTCTCTTTCCATGTATCCATACATTTATTCATCTTAATCATCTATCTATCCATTCTTCTATCCATATTCTATCTTTCTTTAAACTTGAAAGTAGTATTGAATATGAATAATACTACTTATCATTAAAATTATTGTTTTAAAGATTTTTTGGGTTGCTTTATGTCTGCTTTGTTTCAATTACTTGATTATAAGTTCCTCAAGCATAAGGATTATAATTTCACCATCTCTTCTATTTACTACATCACCTCAAGAAGGACTGCTTTCATAGAATTAGGTAAGTGAGGTAGCAGAAGATTTGCAAGATGATCCAGGGAGGAATTATATTCTAAACCACCTCAGTATGGTGCATTTTTTGAAAGAACAAAAAAATCTGGGTTTAAGTTGTGGCCTCACCACTGAATAGCAGTGTGGCTTTGGGTAAGTTTCTTCCTTCCACTTTCCACTCCCTGGGTCTAAATTTCTTCATCTGTGAAATGGGTATAACAATACTTATATGACCTCTCTCATAGGCATGTTGAAATAAGCAGACATATCTGAAAGTGTCTTTTGATTGTAAAGCATCATAGAAATGCATAGACTATTGAAAGTGAAGGAAACTTTAAGATCCTTTAATCCAAATGGATATTTTACAGATGAGGAAATTAAGGTCTGGGAGAGGGGAAATGATTTTCCCAAAATCAAAGACAGAGAGCCAAACTTCCATTGTTGTTATTAACTGGTAGTAATAAAAGCAAACCCCTGTGGTAGTGGGACATAGGAACTGGAACTGAAGCATAAGAGAAGGGACTGAAAAGTGCCTCTGAAGCAACAAATCTATACTTCTTTAAACCCCACAGCTGGAACTGTGCTCAGGAGAATCCTTGGGAAGTGGGAATACCCTCAAAGGCTCACTGACATGTTGTCGTGCTTTGGGTTGGTGGAAAGCGTTTGTGAACACAGTGTCTTACATTTCCTACCTGAGTGGCCCTTAGCAAGTCCTTTATGATCTCTGAGTTATGAAAAATATAATTGTGGATCGTAGGAAAAAGAAGGGAAAAAATCTTGTCTAGTTCAACCTTCCCATTTTACAGATGAAAAAAGTGAGGCCTGGAGGAATATATTATGAGGATTCTAGAATTACAAGGTTTATAATTCTTGATCCAGATGTTTCCCTATCTGTGTAAAATAAGGAGAGTAACATCTGTACTTATGAAGTTCAAACAATGGCAATTATGAAGCACCATTCCAGACACTGTAATAGGCATTAGGAGAACAAAGACAGAAATAAAATGGAATGAAGGCTTCATGGTTGCAGAGTCTGTCAGGGGAAAACATATACCTGTAAGCTTATGCCTGCACACACAGTGTCACCAGAGTGTTAGTACAGTTTTAAGCTCTGTGTGTCTGTATAGGAAACAAGCATATAACAATATACTTTCCCCAATACAGGCTACTTTGCAGGGGATGCATTCGCAGCTAGAGGGATCAGGAAAGGCTTCCTCTGGAGGTGTAATAATGGGAGATAAAGATCTTCCCCACCCATTAAGAGGCCTCAGGTGGAGCCCATCCAGGGAAGCTTGATTAGGGGAGGCTTGTTTTGTAGGAAGGCCCACACCTTTTGTTATTTGTTAATGAACCACTGGGTCATGAGAGTGGTGATGCCCTTCGACTCCCGAAAAGTGTATACATGCTCTGAGGTGAGGTTTTGCTTTGGGGGCTTACCTTTAGAAGAAGGTTCTGTGCCAGAGGAGACTCCCTCTTTGAAAACCCAGAAGTTGGTGCTTCTCTGTCTGATAACTCTGTATGTACGTGATGGTCAGACAGTTGGATCTCTGATCTTTGATGTATGTGTTGCTTATGGTCAGACAGTTAGAAGCCCTGTCTGTTGGTCTTTATTTTTCTGCTTGTAATTTGTCTGTTGGTGAATGTAATTAAAGTAAATTGGTGACCTGCCTTTAAAGTTGTTTTCCTTTTGGAAAAGCAGATCTAAGTACCTGTGCCAGCAGGCCCTCCTGGATGTGTCAGGGTACCTGCTGCTACAGGAAGTAGCAGATGAGCTAAATTTTGAAAAAAACTGGGGATTCTGAGGAGGAAGCACATTCCAGTCATGAAGGGCAGACAGTTGTTTGCAAAGGAAGGGAGTTGAGAGGTGATGTTATATGGGAGATAGGAGTAAAAAGTTCTGTTTGGCTGAGCCATAGAGCACATGAAAGTGAGTAGTGATATGGAATAAACCTGGAAAGGTAGGTTGGAGACAAGTTATGAAGGGCTTTTAAGTGCCAAACAGTAAAGAAAGAAAAGAGCACTGCTTCTGCTGTCAGAGAACTGTCAGAGCACTGGGTCTGCTATCAGTATGAATCCTGGCTTTGCCTATGAAATTAGTACTTCTGTTACTTCAAGCAAATCACTTAACCTCCCTGGGCCTCAGCTTTTTCATCTATGAAATGGGATGGGTGGGATGGGGAATTGTGCTAGATGACCTCACAAGGTAAAATCCTTTCTGGCTCCAAATCTATGATCCCATTTGATTCTGAAGGCAATAGGGAGATATTGAGGTTTCTTGAGCAGGATAGTGACATTGTTAGACCTGTGTTTTATGAATAACTCTTTTGTAACCGTGTGGAAGATGTATTTGAAAAGGGGAAAGATAGAGGCAGGGAGACCAGTTAAAAACTTATTGTAATTATCTGGATTATAGGTGATGAGGGCCTGAACTGGGTGGTAGTCATGTGAGTAAAGAGAAAGGGGATAGATGGGGGAGATGTGGAGGCAGAGTCAACAAGGTTTAGCAACTGATTAGAGATCTGGGAGGATGAAGGTACCATGGACAGAAATAGGGAAGGTGGGAAGAGGAGTGGGTTTGGGGGAGGAATGATAATTAGTCCTCTTTTGGACAAGTTGAATCGGAGATGCCTCCTACCTACAGGACATGTGGCTTTTAAGAGAGAGAATGTATGTAAAACAGTTTGCCAGCTTTAACAAGCCATGTCCATGTCATTTATGGTTGGTGGTGATGGGGATTTTATTATCCTCATTTGAATTCGGATTACCAGGATTCCCTTCTTCTGAGTGTGTCTGGTGTGCTTGTATCTAGGTCCCCAGCAAGTGTTGTTTTTTTTTCTATATTTGGGGGAAGTCAAAGTCCCAGGAACAAAGAAAGAATGTACTTCGTTCAATGTGACTCTGACCTTGAAAAGCAAGTGAGTGGGATTTCGTTGAATAACAAAAAGGGGGAAAGTTAGTTAACTTCTTCAAAGAGGTACCTGGAGCCTTGGTTAGATGAAGCTGCCTCTGGAATGCAGCCATTAAGGATTCTGCAAGGCCTTTTAAGTTCCTCTGCCAAACCTTCCCTTTGCAGTAAAATGAAAGTACCTCTGTTGGAGAGCCCTGGGTGCCTGTAGCTACAGGCCTGTCGGGCTTCTGATGACTCTTCTCAGAAGGAGACAATGCGCAGAGATGAGTGACTACCTCACAGCCTGGTTCCACAAGCACAGAGAGAGATGTTGGGATGGGGGTGGAGGTTTGTGTGGCAAAACGGTCACTGGATCCGGAATTTATTGTGGCCTAGGTTCAAGACCAGGCTCTATTACTTGCTAGCTGTATGACTGAGGAAAACGCCCTGTGGCTCCATTTCCTCATCTGTCAAATGAGAGGGTTAGATTGCACACTGGCCTGGCTCTAGCATCCACTGTTCTCTGGTTCATCAGGAATAGTGAATAGAATAATGGCCATCAGAGGAAAGAGTTTGGGGTGCTAGAGATCAGGGTCCTAGTTCTCTCATATAACATATAATAACTATGTGGGCCCCGAGTCTTAATTTATTCGTTTGTAGTGTGGAGATTGCTCTTTGTGGCAGCAGTGAATTGAGCACTGGGCCTGGAGTCAGAAAGGCCTGAGCGTTAGACGCTTACTAGCAGTGGGACGCTGGGTCACTTAACCTCCAAATGCTTCAGTTTTCTCAGCTGTAAAATGGGGAACATAATAATCCTCCCAGGGTCATCATGGGGATCAAATGAGATATTTGTAAAGCTCATAGTGAGAGCCTGGCCCATTTTAGGCACTTAATAAATGCTTGTTCCTTGCTACTTTAGGGTATTCTTATGAGGATTGCACTTTTTAAACCCTGAAAAGACTACAGAAATATATGTATTGTCATGAGGATGATACTCTTTCCTTCTCCAATAATTCTCTGTTCTAAGCTTCTTTCCAGCTGTGACGTTCTCTATTCCAAGGCCCCTTCCATTTCAGACAGTCTTTGTTGTGTGATTCATCCTGTTGGTCTGGATTGGACCACTTCATTATACTAATGATCCTTTCCCATTCTAAATCTTATGATCCTTTGATTTGTAATAGGGCTTTGCAAGAAACAGGAGTGCGCTTTCTCTTTGAATTTTCCGAGGGGGTCCCTATCCCTGGCCCAGCTGAGGAAGTGTGTGTCCTATTATGAGTCATTGTGGGGTGGTGAGAAAAGTATTGAACTCCTCATCAGGAGACCTAACTTCTGTTTTTCTCTGATTCTCAGTAGCCATATGTAATCTTGAACATATCACTTCTGTCTGCACCTCAGCTTGTTCATCAGGAGGGGTTGTTGGTATAGTTGAACTCTGTGGTCACAGGGGCATAAAATTTTGAGGCCAGATGGGCTAGTTATAGGATTTTGGTCCTAGAGCTGGAAGAAACCTCAGAAGCCATCTATTCCCACGCCTTCTCTTTACAGCCCTGAAGAAATTGAGGTCAGTGATACTTAAGTTACTTGCTGAAAGCCATATGGATTGTTGATAGCAGAAGGAGCCACTGAACCCATGTCTTCTGACTCCAAATCTAGTTTTCTTTTTTATAATATTGGAAGCCAGCCTTTCTTTTAGCCATTATAGAGAGGACATAGTGTAGCCCTAAGGGGGAAGGAAAGATGAGAGAACTTTGGGCTAGACCCTTTACTCTGCCATCCTTCCTCCTAAGCTTCTAGGATGACATGGGAGCATTGGGCTGCTGTTTCTAAGAAGCAGATGGTTTGGTTTCACAGGAGATTCTGGCCCCTCACTGACCTGCCATAACCCCCAGAGACCAATAAAGGGATCAATGAAGGTGAGACAGCTCTGTGGTTTGGGTAACATACACTCTAGAGATGCTAGTTAAAACAGACACAAGGGAGCAAAGAAAGCTGTTAACAAAAGATTTTTTTTCCTTCTCATCAAAAACAACAAACATCTGTGGCTTGGAGGAACCTTTCCTGTAAGCTTAGAAGAAAAGGAGCAGTACGGCCCCATTTCTTGAACTTTGTTGTAGATTTGGGTTCTTGGAGAGGAGGCTGTTATAAAGCAGGCTGTGTGTAAGGAAGGACTTGTGCTTAATGAACTGGGGATGTTGCTATTCACTCATTTCAGTTGTGTCAAACACTTCATGTCCTCATTTGGGGTTTTCTCGTCAAAGACTGGAGTAGTTTGCCCTTTCCTTCTCCAGCTCTGGAGAAAACACTGTTTGCCTAGGGTCACACAGCTAGAAAGTGTCTTAAGCTGAATTTGAACTCAAGATGAGTCTGACTAACTCCAGGTCTGGCACTCTATCCACTGTGCCACCTAGCTGCCCATACTAGGGAATACAAAGACAAAAATAAAGGCATAGTTCCTACCCTCAAGAAGTTTATAGTCTAAATAGGGAAGTGGGGGAGGGGTAGAAAGAGTCTTTTAAAGTTGTAGAGACAACTTTTCAACAGTTAAGTAAGATGCATAATAAAATGTGGGAAAGGAGAAAAGGAGAACTAAAGTGCTGAAAGATGGGAGGGAGGGAGGGAGGGAGGGAGGGAGGGAGGGAGAGAGAGAGAGAGAGAGAGAGAGAGAGAGAGAGAGAGAGAGAGAGAGAATGAATGAGAACAAACATGAGAACTTTCATCTGGTAGCATCAGATCCCAATCAATCTTTTAATACCTGTGAGACTTAGAACAAATCACCTCCATTTTCCATCCTTCATCCTTTTCATCTATAAAATGAGGGGGTGTTGTTAGCTTAGATGGTTTCTTGTATTTAAAGGTAAAAGAACAATAGTACAAAAAATTCATATAATATAGCACCTCAGGTTTTATAAGTGCTTTATGTCCATTATCCTATTTGATCCTTACTAGAAGTCCATGAGTTAGGCCATTTTGCAGATGTGAAAACTGAGGCAATATTTGAACACAGTATACCTGATTCCAGAACTGGGGCTCTCTAGTCTATGAAATGTTTCCTCCCAGAGAGATTGTTAGTTGTTTAGGGTGTAATAGGTTGAAAGTAGCAGAGGAAGAATTAGAACCCATATCTTCTGACCACATATCCAGGGCTATTTCCACCCCACTACAAAGGACATCCACTCCCTGGCTATTGTAGAGTGAAAGGCAGTGTAGCCCTTGTTGGATCTGAGTAATGGAAGAGCATTAGTCAAGATCCTGTACCCACTCATCCACCTTAGCTCCCCAGTCAACAAAGAACTTGTTGGATTAGAGGTACCTGTGAAAACATTTCCTTTCTCTGCAGCTCAATTTCCCTATCTATTTATTAAGTATACTGTGTGAGTTCTAAGGGCCCTGTCAGCTCTAAATCCCATGATTCATGAACAGACATCCTTGGAGATCCTTCTGCTGGGGAGTCATAGAATATTAGATGCTTGGAGCTTCAGAAAGACCTCTGGGCACCTCCTTTTTGTGGGAGAGTCTGGGCCTACAGGATGATTCTTGCTCTTTTCCTCCTTCAGTTAAGTTATCTCAGGGTTTTGTTAGAGACCTGACTGTTTAGGAAATCAGAGAATATTGTAACTAGAAGGAGATCATCCAGTCCAATCCTCATCTGAAATAAAGAATCCCATCTATACTATGAAATCATAGAATTTTTATCATCTGATGTAGGTTTCCAGACATCAGAAGTAATGAGTAGATTCACCTTCAAATACCAAAAGCATTCATTAGGGACTCAGAAAAGTAGATTATTTATGCATCAATACTGCTCCCATGGCTTTGAATTGGTGCTATTACCTGTCCCAGAGTGCTGAAAGGATACTGCTCACATACTATATGGAGCAAGGCCACATACGTCTAACAAGCTCATGACAAGCTCATGGCTAAAAAGTTTTGACTCTTCCCCCATGGAGCTGAACTCTCATGGTTCTCCTGGAAGCTGTGACAATTAATTCCTTTCTTTTAAAATATATTTTTATGGATAATGTTTGTTTTTAATGTCACCTAAATTGTTCCCTTTATATTGCTCTCCCTCCTGTCTGTGAGCCTTCCATTATAATAAATAATTTTTTTTGAAAGAGAGGAAGATAAAAACAAATTCAGCAAAATTTATCATGCATTGAATAACTTTTTATGCACCTGTAGTTGCCCTGCCCTCCTCCTCACCTTTCCTCTCCTCCCCTCCCTTCCCCTCCCCTCCCACAAAGGAGCAGTACTGGGAGATATGTTCTAATAGCTCATCTTTGGGATCAAAGTTGTTCTTCATAAATTCTCAGCATCCATTTTCACTTGTTTTATAATGGTTATTCTTTCCATCTGTATTGTAGTCATCATCTCTATTGTTGTCTTAGTCTGCTTTACTTTGTATCAGTTCATATGAATCCCTTCATGCTTTTCTGTGCTCATCATTTATTACACTACAGTGATATCCCATTGCTTTCACATACCATAATTTGTTTAGTTATTCCCAATCAATGGACATTGATCAACTCTGTTTCTAGTTGTTTGCTCTCACAAAAAAGTCCCCATATGTTGACACAGTTTAGGCCAAGCTTGTAGAATATTCATATTTTTGGCTAGTTGTTAAGTCAACTCTCATTAATAGATCTTGACCAATAAGTGAGGGGGATGGATTGGGGAGGGGACTTGACTCTCTGTAGAGGATATCATCAGATTTAGATATTAAAAGCACAGCATCAATAAAATATAAACATTAAGCATTGAACATATCACAAAACTATTTAGTTTTATAGGAACTTGGAACACAGATCATTATGGTTAGAAGGGATCTGAAAAGGTCATTGAGCCTAGTTGTTACCCAGAACAGAAGGGACTTCACAAGTCCCTTTCTAGTTCAGCTTCCTGCCCAATTCAAGAATCCTAATATCCCAGATAAAAGTTTGTTTTTCCTTACTCCATGTCACCACGTCCATCATTGCTCTGCAGTTGACAATTATATATTCTTTTCCCCCGCCTCCCTATTTAACTCCCTTTCCCTCAGTGCTGTCTCTTCTGAGCTGTCAGAAAGAAAGTATTCCCCCAAATATCTGTTATTCCAAATCAATCACGTTTATTGAGGAACAACAGGAGGTCTTCAAGCAAAGATTAGATGGACATAAACTGGACCTGTTGAAGACAGAGTTGATGCATCAAGCTGGGGTCTGGGCTTGACAAACTCAGGTATCACTTAGCTCTGGGATTCTGTAGAGGCAATGTGGTATATTGTGGGAAGAGAGCTGGACTCCACGACTGGCCACCTGGATTCCAATCCAGGCTTTGTTGCTTCCTAGTTGCGTGACCTGAGGCAAATTAAAGCACCATATCAATGGGAAGTGTTATTGTTGTTGCTATTAATAACTATTTAGCAAAGAGGGGCACAGTATGTAGAGCACTGGGCTTGGAATCAGGAACATTCCTCTTCCTGAGTTCAAATCTGTCCTCAGACACTTACTAAGTATGTGACCCTGAGCAAGTCACTTAACCTTGTTCACCTCAGTTTCTTTGTCTGTAAAATGAGCTGGGGAAGTAAATGGCAAACCTCTCCAGTGTCTTTGTCAAGAAAACCCAAAAAAGGAGTCACAAAGAGACATGACTGAAAGCAATTGAACAATAGCAATAATTATTTGGTTGAGAACTATGTCATCAGCCCTTTGCTTGTCTACTACGGGACATATAAGAAAAATAGGTGGGCGAGAGCTTACAGTCTATTTGGGGGAGACAAGGCACTCATACATAAAACAATTGAAACAATGTGGAACATAAAATTTCATTTCTCTTAGTTGATGTTATGAGAATTAAGAGGAGAAAATTTGCTATAGACTGGAAAAAAATCTAAGATGATTTCATGGAGGAGATGGGACTTAAATTGAGCCTTAAGGGAAGAAGATTGTGGAATCTCAAACTCAGAAGGAACTTCAGAGGTCACCCTAGTTCAGCCCATCCTGATCATAAATCCCTTTTCCAGTACTTCTTACAGGCAGTGCTCTAGAATCTGCCCAAAGATCCCTAAGGATGAGAAACTCACTGCTCTCTCTCCCTCCCCACCTCTCAGGCCCACAAAGTCAGCACATTCTTCTTTTAGACAGCTCTAATTGTCAATAATTTAGTCTGTATAGAGAGCTTAAATCTGTCTCTTTGAAACTTGACTACCCATTGTTATTAGTTCTAACCTTGAGTGCCAATCAGTACAAGTTAAGGAAAACTGATAGTGGGAGGAAGGGTGTGAAGAGAGATAGCACCAGCTGAAACCAGAGCTGGGAAGGATTCTGCTAGATAAAGAGGAAGAGAAAGGAAGACAGGAGCTAGAGGGAAGGCTGGATTATGGAGAGCCTCGTGCAAGATGGGTGAGAGTGCTTTGGAGAATCAGACTAGAATGCACAGGCTCATTCATTTGGGTCTCCAAGGTACCTTAGAGATCATCTAATCTGGCAGTTAACTTGGGGCATATTAACTTGTTTTTTGTTTGTTTATGATAATAAATATATTTCAAAATAATTAATTTCCTTGGTGATCCTTTACATTTTATTGTAAGCATTTTAAAAAATTGCTTTGTGAAGAGGTTCATAGCCTTCCTCAGACTTCCTTAAAAGTCCAGAACACAAAAAAGATTAAGAATCCTGGATCTGGTCCAGCTACTTCATTTTTCATGGAGGAAACTGAGACCCAGAGAGAGGAAGTGTTTGGACCAAAGTCACATGGATCCTAAGCAGCAGGGTGTGACTTCATGCTCAGATGCTCTGATGCCATAGCTAATCTCCTTTTCCATAGTACAAGCTTCTCCAAGACCTCTGTCTCTGAGCTCCAGGGGCCTGATGGTGATGTGTCTCTCAGTCCCGTCAAATCACTCCAGTTCTTGAAATTAGCTGGTAGTTCCCAGAAGAAGTGAAGAACATGGATTCATTTTCCAAAGAGGCAAAATTTGTGTGTGTTGGGGCGGGCAGGGTATGCATATGTACATGGAGGACAGAGTGAGAGACAGAGACTAGAAGGGAGAGAGAGGAGAGACCAATAAAGAGACAGAGAGAGATAGAAACAGAGGTACAGAGAGACAGGGAGACAAATAGAAAGAGATGGAGAGGTGTGGAGAGGATGAACTACATAGAGAGATAGAGGCTGTCTTTGTTGCCTTGACATCTCAGTGTCCATACACACCTTCCTTCTTAATTACTCTATTTCTGGATATGATGACTTCATCTCCTGTGATAGTAGAGGCAGCCATTATCAGGTACCTTTGGAAGGAAATATTTGTTTTTTGGGGGTTTTTTTGCCTGCCCATCCACTTATTCTCTTTAATCCCACTTAGCAGAGCAAAGACCATGCTAATCCTAAATGTAATCTCAATTTCCTCATTTGTAAAATGACTGGAGAATAACTTTGCACTCCCTACCTCACTGGGTAGTTGTGAGGAAAATACTTAGTAAGCTGTAAAGTCCATTAGCCTTATAAACTACTGTCAGTAGTAATCAAGTCTTAGAATCTTGAGATCTTAAAGCTGGAGAGGAGCTTAGAGATCACCCCATCTAACCCCGTTGGGATGATGAAGGAATACTGTCTTACAAATTCACTTACAGTGAGGTCACTGGGTTATAGGTTTTAGGACTAGATGATACTAGATTGTATTTTATCCTGTAGGTAATAGAGAGCTACTACAACTTCATGAGCAGACAAATGACATAGTTCGAACTTAACCAGTTAAATAACCAAATCGAAGGAACAGTTAGTTTTTAATGGCTCAGTGTCAGCTTAGAAAGAAGCCTTCAACTGAGAACTCCAGACCTCTGTGGCATTTGCCATTTTTATCAGTGAATTGGATAAAGATATAAATGACATGTGTATCATTTTTTTCAGATGACATGAACTAACTGGATAGAAGGACTTTAAAAGATCTTGACAGGTGAAATCACTGGTCCAAAATAATGAGCTGAAATTTAATGTGGATAAATGTAAGGTCATGTATTTGAGTTTAAAAAAACAAACAACAAATCATCTTCACAGGTATGAGGTGTAAGGAGTCTCTGGACAGCAGTTCCTCTGAAAAAGACCTGGGGGTCTTAGTGAACTACAAACTCAGTATCAGTCAACAGGATAGCGGTGTCCATGAAAGTGATCTTATGCTACATTAAAAGATGCCTAGAATCCAAGACCAAGGAATTGTACTGATCAGACCAAATCTTGAATGGCCTACTCAGCTATGTATGTCCCTTTTTAAAAGGGAAATGATAAACTGTAGAGTGTCCAGAGTGGGACAGTAAGTATGGCAAAGAGGCTAGAGTTCATGCTACTTGAGGATTGGTCAAAAGAAAGGGGAATTGTAACAGAGAAGAGAAGGCTTAAAGAGGCCATGATGGCCAACTTTAAGTGTTTGAAGGGCTGTTTTGTGGCAAAGGGCTCCACTGTTTCCTTGCCTATTGTTTGCAGAGCTGCCCAGATCACTCCTCTCCTTAAAAACAAGCCCTCCCCAAAGACTCCATTTGACCCCACTATCTCTTCATGCTACTGACCTCAATCTCTTCTTCCTTAAACTAGGCACACTTCTTGCCTCCACTTCATTTCACACCTCACAACCCTTTACACTGTCTTCCAGTAGTACTCCTCAAATGAAACTGATTTCTCCAAGAATTCCCCTGCTCCCTCTTTTTTTAAAAACTATGTTTTATTGATATTTTTAATATCATTATCACTCCTTAATCATTCCTCCTCCTACAGAACCCTCATTTGCAACAAATAAATAGTCAAGCAAAATATATCAATGCATTGGTCATATACAAATACGTATGCTTATTTAGCATGCTTAGTCTGCCACCTCTCTGCTAAGGAATAGGAGACATTATCAGTTCTTGGAAATCACAGTTGGATACTACATTGATCATAGTTCTAAAGTCTTTCAGGATTGTTTTCCTTGAATAATTTTTCTCATTCTACCTTCTTTATTGTGCATCAGTTCATATAGGATTTCCTAAGTTTCTCTGAAATCTTCATATTGCATTTATTTGAGAAGCAGTGTGGCATAGAAGATAGGAAGCCAGCTCTCAAAGCCAGAAGACCTAAATTCTAATCCCATTTCAGACACATACCAGCTGTGTGACCCTAGATAAGTCACTTTACTCCTCAGTCATCTAAGCAACTCTCTAAGACTAGAAGTTCAGTAGAGGGAGCTCCTCACTGGGAGTTCCATATACCAATGAAGCCACAAATCCAGCCCCTACCCCTTTTCTAACTTCACATACTACAATTTATTTGGCCATTCCCCCAGTGAATGACCACCCACTTTCTTTTCAGTTCTTTGCTGCTACAGTTGACACTCACTAGCTGTGTGACCTTGGGCAAGTCTCTTAACCCCAATTGCTTTATCCTGGGTCATCTCCAATCATCCTGATGAATAATGGTCACTGAATTCAGATGGCTCTGGAGGAGAAGTGAGGTTGGTGACCTGCACAGCCCTTCCTCACTCAAAACAAAATCAAGTGCAAGTCATATCATTTCTCTGATGGCATGATCTTCTTTGGCAATGAAAGACAAACACACAAGTACTTCTATAAATATTATGGCGATCTTTCCCTCTGTCTTTGACCTTCATAGATGTTTGCCTAGTAGTAAAACAGTTTAGTGATCTCTTAGTTGCTAAATCTAATTAATAGGTTTTTTCCTTATCCTCATCCTTATTGAGGCAGCTGTTGGCACAGAGCATAGAGTGCTAGGCAAGTGCTCAGAAAGACCAGAGCTCAAATTCAGTCTCAGATATTTCCTATCCGTGTTACCCTGGGCAAGTCACTGAACCTCTATTTCAATTTTCTTAACTGTAAAATGGGGATAATAACAGACTTACCTCCTAGGGTTGTTTTGAGGATCAAATGAGATAATTTTTTGGGGGGGGCACTTAGCCCAATGTCTAGAATATAGTAGCTTCTTTAGAAATGCTTATTCCCTTCTCCCTGGTCCTCTGCAGCTTTTGACACTAAACTTCATGCAAAGTGAGAATTGTTTCATTGTTTGTGTTTATATCCTTGATACCTAGTACAGGGTCTGGTGCATAGTGGATGCTTAAAAAATGTTTTTGATGGATCATCTCCTTCTCCTCCCTTGGTTTTCATGACACTACTCTCACATAGTTTTCCCTCTCTGATTGGTCCTTCTCAGTCTCCTCTTTGGGATCATCTGTGCTCTGCCTCCTAAGCATGGGAATATCCCAGGGCTCTGTTGACCAGAATTTCTCTTCTCTCATTCCACTCTTTCTGTTGGTCATAAATTCCCCTGAGTTCAATTATTATCTCTCTGAAAATAACTCCCAAATCTATACAACATAGCTTTCATGTTTCCTGAGACCTGGTCCCATATCACTAACTGCCTGCAGGACATCTCTACCTGGATATCCCCTTAGGCATCTCCAAATTAGCATGTTCAAAATGAAACTCATCTTTACCCTTCTATCTGCCCTTTCTCCTAACTTACCTTCTTTCAAGGATACCCTCGTACCTCCATTTAACCAGGTTAGCAATCTCTTGACTATTCCTCTTCCTTACCCTGTGTTTAGCAAGCTTTGTTGATCCTATTTCCATAACATCTCTTGCATCAACCTCTTCTCCCTCACAGCCACCACCCTTTGGTGCTTATTATTTCTGGTGCCTATTATTTCTCGTCTGGGCTCTTGATAGCTTCTTCATTGGTCTCCTTGGTTCTAATTCTTCCCTTTCCTCCACATAGCTACAGAAATCATCTTGGAGCCATTTAAAAATGGAACAGGCTGTCTCTCTTGGGAGTAGGTACTCTCATTCACTAGACCACTTCACGCGAACAGTTTTGTTATGTTGTAGAGGAGATTTTTGTTAGAGCAAGGATTGGTCTCAGTAGCTATTGGGGTCCCATTTAACTCTGAGACTCTGTGAGCTATGCATTCCCTACTGGATCTATTTCCCTCTATTTTCTCTTCTAGTATTTGACTTTAGAAAGTCATAATGAACTCTGACAGCCAAATCTAATCTCCACAGTGACCCCGTAAGGTAAATAAAAAGAGACATCATTAATTCCATTTTAAAGATGAAGAAACTAAGGTAATAAAAGAGACATCATTAATTCCATTTTGAAGATGGAGAAACTAAGGTAAATAAAAAGAAACATCATTAATTCCATTTTGAAGATGGAGAAACTGAGGCCTAGAGGAAATAAATGACCTCCCCAGATTCACCTAGCAAGTGACAGAACTGGAAGTGGAACCCAAACCTGTTGACATCCACTCCCTGTGTTCTTTCCCTTGTGCTCTCCAGTCTCATAAATTGTTGGTACACAGCCACTGTCTCAGAGTTCCCTTCCCCAACCTCCCTCTCCACCCCCATCCCCCCTTGCCTCTAGCCTGGTTTACCTGGGCCGGTTCCAGTGGCTCCTCTAGGGATGATGAAGTCTAGCAGGGAAGTAGTTCCTGTCACAGTAGACAGCTACCAGCCCTTTTTATATTCTCTCCCTCTACCCACTGTAGCTCAGAGCTTGAATTATTCAAAGCATGCCCTATTGACAGTTTGATTGAAGTGCCAGTACTGAGGCTGAGAGTCGACGGGGGAGCTTCTCCCCACGTGCCCTGTGTTCAGGTTTTCTAAATGCTATCAAGGAGACAGTTACAGACATTCTTCCCAAGACCAAAAGGCCCTCTGCTGGAACCATATTGTGCCCTCAACAGCAAGCTGGTCTGAAGATGCCTGGTTCTGTATGCAGCAGCATCTCTCAACTAGAAAATCCCAGGGGACGGAAATAGAAGCCTACTTGGAATCCTAGCATGCTGGAGCTTGAAGGAGCCTTAGAACATCAAATGCTGCAACATAAAACATAGAATGTTATCACACTCAGTGTCAGAGCTAGAAGGGATCTTAGAACATTATAGGCTAGAATATATAAGTCAGAGCTTTGAAGGGAACCTCCTATCAACAGAATGTTACCAGACAGAACATAGGGTGTTTGAACTAGAAGAACATTTAGAATGTGGAATATTGGAAACACTCAGCTAATATTTATTAAGTACTACTAGAACATGGAGTGGCAGAGCTGGCAAGAAACTTGAGAGATTATGTGATCCAATATACCCATTTTATAGATAAGAAAACTAAACTAGAAAAGGTGAGCAACTTGCTTAGAAGGGATATTAGTGAATAGTCTATAATTGAATAGTCTATAATTGGGGGAGATTTTTTTCTTTTAGATTATTCTCAGAAGCTGGATTGTTTGATTTCCACTTTGGGATTAATTGTATTGTTGTTCCCTTCTCCAATGTTAATTTAATTTCCTTTCTTTGTGGCTTGTGTGGAGGAGCCCAGGTCCAATCTGGCTCCTCTGCCCTCACTTCCAAGAGCAAAATTAGCCCAGGGGCCAGGCCATAGATGCTGTTCTTAAAGAAGAACAACAATTCACATTTTTGCCCTATTCTACGATTACAAAACCTCAGTGGAGTTTTACAACTATCCTGTGAAACTGATGGTGTTGTTGTTATCTCCATTTCACAGATGAACGAAATGAGGTCCAGTGAGGGAAAACTACTTGCTCAGAATCACACAACTAATAATGGTAGAGCTGGAAACTGGGAAGTTAGATCTCCTGACACTGAGGTCAGGGCTCATTCTATGGCAACTTTGTGCGTCAGTTAAAAGCCTGAGTCCATGGTGCTATTGAGGGAGCCTTAGGCTCTTGACATAGTCTCTCTTTTCCTCTCCTGGGGGAACTTTTATTAAATCACATGTGTCATTATCTGAGCTGTTGTGAGTCTTGTCATGTTACAGTTATTGCTTTTCCTGAAGGCCTCAAAGCAATTCCAATTGTTTTTTTCCCAGCTCACAGTTACTTATCTCTTTACAATTACCAAGTACTTTCCGTCTATTATCTCATTGAATAATAGCTCCAACACTTCTGTGAAATAGTTAGGGCAGGGGTTATCATCCCCATTTGAAAGATGAGCGAACTGGGGCCCAAAGAGATAAACTTTAGCTCAAGTCACATAGAGTTAGTTCTTGAACGCACATACTAAGATGCCTACTTCCCATTTGTAAAAGTACACATATATAGCCTATATTGAATTGCTTACCTTCTCAGTGGGGATGGGTGGGAAGGGAGGAAGGGAGAGAAGTTGGAACTCCAAGTTTTAAGAGCAAATGTTGAGAATTGTTTTTGCATACAACTGGGAAATAAGAAATACAGGTAATGGAATATAGAAATTTATCTTACCCTACAGGAAAAAAGAGGAGATGGGAATAAGGGAAGGGAGAGGTGTTAGAAGGGAGGGCAGATTGGTGGAAGGAGTAATCCGAATGCTTGGTGTTTTGGGGCGGGGGAGGGGAGAGATGGGGAGAAAATTTGGAACGAAAAATTTTGTAGAAATGAGTGTTGAAAACTTAAAATAAATAATTAAAAAAAAAAAAAGATCCCAACTTCTACCCAAGGGAGGCAAAAGTATTTAAGTGGAAGGAATGCTGGATTTGATGTCAGAGAATCTGGGATTAAGATATTGGCCAATTAATTTTTCCTTTATGAGCCTCGGTTTCTGCATCTGTAAAACAGGAATAGCAATACTCACACTAGTAAAGAAAGTACTTTTTAACACTTACATGCACATGGAAATATGAATTATTATTGTTATATCATTTTGATTTTCATAGAATCATGAAGTACCTGGGTTAGAAGGCACTTTAAAAATCATTGAATTTAATTTCTTCATTTTACACACAGGAATGAGCTGCCTAAACTTACACAGAGCCAGACCTGGAATCCAAGACTCCTGCCAAATCAAGGGTTCTTTTCTTTCCCTTTGTAAATTTTCATTTTTTTGTTCTGATTTTTGTTTTTATATCACATTTATTTCCCCATCCCCTACCCAACAAGCTGTCCCTTATAATAAAGAATAAAAAAGATTTTTAGAAAGCAGATTAGCAAAACTAACCAACATCAACCAAGTATGGCAATTTATGTAATATTCTTAAATTGCCATACTTGGTTGATGTTGGTTAGTTTTGCTAATCTGCTTTCTAAAAATCTTTCACACCTCTGCATAGTCCCCCACTTTTGCAAAGGTTGGTCAAGCTTGGTCATTATAATTCACTTTTAGATTTTGTTGTTGTCGTTTCCATATAAATTGTTAGTCATTTCTTCTGTTGTTGTTTTTCCGTATTGCTGATGTCACTCTGCATCAGCTCATATACTTCTTCCCAAGTTTTTCTGAATGCTTTATAGTCATCATTTCTCATGGTACAAAAATATTCCATTACATTCATGTACTATTCACATTCCTCTGTTTCTAATCTCAGTTCTATGATAAATCAGTTCAACTCCACTCTCTCCCCTGTTCTCAAATTCTTTACCCCCTTGTTCTAATGCCTCTTCAAATCACAACCCTAGGTTACTCCCACCACTTACATTGCTTGCTACTAAAGAGAACTAAAGGAAGCTTCACAGTCAAGTTGATTGGGTCCATTCACTGCTAATTTGTGTTGGCTAATCTCAGTCATTCCCTCACTACAGCAAGGCAGTCCTTTCCTTCTTTCTAATCTTCTGCCTTTTTTGATTTACTGATTCCTTCCTTCAGCCTACAAACATTCCCAAGTCTTTCCTATCCTTCAAAACCGCTTACTAGATATTACCATTCCCTCAAGCTATTGTTCTATACTTTTCCTCTCTTTTTCAGCTAGACTCCTATAAAATGCTGTCTATACTCTTTCCTTCACTTTCTCTCATGTCATTCTCTTTTCAACCCCTTGCAACCTGGTTTCCAGCCTGAACTGAACTGAAACTGCTCTCTCTCTGTAGATACCAATGATCTCTTCACTGCCAAAAGTGATGGTCTTTTGTTATTCTCCTCCTTCTTGACTTTTCCAACCCATTTTCTAATGTTGACCTCCACTCCATACTCCTGGATATGTTCTCTTCTCTAGGTTTTTGTAACATTACTTTCTCCTGACTCTCCTCCTACCTATCTGACTGCTGTTTCTCAGTCTCTTGTGTTATTATATCATCTGTGTCATGCCTCTTTAATCTTGGTAGAGCTAAAGGCTCTGGCATGAGGCTTCTTCTCATTCATTTCTCTCTATACTATTTTGCTTGGTGACCTCATCAATTCCTAAAGGTTTAACTATCATTTTCATGCAGATGACACTTAGATCTATATATATACCAAACTCCAATCTCCTTATTGGACACATAAAATTTGACGTCTCATAGGCATGTTAAATTCAGCACATCCAAAGCCCAACCTTCTTTTCACTTCCTAGTTTCCACTGAGGACAAACCTATCCTTCAAATCTCCCAGGTCTGTTATCTTTGATTCTTCATTATCCCTTGACAAATCTTGACATTTACACTTCTACAAAAGTCTCATATCCATCTCCCTACTACTCCCATAGCTACCATCTTAGTTCAGCTCTCATCACCTTTCACCTGGACTTTTGCAATGGCCCCCATCTTTTCTCCCTTTCTAAAGTGTCTTTTCATCCCAATATATCCTCTACATCACTGCCAGAGTGATTTTCTTTAACCATGGGGCTGAACATTTCATTGCCCTACTTAATAAAATCTAGTGACTCCTTATTGCCTCTAGGATCGAAGAGAAACTCTTCTAGTTGACTTTTAAAGCCCTTCACCACCTGGACCAAAACTGCTTTTCAATTCATACATTACTTTCCATCCTGCACTCTCCAGCTTAGCCAGTTAGCATTCTGACTATTCCACACATGTGGCAGTCTATCTTCCATCTCTGGGTCTTTCCACTGGCCCATGCCTAAAAAGTATGCTGTCTTTATCTCCACCTCATAGAAACCCTTAGTTCTAAATCTATAGAGCCAGACTGTGTTCTATCAAAGCTTCTGAAAGAGAGAGGGAGGCCAAAAGAATTGATAACCCTATTAGTTATTAATCTCTGCCTCTCTTCTTCCCTCCATATTCATCTCTCTCCCTGTCTTTCCTTACTCCTATGAGAAAACGAAGAGCCAAGAACTTAGGTTTCTCTGATATCAGGAACAAAACTCATTGTAGATCCCCCATTACTGCTCCACTGTCTTCAATTCTGCTGGTCACAGAAAGAAATAAAAGAATGAAGCTTTTCTGAGCAAAATGACTTTTCAAAATCTCTGCCAATACTAAATCCAGGAAATTCCCCCCCTCTCCCTGTCCTCCTGTTAACTGCCCCCCTCTCCACTCCAAGCCGGAGGGAATATGTGAAGTCTATTCATTTAAATTCAATTATTTTTAAGAAGACAGAATGGAATGGAATTGGGTCACTGGGATATATTTGCTGTGCTCAGCTGTTTTTCTCCCAACACCATTGCCCACCGTCTCTCTCCAGGCATTGTGCTGCCAAGCCCACCAATTAATTCCGTATTGGTACCTACTCGCTGGGTAAACATGGTACCCAGAGTCACAAGGGGCCTTGTGCTAACTGCCACCGGAGTGAAATCTGTCATTGCCAAAGCCCTATCATCCATCTGGCAGCCAAGAAAGCCTTTTTGACAGCATATTCTGCTGGTAAACATGCAGCCAACGTGGCCTTAGAATACCAAAAGAGGCACAGATGGGGTTTCGAGATGTCCACTGACACTGACAAGCCCAGTGCTAGAGTCTTAAAGATATCTGGGCATCACTGAAGAGACGGCAAGTGTGCTTTGATATTGTCTTCATGAGAATTAGGGTTGGTATTTTCTTCTTTAGCATTTAGAAAGTTGTTCTATTCAGGATGTTAGAGGAGGCTAGTCTTGGGAAACAGCTCCATTGGTTAGTGAAGCACCTATTTTCTACTAACACTAACAGAAACAGGAAGATTTTACAGATTATACAGTGTGAGAACTGGAAAAAATTTTAAAACAAAGAATGTAAGAAATAGATCCCAGAATGTTAGAAGTGGAAGGAAACTTAGAACATAAAATCTTAGAAAGATACCTTGATACATAGATTTTAGAGATGGAAAAAACATTGAAACATAGAAGGCCTAAGCTAGATGAGAGTTAAGATCATGAAATATTAGAGCTAAAAGGTTCATTAGAACTTTGAGGTTTAAAACAATATTTTTATATGACCTCAGCAATTATCTACACCAGCTCCTTTGGACAATAGTTAGCAATAATTCTTCTATTGCTTTATGGTTTACAAAATGCATTCACACTATTCCTGTGAGCAGATGTGGCAGGTGTTAATTTTCATTTTACAAATGAGCAAACTGAAACTCAGAATATTAAGCAAATTAATCACAATAACTTAGCTAATAAGTGCCAGAAGTGGAACTAGAACCCATGTCTCCTGCCTCCCGATCTGACTCTTTCCACTACATCTCCTCTTGGGGTCTTAATCTTCTATTTTCTAAAATGAGAATTGGCTGTGGTCATGATGGAAATTTCTTGGCTGCCATTTTTATGCTATGAAGATGGGTATCAGCTGGGGAAAGGCTCCTAGAAGTCCTCAGAAGGATTTTTAAAATGCTTTCTTGATACCAAATGACAGTAAATTAACTCTGTCCTCTGCTAAATGATGATGGCTGCCCTGAAATGGAGAAGAAAGTAGAGAAATATGTCTGTCCTTGTCTCACTTTCCATTCTGTCTTGTAGACTACAGTAGCAACTGGCACAGGTTCTTCCCTGTATAGTTACCAACACATCCAGTTCTCTAACAGGCAAAGGGTTGACCTGACCTCAAAGGGAATATATTGAGTGTTCCTGCCTACGAACTGGTGACTTCACTGCTTCATATTCCATTACCTGCCATCACCAGTTTTTCTTAGGCATTCATTGGTCTAGCTATTCTTGAGAGCAATTTGGAATTACACCCCAAAAATGAATAAACTGTGCTTAACCTTTGACTACTACTAGGTCTTTACTCCAAAGATATTAAAGAAAAAGGGGAGGGCGGGGGGGGGGGGGGAGAGAGAGAGAGAGAGAGAGAGAAGGAAGGCATATTAATGCACCTTTGTTGGAGTTGTGAACTAGTTCAAACATTCTGGAGAACAATTTGGAAATACGCTTGCCAAAAGAGCTATAAAACTATATACATACCCTTTGATCCAGAAATACCACCACTAGGTCTGTATCCCCCCAAAAAAATTAAAGAAAAGGGAAAAGGACCCTATTTGTACCAAAATATCAACTTTTTGTGGTGGCAAAAAATCAGAAATCAAGGGGATGCTCATCGGTTGGGAAATGGTTGAACAAGTTGTGATATATGATTATGATGAAATACTATTGTGGTATGAAAAATTATGAACAGGATGGTTTTAGAAAAACTTGGAGAAGATTTAACTGATATAAAGTGAAGGGAGCAAAACTAGCAGAACGCTATAAACAACACAAGTAATATTGTTAAGGATGATCAACTGTGAAAGACTTAGCTTTTTTTGTCAAGAAAGTAACCCAAGACAATTCCAAAGGACCCATGATGAAAAATGTTATCCACTTCCAGAGAGAGAGCACTGATGAACTCTGAATGCAGATTGAAGCATATTTTTTAAAACCTTTTTTTTTTGTTTATTTATGGTCTGTGCTTTCTTTTGCAACATGTCTAATGTGGAAGTATGTTTTGCATTACTTCACATATATAATTAATATCAAATTGCTTACATTCTGGGGGGGTGGGTTTGGAAAGGGTGGAAAGAATTTGGAACTCAAAATTTTTTTTAAAGGATCATTAATTTTTTAATTAGGAAATATTTAATGAAATAAAAAATATTTTAAAATATTGTTCCACAGCTCCATCATTAATGCATTAATATATTTGTTTCCTACAGTCCCATCAGCATTTGTCATTTCCCTTTCCTGTCTTCTTTATCAGTATGGGTGGTGTGAGGTGGAACCTCAGCGATGTTTTAGTTTTCATTTTTCTAATTACTGATGTGGCTATTGAGATTTTGATACCTTCCTCAGAAAATTTCTTAGTATTTATCAGTTGAGGAATGACTCTTACTCTTATAAAATTCTGTCAGTTTCCTATGTATCTTAGAAATGAGAACTTTATCAGAGAAATTTGCTGCAAAGATTTTTTCTTCTAATCTTAACTGTATTGGTTTTGTTTGTACAGATTTTTTAAATTTTATATAACCAAAATTACCCATTTTGCCTTCTGTGATCCTTTTTATGCACTTTTTAGTAATGAACTTTCCCAATCCATAGATCTGAGAGGTAATTTCCATGTTCCTCTAGCTTGCTTAGGATGTAACTTTATGTCTAAATCATGTAACCATCTGAAGCATCTTTTGGTATGTAGTGTGATCTGTTGATGTATACCTATTTTCTGTCAACTTCTTCTTAGTTTTCTCTGCAGTTTTTGTTGGATAGTTTTTACTTCAATAGCTGGGAGTTATCAAATGTTAAACTACTATGCTCATTTGCTTCTTTATATTGTGTACCAGATCTGTTCTATTGAACAATTGTGTTTCTTAAGCAGTACCAAATAACTTTGATGATTACTGCTGTGTAGTATAGTCTGAGATCCTTTATTGCTAGGAGGAGGAGAAAGTGGTAGATAGATCACTGTACCTGGAGTCAGAAAGACCTTAATTCAAATCCAGCCTCAGACACTTATTAACTATGTGACCCTGGGCAAGTTATTTAACTTCTGTTTGCTTTAGTACCCTGAAGCAGGAAATGGCAAGCCACTCCAGTAGTTTTGCCAAGAAAACCTAATGGACCATCCATGGGGTCCTGCAGAATTGGACATGATAACAGCGCTGCTAAGGACTTGTTCTTCCACTTCACTCTCTACCCTCATTTCTTTTGCCCCCTCCCCCACATTGTTTCCCTTGAGATTCTTGGTCTATTGCTCTTTCAGATGAATTTCATTGTTATTTTTTTCTAACTCTATAAAGTAATCCTTTGGTAGTTTGATTGGTAAGGGATTGCATACTTGTCATTTTTTTTATCATATCAGTTTGGCCTATCCACGAGCAATTTTATGTTTCTCCAATTATTTGTATCTGTCTTTATTTGTTTAAGGTGTTTTGTAGTAGTTTCATGTAGTTCCTGTGTATGTGTTGGCATGTAAATATCTAAGTATTTTATATATTTTGTAGTTATTTTAATACTACTAATTAGTACTACTAATAGTACTTATAATACTAATTTAATACCCATATCTCCCTGCTGGATATTGTAGGTAATATATAGAAATGCTGATGATTTATGTGGGTTTGCTGGGGTTGTTAATCATTTCACTGAATTTTTTACTTGACTCTCGGGGTTCTCGAAGTCAGTGCTTCTTAAACTGTGGGTCTCAACTCCATATGGGGTCAAGTAACTGAATGTGGGGATCCCGAAAAATTTGGCAACCATGGAAGGTTTCTGAGCATGCAATGATCAAAAATTAATTCAAAATCAAATGCAACTTCACTGCAGCTTTGGTTCTGAACACACAACATTCACTCTTTGTACTGCCCATGTTGTCACACCACACAACAACAATGAATGCTCCCACAACACGTCAACTCAGATTCAAGACTATTGTAGGTTATGAATTGTAGCATTTTTACTGTACATACAAAATTGTTCAATGAATTTTGACTTGGAATTAGGACAGAATTTCCAACGATTTCTGAAATGGTTGTAAATATACTTCTGCCATTTTGTACTATATATTTATTACAAGTGGTGTTCTTAGAATTGATGATTATAAAATCAAAATATCGATCAACTCTGAAAATCATTGAAGTTTCTCTGTGTCCTGCAGTATTAAATATTCCACTAAGATTTAATTTTCTGTAAAAATGAACAAGCACATCCATCTCATTAGTATGTAAATTTGCTTTCATCTTTAATAAATGGTAAAAATTATATGTATAACAGAGAATTACTTAAAAATAAATTTCTTTATGATTTATTATCAGCAAATGCTTGATTTCTATACATGTTTATATACCTATATGCCCAGAATTATGTAGAAATTTCTTGGGCAAAAAGGGGTTGCTAGTGGAAAAAGTTTAAGAAGCCCTGTCCTAAGTAAAACCATCTGAAAAAAAAAGTTAATTTTGTTTTCTCTTTGCAGGTTATTATCAAGTAGAATCTGAATGGAGGTCTTTCTCTCTCCTCCCCCCTCTCCCTCCACCTGCACTCAAGTCCAATGTCCAATACTGTATTGATGGCACCACCTCATTCCTTCTTGTACTGGGTGATGTTTCAAGTTTCTTTCCATTTTGTGATTCTGGAATCTGAGTTTGACTCCTGACTCTAATGGTGTATAATCTTGACAAGTCAGTTAAAACCTCCTCAAGCTCCAGCTTCCTTCTCTGTAAAACAGGAATGATAATCCCTTTGCTCCCCACCTCATAATGCTGCTGGGGGAAATAGCTATGTAAAGTGGAAAGCAATATAGACATGTTGCTGATTTTTGCTGCTGTGGGTAAGGCCATGTTGTTGAGTCTAGCCCAGCAGGATGCAAAGATGTTTCTGCCCTCATGGAGCTTAGAGACTCATTGGGAAAATCATATAGTATATCATCTGGCTAACTTGTTGGTGTCACAATATTATAGTTTCACTGAGGAGACAATACAGAAACACTGCAAAGTTTAAAGCAACAATAAAAAAAGTACATAAAATTTCAAGATGATGAGAAAAAGATGTCAGAATGCAATATAGTGTCTGTTTAGTTGCCAGATGTATAGTTAAGCAATAAACTACATGACAGTTCAGAGAAGGGGGAGATAACTGTGTAGTCACAGAAGGGTTTGCAGAGGGGGCTAGATTTAAGGGGTCTTATGTTCTGAAGCTGTTCAGTCGTTTCAGGCATATCTGACTCCTCATGACCCCCTTTGGGGTTTTCTTGACAAAGATACTGGAGTGGTTTGCCATTTCCTTCTCAGGTCATTTTATAGATGAGGAAACTGAGGCTTATAGGGTTAAATGACTTGCCCAGGGTCATACAGTAAACATCGAAACTCTCAGATCCTTCTGTTTCCAGGGCTGGTGCTCTATATCCACTGAGCCACCAACTGCCCCAATGGATCATTTAGAGCTTTCAGGATCCTTAGAAATGAGTTCAATTTCTTCATTGTACAGATATGGAAACTGAGGGAAAGTGATTTACACAGTTAATCCTCACCCAGGTGGTAAAGAGATCTGTGAATGCAGCCCAGGTCTTTACACTCAGAGGAGTCTTTTTTTTTACTTATCCCTTTTTCAATGTTGTAAATGTCCATCTGTATTAGACTTATCATAAATTGAAAGCCCTTAGGATTTCTTCCAAACATTTTAGCCCAGGGCAGGTCACTAATAAGGAGGGTGCCTTTAAATCTTTTAAGAACAGTCTTGCATGTGAGAAATTGTTGCCAACTCAGGAGAACTCAGCTGCTCGCACAAGGATACTTATCAGTTGGTGAATTCCCAACCTTATACCCCAAGGGGGTCAAATAGAGAAAGGTACTATATTCACAAAAATATACATAGTAGCACAGTTTTTGGCTGCGAAGAACTGGGAACAGATTAAGTATTTGCTGATTGGGGAATGGTTAAATATGGTGCATGTTTTTATGGGATTGTTACTACACCATAAGAGAGGATGAACATGAAGAACTCGGAGAAACATGAAAAGATTTATATGAACTGATATAAAACAAAGCTAGAAAACCAGGAAAACAATGTTCCTGATGGCTACAACAACATAAATAGAAAAACATCTAGCAGAAATTAAACAAAATTGAACATTGTAATTATCATAACCAAAGTATTGCATATACTATCAGATTTGGTTGATACGTTGGTTGTTTTTTTCTGAACTCTTTCCACACCCCACACCTCTTTTTAATGCTTTGTTACAAGGGGTGACTTGGTGAGGCGGAGTGGGAATGAGGGATGTCTTTGGAAATAAAGGGAAAGTAAAAATAAATTATTTTAAAATTCTAATAAAATAGCAATGGGTAAAAATAGATATTTGGGAAATGGATCAAACTGGGAGTCTTCAAATTTGTATGAGGCAGTCGAGAGATTCGAGGAATAGGAAATAGGATTCTGTACAGGGGGATCAAAAGACCTGAGTTCTATGTTCCCCCTGTAATAGTTATGTGATGGACAAACTATTTCACCTTTTTTGATCTCAGTTTCCTCACTTGCAAAATAACTAAAAGATATCAAACATTGTGCTCAGCTCTAAGGTTTAGTATTCTAATATCCCTTCCAGCTCTAACATTCTTCATTCTAACATCCCTTCCAGCTCTAGGATTAAAAGGAAGTGTTATAACAGTTTCTCTGGATTCCCTACTAGACATATTTTTGGAGGGGAGGGTAAGATTAGAGGAGGTGGGTGGAGATGGCAGTATGCTATTAGCTGTTGCTCTAGATGCCTTAGGAGGCAGGAAAGATTGTTAAGCTTCCATCTGCCAGAGATATTGGAAGGTGGGAGGAAGACTCCTTCAGGAATGGATCTGCATGACCACACCAAATGTTTCTCACCCTCTCTCCCATTTGGAAGTTTTATTAAGATGTTAGATAAACAGGGAGAAAAGCTGCAAAGAAAAACATTGACTCAGAAGGAAAGGGACCAGCAGGGTTCAGAGCTAAGAGCTAGTTTGCTCCAGATGTGTGCAGATGTGGCAGTGTGACCTTTTAATTATAGATTTCTGTAAGGGGGGGCAAGATTGGTTAAGACTAAATTTCCAGTCTTTGGACTTGAATAATATTGCTTCATGGAGAAGCCAAGGCAGGTCTCCTAAGTACATGTGGCTCAGGTAATTTGGATCAGGAGGAGGGCAGGTGGATGTAGCTGGGGGAGGGGAAGGATGACCCATGGTATAAATTAAGTTACAGGCATCCAAGAGGTTGAATGTTTGTATATCCACAGCCCACAGCTGCAGCTGCCCCAAACATCCCACTCCTCCCTGGGCCTTCCTGGCAGTGGCAAGAAAAAACAGGAATGCACTGGTGTCAACAATACTATGGTAGGGAGTGTGTGGGAGTAGAAAGAATCCTGGCCTGGGTTCCCAATCCAGGCCTGCCATTGGCTTACTGTAGGACATAGGGCAAGTCATTCCACTCTCCTCTTCTTCCTCCTCAACCCAACCTCAATTTCATTTGTTAAATGAAATTTGACTAGAATCATGAGGTGTTCTTGATCTTTGTGTATGTGTGTCATGGTACCCTTTGGTATTGTGATGAAGCCTATGGACCCCTTCTCAAAATATTTTAAAATGAGTATTTAGGATTACAAAAGGATTCATAATATTGAAATGAAGTTATAATCATATATTTTTTAAAAAGTTCACAGATCTTAGGCTAAGAATTGGGGAGTTACTAAATGGATAGTGGCCAAGTTCTGTGTCCCAAACATTGTGCGTTCTAAGGTAATGGAATGAAAATAGGGCTGTAGTTGAAAGATGTGTGGGTCTAGGAAACTAGCTTCCAGTTTTTCCTCGGAGCTATGTTGAGAATGTTATGGGTCAAATCTCTGTCTCTCTAAGCCTGTTTTTCTTCATCGGAAAAAAAAGAACAATAATCCTTGCCTCCCCTTATCGGGGCTGTGGTGTGGAAAGGCCTTTGTAAACATTATAGTACTATAGAAATGTAAATTGTTGCCATTGTTTAAGGTTTCCTTCCAGCTCTTGTGTTCTTTGTTCCAAGTTTCTGTGACTCCTATCTGAACTTCAATTTGATTCTGAAGGCCTAGCTTTTCAGCGATTGTGAGAAACCAGAGATTTTCGTTGAGGAGGGAGATGTCGGACCTAGGGTTTAAACTGGTAGACCTGGATTTGCCAGGAGGCAAATTCAAATCCTTGACTTACTCCTTTGGGAGTAAGACCCGGCGTGGGCTTGCGTTTGGGTGGGTGACAGCATTCTTTGGGAACTGGGTTTGTTTGGGACTCTCAGCCCTGCCCCGCCTCCGTGCGCGCTCCCGCGACTGAGGAGGCCGGCCCGGCCTCTGGGGCAGCCCATCAGGAGCGCGCCTAGCCCAGGTAGGGCCTGAGCCCCGGCGGCTGGCCCGACTCCGGAGCTGCACGGCTGCAGAGAGCGGAGCGCGTGGCGGGGGCCCGGGGGCCGACCTCGGCATGGGCGCGTCTCTGGCTGGTCCGGCCCTTTCTCCGCGGCCTGCATCTGGGAGTCGGGTGAGTGGTCAGGGTTGGGCGATCGCTCACCACCTTCTCTCTCCCTCCCCTGTGCCTCCCGGGGGTCTGGAAGGAGGGGCAGGGCGGGGCTGCGAGAGGAGACCACCGGGGTTCACTGCGGCCCCGCTAAAGAAAATCCCCCCTTATTTCTGCTAAGTTTGAATCAGGTCTCCAACCATTCCCGCGGTGTGGAGATTGGATCAGATCAAACTGGACTGCGGGAGTCTAGGCAGCCTGGCCAGGGGCCGGGCAGTTGTGTCTGTCCCCGTACAGCAAGAACCGGCTTCCTTTGGGGAGGGAGGGCGGCTGCAAACGATCCTAAGGTAAAGATCTTGGGCTACAAGATCTCTAAGCCACCTACCACCCCACCTCCCCAAAAGTGAACTAAGTCTGGGTTTGGGCGATTGGCAGCAAGAGGTTGCTGTGTAAGGGACTTGAGCTGCGCGTCCTGCCCCCAGCCCTTCCATCCCAGGGTGTGGAAATGTGTTTCATTTCGTTCGTAATTGTTCCATTCTCGTGGACTCCCCGAGCGTTCTATTCAGTTCCTTTCAACTGCAATCCATCCTCGTGCCTTTCATCTGGAGCGATTCCTTTTTGCTAGACCCTTGAAATGCTTTTATTCAGATGGACCCGGGGCTATTTGCTTCTTCCCGACCCGAACGTTTCCCCAGCTTCTGTTCCCCTGAAGGGAAGGAAGGCGGAAGTGGTGGTTACAAATGGAAAACCAGCTCTGGAATGTCACTCCCCACTCCCACCCTTGTAGAGACAAGTTAGGGGACCTACCTGATGTTCCAGCTACCCAAGGTGGGGGTGGAGGGAGGGAGGGGAGAGAACCCTTCAGGCCACACATCGTGGGTTGGAAAAAGAATGGGGATTGGAAAGAGATAGCTGAAGGCGAATGAAAGAAAGGGGATAGTAAGGCTGACTTATGGGAACAGTCTAATGATGGAAGACTGTCAGGAGACACCAGTGTAGACTGCCATTATTGGCTATGTTGTCTTAAACTGATCATTTAAACTCTCTCATCTTCAGTTTCCTTATCTGGGTAGGATTCCTTGACTGTCCATGTTTTAAAGTCCTTTTCAGTCCTAGCATTCCACATACTAGGTAGGTTTCACTTTCAACATTAGAATATTCCATGGTATCTTCTGATTAACATTCGTTGATCCTAAGGTAAAGATCTTGGGCTACAAGATCTCTAAGCCACCTACCACCCCACCTCCCCAAAAGTGATAACTGATCGGTAAAGAAAGAGGAAAAAAAGCTAGCAGCATTCCAGACTGGCTTGTAGAACTGCCAGGAGAAATATAGGGGTGGGAGGATTTTATCTCCTGCTATTTCTTTGTAATAGAAATAACATTATTGAAAGTGGGGTCAAGGCTAGTTCTGGCTAGAACTAGCTCTTTGAGGCTCCCTTAGGCTGGAAATGTGGCCAGAGATTAGAAGGAATTTGGGTTCTCCAGAGTTTTGTTTAGTGAGAGGAAAGAGCACTTGACTGGTAATCAGGAGACCTGAGAATTCCAATTCAAGTTATGCCACTAATTTATTGCAGGAAGGATCCTGAGCAAACTTCTTTACCCCTTCTGAACCTGAGTTCAAATTCTGCAACCTGTGTGACCCTGGACAAGTCACTTAAATTCTTAGTGCTTGTTTTCTCATCTGTAAAATGGGATAATACCTACTTCACAGGGCTTTGTGAGGATCAATTGAATTAGTATTGTCATAGATAAAGTGCTTTACAAAGGTTAAAGCTATCATCATCATCATCACAGGTTGGATTGGTGATCACTAAAATTACTTCTGAGCTGAGAATAATAGAGTCTAAGACCACAAGGGAATTCAACCCCCCCAGTAAGTCACCCATATGAACATCCCTCACTAAGTCACTGAACCCCTTTAGAGGGGCAGAGAGGTTATTTGTGTTCCATTCTGTCTGAAGTACCAAAAAAGGGAGTGCTATGTCAATTTGCAGCGGGTGGGGGTGTAGAGGGGACAGAAACTAAATGTTTATGTTTTGAAAAGTCAGTCTGTTCCTACTGATTTTTCCTCCTTTCCCTCTCAGGATGTCCTGAGTGTGTTACCTGTGCTTGGGGCCTTTGTCATTTTCCACTCATTTCCATTTGTGACTTAGGAATCTTTTAATGTTCTCATGGCCATGTAGTGGGAAGGTTTTGTTTGTTTTATTTTTTTCAAATATATAAATATTGCTCAAATGAAGTTTTTTGCAGAAAGGAGAAAAATCTGGGCCACCTGCGTGTTCTGAACCTAACCAAGGATAACACACTTTTTGAAGCATATTGTAGAGTCTCTGAGGGATAAAGGGGCCAAGGTGAGAGCAAGAGCACATCATGAACTTATAAATGGTCTCATTGGTTTGCCTTGCATTGTTCAGTGAGGTGTGGTGAACTGAGTCCCAAAGCCCAGGTTCTGGTTCTGCTGATAAATTTCCATTTGATCCTCTGTAGTCTGGGCCACAATTTCCTTCTTCATAAAGTTGAGGAATTGGATGTTGAAAGTCTCCCTTCTAGCTTTAAATCTAGGGTCCTATGATGATTCTATTTTCTAAGTTTCCTTCTAACTCGAAAACTCTGTTCGAAGATAGCTTCCAGCTCTGTGATTCAATAATTTTCTATAAAATCACTTTACATTTTTTTTACCTGCAAAATTGAGTAAACATCTTGCCCTGACAATAGCAACAAAACTTGGTAAATACATAAATGAAAGAGTAAAACAAAGAGTTACAATTTAAGTTTATTTTTTCCTTTTATCAAAATGTTAAACTATTGAAGTTTAGGATTTTATTTCTGATTTTGTACCTCATTTTGTTTTTTCTCATTTGTCAAAACTGTTTATAATGAAATTATTTTTGAAAATAATAATACTTGCCCTTACCAACTCACAGAATTATTGTCAGGAACCCATGAGATCATGGAGGGAAGCATATAGGAATATAATACTGAGCTAAGTGTTAGGGGACCTATATTCTAACCCTGACTTTGGCACTTGGCTCCTAGTGTGACCTTGGAGAGGTCCCTTCCTCAGTTCAGGCCTCAGTTTTCTAGTCACTTGAAAACTGAAAGGTCTAGACCACATGTTTTTTATGTCCCTTTCAGCTCTAATAGTCTGATCTCTGAACACCTTCCAGAGAGATTTGTGCTAGCAAAAAGCTGAAAGGAGGGGGTCACTTTTTGCCTGTACTTTAATTTGTTATTACCACAAAGCTGCAAATGGTTCATTTCCAGGGGTCTAGGTGGTAATTACTGTCCACAAGAGTAAATTGATTTGACAGCTGGCTGTAGCATCTTTTGCCCAAAGATTTTTTTTCCCCCACTTAGCTGAGACTGAATGCTGCTCTTTCCCAACGACATGAATTATTCTCTGACCAGCCAGAACAAGGTAGCAGTGTCTGGTGAGTGAGGGAAGCTGCAAGGAGATTGGGAAAAATTAAATAGTTGGGGGGTAGCCTTGGACTTGGGGATGGAGTTTAAGAGTTCAGAAGTGTACTGGCTTCTTATCTTGCTTTGCCACTAACTACCTTTGGTTGGGAAGTGACTTCATTTGGTTTCAGTTTCTTCATATATAAACGATGGAACTGAACTGGATTATTTCAGGTCCTTTGCAGACCTTCTATACAATGTTTGAACATTGTTTATATCATTGTCTATTGTTCCTTCCAGCTCTAACATTCCATGTTCCCAGATTCTTTCAGCTCTGACATTCTATGATTCTTAAACCATGTCCTATCGATCTTGTTGCTTCTGTCTTTCCAGATAGCTTATAATAAGTGCTTGCTATATTTTAAAATGAATAAATTTTCCTTTTGGTTGTCATTATGCTTAGTCTGCCCAGAATCCCACACCTGAAGCCTTTTTTTTTTTTGTATTCTTTTTGACTTTCCCAGTTGCCAACTCTAAGTGACAGATTTAATAATCTGAGCCTGTCTCTTCTGTTTAGTATTGCAGGAGTGAAAGTTTACTTCTAAAACGTTATCGATTGAGATACTAATAAAAGTTCACAGTGGGGAGGACGTGGGTTGGAGCCAGGGTTTTTTTTCCTCTGGGACTGAGAACATCAAAGTCCTATACTTGATTGGGTTTTGCTTCTTCCTGATGCAGGTAGATTTTTTCTGGTTATATAAGTGCCACTCCCTTCAGGAAGCCTAACACACTAGATTCTATAAACAGTCAGTGTGGTACGCTGGAAAGAGTACTAGATTTGGAGTTAGGATTAACCAAGTGATGAGAATTTCTTAAGTTCTTACTGTATGCCAGTCACTGTACCCAGTGCTGAGGTTATAAGGACAAAAATCAGTCCTTGCTATCTATATGAAAAACATCACCTACACTTAGAGGTAAATAACGAAGTATAGATGAAGTAAATACAAAGTAAAGAGAGTTGGGGGGGGGTTAGATTAAAGGTTGTGGAAGATTTGGGTATAAGTACTGATGGCACCAATTATTCACTTTGTGATTTTGAGTAATGCATTTTCCTCTCAGAGCTTTAATTTCCCTATCTGTAAAATTAGGAGGTTGGGCTGGATAATCTCAGAAGAACTTTCCACCTTTAAATAGATTATCTTAATTTTGGCTGTTATGATCTCAGTGTCTTTCAAAGGATACTGACAGGGTGGGTGCTTATTCGGGGTTGGGAGGCCAATAAGAAAGGCTTCTGTTATCCACAGGATTCTTCCCCTCCATTTTTTTCATTCTCACCTTACTGTAGTCCTATTCTTGCGGTCCCTGGGAATCCTCTTGGGAAGGACAGGTCCTACACCCTGATGGGCATAGCCCTGGTGGAAGAAAAGAGGAGTTAGTGCTTGCTAGGTTTCTTGCCTGAGCTTGTCATTCTTGATGGGAGGAGCTGGGAGACCAGGCCTGGCTTGTCTCTCTGATTTCTCTATCCATTTCCCTCTCCTTTGCTCTTTGACTACCCCTTCCCTTCAGCGAGTGTTTCTGCCCATGTCTAACTGTCTCAGATATTTCTTTCCCTTGGTGTTTCTGACTATCAGCTTTTGTCTTTTCCTGTCTTTATATGTCTCTTCATTTCTCTCAGTACTTTTTCCTTTTTTTATTCCTGTGTCTCTATATGACTGAGTCTAACACCCATAAAAATTAACTTCCCAGAGAGCTGAGTTTACTCAAAGGATCATAGCCTAATCTTTCCATAAAGACTAGAGAAAGCACAAGATTTCATTTGTTTCCAAAGACTTTCCCATACACTCCACCCCAACCTGCCCCCAGGAACATTCTCTTCTCAAAAGACCAGGACTGTCAGATATTCTGGACCCCTCCTTCTTCATACTCCTCATCCCAGTCTTCATTATCTTCTAAATTTCTCTGAATTTTTGAGGTTAGTGTTAGGTTCTTTCAGAGATGTAGAGTTAGAGGTCTACAGAGGAAAGGTTGCTCATGTCTAGAGGAGTTAAAAAAGACCAAGGCATTCAAAGCTGGGAGAGACCACAGAAGTTGTGTGGTAATCTCTGTCTGTCTGTCTCTTCAGAGGAGCAAGATGAATTCGATCCTAGACTTGCAGGATACCTCAAAAGTCTTGTATTTGAACCAGTGTTTCCCTCTACAACATGCCTGTAAAGTGTTCAGCCATCAAATGGTACTGGATCTGCTGTCCAGACCTTCAAAACTCACTTTAACACTTTAGTAACTATGTGACCCTGGACAAGTCACTTAACCTTTTTGTGTCTCAGCTTCCTCACCTGGAAAATTAGGAAATTGGACATGATGACTTCTTTGGTCTCTTCTAGCACTAAATTTATAATCCCATGAAGAAGTTCATGGACAGAAAAATCGTTTCTTCCCAAGGCAATTCCTTTCCTTTTTAGATGGCTCTGATGACAAGTTGTATTGAAGTTTGGTCTTTTTACTGGGTCTATCCATTATTCCCAATTCTGCCTTCCGGGCCTAAGCAAAATGAGTCTAAACCTCCTTCTTCATACTTGATATACTTGAAAACATTATCATGTCCCTTCCTGCCTTCCAAGTCTTCTCTTCTCTGGTTCAATACATCTTCTTTCTGCTGATTCTTATATTTCCAGTCACCCACTTCTTGGCACACTCTAGTTTGTTCGTGTTTTTCTTCCAATGTGGCACCCAGAATTGAATATAGTTTTCTGAATGTGGTCTGATCAGGACAGAACACATCTTCTATGTTCTGAACGCTAGCTCTATCTTAATGCAACTTAAGAGTACAATAATGTTTCTGGCTGCCAAGTCACTCACCTAAGATAAAACATACAATAATTGGCAGAAGTGGGACCCTAACCTACATCCTTGGACTCAAACTCTAATGCTTGGCTTCTTTCCCCTTCAATAGACAGTGCTTATGGGGTTGAGCTGTGGTTATATCTGATCAAGACTTGAGTGTGGGTCTCAGGGAGGGCAAAGAACCTTGTCAAAACTCAACTCAGCCCTAGAAGTTGTCTTTCCCTCCATGCACCCCTTTTAGTACTCCCCTTCCAAGCACTAAGCGTTCAAATCTGACCCAGAAACTCATTGGTCTGCCAGCATCAAGTCTCTTAAGACAGACTCACCCACCCTTTGATTTAGATTGAGACAGTACAGAACAGTCCCGTATCCTCAAGCCCTCGCTGAATGATAGACACCCTATATCTAAAAGCCCATGGAGTTTTGCCCACTCCAAAAGGGGTATGGGTCAGGCCTAACCCACAACCTTATCTAACCTTTTGCTGGGAAAGGAAAAGGCTAGTTCAGGGCCAGGAAGTAGGTAGGGCTCTTTTAGCTTGGAGGGAGGTGGGGCTCTGGAACAGGTATGGTAAGAGATGGGCTCACAGAGAGCCAGAGTTGGGGGTGGGGGCAAAGGGATGGTGACAGTAAGGGCCTCCACAGAAAAATTCAGACCATCAAAATCTAAACTGTCAAAATTGGAGGGGAGCTTACAATATAGACTGTTAGAATTGGATAATCTCTTAGAGAGTCTTTAGTTTTATGTCTCACCTCTCCCACTTTTTTTAAAACAGATGAAGAAACTGAAGCCCAGGGAGATTAAGTATTTTGCTCCAAGTTAGTGGCAAGGTCAAAGACTAGAACCCAAGTCTGCAAGACCATCCTTTGCCCTTCATAGGCTCCTTTATTTAGCTGGAAAAGATAATGGTCATCCAGTTAGGTGGGAGGGCCTCTAAGTGGATAGAGCACTAGGCTTGCAGAAAATCCCAAGTGGGTCACAAGAGTTGAACATGAACATGACTGAAAAAATGACTGAACACAGTCAAGTGGGAGGAGGGAATTGAGGGAGAGGAGAGAAAACCAAGTGTTTGAATGTGAGTGACTAAGAGGATGATAGAGCCATAAACCAAAATTGGGATGTTAGAAGGCAGAGCAGGCCTAAGAGTAAAGTTTCATTTGGGACAGGAGGAATTAGAAGTGCTAGTAGGCCATCCAGGTGGAGATATTCAGCAGGTGTTAGGAGTTGGAAGGCTGGATCTTAGGGAAAATATTTGGTTTGGATCTATAGCCATGGGAGTCATCTGCATAGAAGTTATCCTAGAACCCCAGGAAACAGGTCATAGGGTCTAGGGAGAGAATATAAAAAGAGAAGAAAGCCTAGGCCAGAGCTTTATGTAGGAAGTAAGAGGAGAGAGGATGTGAACCATCAAAGGTGTCCAATAAGGAGTAGTCAGATATAAGGAGAACCGAGAGGGAGCTATGTCACAGAAACCAATTGATGGAGAGAATACCAAGGGAGGGGGAAGTGTTTAACACTGTTTAGAGCAATAGAGAGGTCAAGGAGAATGGAAACAAGTAAAGGCTGTTAATATAGCCACTAATAGATCACTGGCAACTTCTGAGAGAGCAGTTTAAGGTTAGTGAAGGGGTCAGAAACCAGTCTGCAAAGGGTTGAAAAGAGATTTGGTAGGACGTGCACATTGGAAAGATGTGCTGAAGGTAAAGAAATGAAGACAGCAAATGAAGCTGATGACCCTCAAGAACAGGCATTCCCCTTATTGCCATGCAATCCCCCCCCCCTCCCAATAACACCCATATTTCTGATTTTTAAGAGGCTGACCCTTCCTTAGTTTGAAGCATTTCTTCCTTTATCTCAGATGGGAGAGCCCGTTGCTTCCTCTTGACTCAGCTGGCTCAGTCACAGCCCTTTCCTGTCCGAGTTGTAAACACAATATACTGGGAAACTTAATAGGCTGAGATTTAGGCCTGTAGCCTTTACCAGGCTGATAACCCTTAGAGATGCCAGGACAGGTGAATCCCCAAATCTTGGCTTAGGCAGCTAAAGGAATTTTTGAGCAATGTGGCATTGGGATGAGAGTGTCAAGGGACTTGCCCGAGATCAGAGTGGCATGCTGACAAGGACATTGGGTGTCTGAGTCAAGGGACTCAGGGTTGAGCTCTACCTACTACTTACTCCCTATGTGATGGTAAGAAAGGCATATCTCTTGGAGCTCCAGTTTCTTTCTCTATAAAAATATAAAGGTTGGACTAGATGGTCTTTAAGGTCCTCTCCCTTCCAGCTCTGATATTTTAGGATTCTAATAGGAGTTATAGCTAGGAGAATTGGGACTCCCAGCCTTCTCTTGATTAGTATTTGTATTCAAGACTTCTCTTCCTTCCCTCTAGGACACTTAAATATGGTTATTGCCTTGGGCCCTGAGCTGCTCCTAGAATCTGGAGACAAAAGGAGAGAGGACTGACTGTTTCACTTGCCTTGATCAAATCTGTCTGTGGCTCCCTACTTCTACTATTGCCTTTGGGCATGGCATTGAAGGTTCTTCACAGTCTGTCCTCATTCACCTTTCATGTATCCTGTGTTGTAGCCAAACTGAGAGACCTGCCAGAGCAAGTGCTGATTACATGGGGTCCTGCCCCAGAAAAGAGCCTCCAGAGACAATTATTGTTCCCTAAGGGGAGGGGTGAGAGGAATACTTTTCGCCTGCTTCTAGCCTAGCTCATTCCCTCAGGCTACTAAATCCTGGACACAATGACCTTTCTTCTTTTCTTCTTTTTCCTGGACCCCCATTCCCCTTAGATGAAATGGATTCTCCATATCCTTTATCCTGGGGTCTCCTGCCTTATGGGACTTATGGATCAGCTGGAGGTGGGAAGTTCAGCAGCAAAGCATATGCTGGTTTGTCCCAGCTCAGTCCCTATCTATCTTCCTCTGCCTTCTGTTTGTGCTTTTTAAAACCTCCTTGTATTTGTTGGGCCCTGCTGTGCTTAATAGTGTTAGAGATACAAAGAGCAATAAAAAAAATTAGTTCCTGCCTTCAAGGAGCTTATACATTCTGTAGAGGGGAAACAACAAATTCACCAGAATATAATGATTAAATATCTACAAAGAATATAAAAAGCAGCTTCTGGGGGCTTTACATGAGAGCCCTTTGACCCCACATCTATCCTGATGAAATGTAAAGTTGTTTAGAGTCCAAGGATCCAAGTTCTCATTCCTGATTCTGCTTTTTATGCAACTATAGTTAAATTACACTCTCTGGACTTCAGTGAATTGTCTGTAAGTTCTACTTACTAGGCATGTTTAACTGGAATACAACATATGTACAATACTGTGTAGAGTTTGAAATTCTGTATAAATGCTAGCTATTTATCATCATCATCTTTGAATTCAGTTCAAGTGAGTTGAATTCTGAGTTGGTGACAATAGGCAAAACCCTAGATATAACATTTCCAAGATAAGTGTTTAGCATATCACCTGAAGACCCTGGCTAGAAAATTGTTTGATGATGTTTGGACTTGTAGATTGAACATTCAAAGGGTTAATTCTCTCCTTGAAAGCTGCTAAACCTTTAATTAGGGCAGGGGTGGGGAACCTGTAGCCTGGATGTCACTTGTGGCCCTCTAGGTGCTGAGGTGCAGCCCTTCGACGGAATTCAAACTTCGGAGAACAAATCTCCTTTGTTCTGCAAAACTTGGACTCAGTCAGAAGGTCATCCAGCCGTAGAAGGTCACCAGGAGATGACTGCATCTAGGAGACCTTCCTGGTTATTGCTCTTAATTTAAATATACTCATACTCCTCTTAAGTACTGGGGTTTTATTGTAGAAAAACAGCTGCATTTTGGTGTTGAGGTTTGGCTTCAAATCTACCCTTTGGAACTAAGTAGCTGTGTGACCTTGGGAACAAGTCTGCCTGCTTCTCTATGGCTTACTTTTCTCATCAATAACAAGTGTATAGAATCTGTTCTACCTGTCCCAAAAGATTGTTCTTAGGAGAGTGTTTTGTAAACCTTAAACTATGAAGAGAAATGAGAGCTGTTCATGATGATAATAGAAGTTTGGTATTATTAGTTTTTCTCATAGCCTTCTGACACCATTGACAAATGCAAAACCAGACCAGAATGTTTACAAAAACTTTTGGAAACAAAATTCAACTGGATATGTATACAGAGTTTGAAGGTGATTCTCACTCTGAACTGGATATCACCACCAGCTGTGCATTGTCAGTCAGCCCAGAAAGCCTTAACATTGGTCTTTGCTTTTAAAAAAAAGGCCCACCAAGTTTGTGAGGTCCTGGCCTGGCTCCTCCAAGGACTAGAGAACTTCTCCCTGATAAACCTAGGTTAACTACCGGTTGTCACTGTGCCCAGAGAAAAGCCATTTTCTTTTCTTTTCTTGGGGGATAGCCATTGAGCTGATCAAGCTGGCTAGACCCAGCCATCCTAGTAGGTCTTGAGGCCTGTATGGGCCATGAGGAAACAGCTAGAAGGCAGGCCAGATGGAGAGGTGCTGGGTTTGAAAGCAAAACTCCTGCTCCCTCCTGTAGTAGACTTGCTGTGTGATTCCGCCCAAGCTGGACCTTCTGCAGTTTCATTTCTTCTCATAACTCCTCCTTTGCTTTCTGCTCCCTGATCTCTTTCCTCCTCTCATTCACAGAATCTGAGAGTTGGAAGGGACTGCAGCGGCCATCTAATCCAACCCCATATACAAAAGGAATCTCTCCTTTAACTTACCCAGTGACCCTAGACGCTAGTGGAAAACTTCAGAGGCAGCCCACTCCATTTTTGGACAACTCTGTTTGGAAGTTCTTCCTGATATCAGTGATGCATATTTTCAGTTGCCCCTGATACTCTTAGCTCTATCATATCCTTCCTAACTCCAGGCTCCCCTTCTTTTCCCCACCTCTGCTGTTTTCTTTTATGTTGTCTTCTCTCATTAGATTGGAAGCTCTTTGAGGCCAGGGACTATTTTTGCTTTTATTTATACTTGTATCCCCAGGCTTAGCACAGTGCCTAGCAGTAGCAGGCACTACTACTCCTAGTAGTAGATGCTCAATAAATATCTGTTGACTTTTATTGACCAGACACACACAGTTGCTTCAAATAATCCATATGTGACACAGACTTGAGGCTTCTCCACCAGTCCTAGCATGTTTTCCTCTTTTCTGGTGCTTCTTTTTTCTCCCAGTCCTTACTTCCCTTCTTCCTCCCTTTCTCCTTTTCTTTCTCTGATTTGTTTTCTCTCCTATTTTCATGCTGCACCTCTCATAGTTTCCTTCTTCTGGTCTCTTCCTCTTCCCTCTTTCTTCCTCCAGAACCCCCCTACCCCTCTTCCTCACATGAAACACATCCCCCTAACTCTTTCCCCTCCCCCTCTTCTCTCTGTCCCCCATGGAAAAAATATAAGGGAGTATGACTGCCTGCAGTGGGAGAGGTTTGGCTTGTCCTGAGATAAATCCAGCGGAATGTGTCTCTAACGTAAACATTGAAGCCAATTATTTTGCTGTCCCTCTTAGATACCCATCACCAATTCAGACCCCAAAGTTTCATTTTTGGACCTTCAGAACTCATGAAAATTTTGATTTTAATTATCTTTAAAAACATATTTTTTAAGACTTATAGGGAAGAGCATAGTCTTTAGTTCTTACTGCGCTGGTCTTCATATTTTGTATTTTCTCCAATCTTTTGCTTAGAAAAGGGTCTCTGTACCTTTAAATCCCCAGCAGCGCAGAATGGGACACTGTCCCTTTAAAAGCACATTACATAGAGTTAGAATATAGCCTTTGTTTAACTAGCGATGATTGTTCCCAGTGGACAGGGCTGGAATGGTTTTCTGAGAACCGGAGGGAGAGAAGCTTTAGGAAGGGCTAGCGGGCAGCTCCTGGCCTGCCTGTGGCAGCTCATACCATATAGAGAGGCAACAGACTGGGGGCTTGGGAACTACTCCCCTCCTTCCCCTCCTTGGCTAGCTCATGATTTTGCCTGGGTTTCTTCAGCTCCTGGGGCCAGCCAGAGGAAGCCAGAGTGTAGCAATGGTGAGTATCAAAGGCTATCTCTGGCCAGAGACCTGGCTTAATGTGTGTGTTTGTGTTAGGGGAATGTAAGAAAGGGGGACTGTCAGTGGTTTTGCTGACCCCTTCTCTTGGTAGAGCACCACCATCAGCTGGACCCTGTCCTTATTTCGCACCTGAAATGCATCATTTAAGACTCTGAACTGATTTTGTCAACAGAATTGAAGGGCTGGGCACAGCCAGATGTTTTGTAGCCAGATGGAGAAGAGAAATAGACCCTGACTCCAGGGTCTCCAGGAGCTGGCATTTATGGTGGAAGACAACTTGACCATTGCCTCAGGGCAGAGCTATTCTACCTGTGCCTCCATGGCCTTAAAAAAGGGAATCTTTGCTTGTCACAGCTAGAAATAAACCTTAGAACATAGAATGTTAAAAACCATCCTGAGTTGGAAAAGATCATGTAGTACAACTTTCTTATTTGATAGAGAGAGCCAGTGATTTGTCTAAAGTCACATACAAGTTAGTGGCAGGGTTGTCACTATAAAACGAGCACTACCTCTGGCCCTTGCCCATTGCCTTTATAAAGAAAGGTTTGGAATTCTTGGTTTTCCCAGCTCTGACTTAAGTACTAAAGTCCAGGAGTTCTACCCACTAAATTTTAATTGGAAGTATTAGACCTGGACATTGTATTTCCTAGACCTTCCTAGAGAGGGAGAAATAATGACAGTAGCAGTGACCCAGCCCAAAATATGGAAATCATTAGAAACAGGCTAACTGAAAAGGGGGTGTGTGGAATTTTTTGAAGAGAGAAAAACATGACCCGGATGTATGAGGGATACTTATTATAAAAGACTGGATGATCTCTAAAGACTCAGCTCTAAGTGTCTGATTTTGAAAGTCTTGGCTGCCTCATTATCCACTGAGTAAAAAACCAGGACCTTGTTAAATGTTTGGATTTTGTTGTTGTTTTGTTTTATTTTTCCAGGGACAAAAGTTGTAGATTATCAGACCTAGAAAAGGTCTTAGAACATGGATTGTGAACACTGGAAAGACCTTAGAAGGCAGAATTTTGAGACTAAGTTTGTAGAATGCTAAAAAATGGAGCATGAAGTTTTAGAATTAGAAAAGACTTTAGAGATTGAGTCTCATTTTATATTCACCCTCACATTTTTATAGACCCAACGAGGTGAGTGACTTACCTGAGATCCCACAGTGAATTAGCTTTTGAACCCAGGTCTCCTGACTTAGTCCAAGACTCCTTCTACCACACAGGCTAAATTTGTCTCCAGCCAAGTCCACAGGCAGAGCTGCCCCCAAAGCACAAAGAAGGCAGATTTCCAGCTAGACATCGACTAATTATCCCTCCTCCCTCCTTTCTCCCCAACCTCTTCCTCAGCCTTCACTCTCACAAATCTCAATCTCCACCACCACCTCCTAACTTGTCTGCCCCCAGAACTCCTGGCTGGAAGAGGTTGAGGAAGTGATGTGGACAGATGCTGGCAGACTGGGAGTTCTGAGAAGGCAGTTTCTCCAGTTCTATGAGCCGAGGCTTAAGTATTTGAAACAACTGTCAAAAACTAGGTCACTGTGATATTGTTGAATCTCTGTTAGAGGAAATAGCCTATCCCTGAGATAGAGAGCCAGCCAATTCAAGGTTCTTGCTTGTTCTGTCCCAGCTGTGTGTCAGTGCAGATGTTTGCAAGGTCTTCTAACTTTTCCTTAGAATGCTCCCAATTAAGGAATACCTGGTTTAAAAGAAACATTTGGGAGACCCCACACTGTACTGGAAAAAGCTAGCTCCAACATATAATAACTGTATGACCAACAGCTTCCAAGGTAACTGGAAAACCAACATTACTTAATGATAGTAACAGTAGTGATGAGTAATTCCCATTTCTGTAATGCTTTATGCAAAATGTATTTACATTGATTATGTCATTTGATTTTTTTTCTGTAGCCCTAGAAAGGAGGTAGTGGAAGGAGGGCTCTAATCTTTACCTGTTTAAGCTTTGGTCAGGTTACAACCTTGCTGTACCTCTGTTACGTTAACTATGAAATAAGTGGGTTGGACAACATTAACTCTAAAGGTCTCTTCTACTCTAAATCTGTTATGTAACTAATGAATTTCCATTTTATTTGTGAGGAAACTAAGGTCAAGGAAAATGATGAGACTTGCCCATGGTCACTCAGCTACTAAGTGGCAGAGCATAGTATTTGACCCCAGTTCTCACCTGGTTCTCAGTCCAGAGTCTATTGACCACCACAGACTTAGGTTTGTTTCCCCACCTGGGGTCCCAAACTCAGGTCTTCTGACCCTAGATCCAGTATTTCTTAAAACCCAAAGGCGAAGTTAGAAGTCATCTATTTAAATCCCTAATTTGAGCAGTGATACCCTTTGTAACATCCCTGATTCAGTATTAGCTTGAAGACTTCCAGTGCTAGGATTGGACAGTTTACATGGTTGCAAATTTCCATAATTTTCCATAATGCCATTCTCGTCTATTGGACTACCACCTCAGTCTCTTAGTGGATGTAGACCACATTTGGCTTTCCCTCTTGAAGCCTGGGAGAAACAATTGAGGAAGCTCCTTGTCAGAAGTTCAAAAAATCACCTGGTTGAGGAGCCAGTTGCATCTTTCAAAGAGCCCCACCAGCCTAGCCATTTTTCCTTGTCTTCTACCATACTTTCAGAACTAGGTCTTAAACAGAATAGAAAACAACAAAAGAGTATAGAGACCAGGCATTGAGACCACATTACATTAATCTTTCTCCTGCTTGTTGGATCACTGATCTGGTTTCCCTTAAGTTTCTTTCCTTTGCCAGTTTCCCCATGAATAGTATTTTAAATTGTTTTCTCTGCTCCTTCCGCCATGGATGCTTGCCTGCTACACGTGGATCATATGTTGTGATTTGGAAAAAGGAGATCAGCTTCTCTAAGATTTGAAGTCATGTAGGAGAAGATATATCTCCAAGAACCCAATATTCCTTCACTTTCTCTTACAATATTTCTCTTAGAGATTATCCTATGGCAGTTCCAGGAAGAGTTACAGCTTTCTCCATCTGTATCAGTTTAATAAGATGGAAATTTGCTTGATAATATGGATTTTGTGACCTTGAATAAGTCACTTTCCTCCTGTGTAAAATGATGGTCATTAGACTAGAGGAGACTTTGTATTTTGTATATTCATAAAAGCTATCCAATCCAACCTCCTCATTTTACAAATGAAGAAATGGAGACCAGAGGCATTGAATGACTTACCTGAGGTTACACAGTTCCAAGGACCCCCTTATAAGTTTTAAAATTCTGTCCTATGATTCTAACCTTCCCTTAGCTCTAGTCCTGCATCACCCAATGCTGGCTGGAGATCTTCACCTCCCGTAGGCACCTCAAAGTCATTATATCCAAAATAGAACTCATCATCATTTTGCTTAAATGTACCTTTCTTTCCACCTTTTGCATTTCACTCAGGGACATCAACCATTCTTCTGGTCTCTCAGCTTCCCAACCTTAAGGTTATCTTTTATTGTTTATTCTTCTTTTATCACCCCATCTCCTCCCTCCCTCCAAAAAATCAGTCGGTTGTCAAGTCTTATGGATTTTGTCTTTACAACACTTCTCATATCCATTCCCTTCTCTCCACTGGAAGGACTATCAAGTCTGACTAGTACAGGTCTCTGATCTTTGCAACATCCTCCTAATTGATATGTTTGCCTTCAGTCTCACCCCTTTCAGTGCATCTTCCATATAGCTGATGAACCGATCATCTAAAAAGTGATTGTTAATGGAGGGAAACTAGCAGATTTATGTGGTAAAGTATAAATGTGGGAATTTCCAGTAGTAGTCTAGAAATTGAAGTAGAGAATTTGACTAGATAGTGATTGCCTTTAATGTACATTGGGAATTCTTGAAAAGAAAGGAGGAGTGAATTGGATCAGGTGACCTAGAGTGGAGTTGTGGGGGAGCAGTTGCTAAATTTAATGGATTAATGGAGAGACAATATATATGTGTATATACATATATATATATATATATACATATATATATATATGTATATACACATATATATGAGTAAAAAGAGAGAAACAGAGGTAAGAAGACCAGAATGGATTTATCCAGAAAGAAAACAGACTTCTAGATTACCCAAAATACAATACATTGAATACTCATTAAGCATCTGTAGTACAGAGTGCTGCATTCAGTAGTGGGAGAAATACAAAGTATGAATGAGGGATTGTCCCTGCCTTCAAGAAACTCAGAGTCTAAACGAAGACTAAGATGTGGATAGCGAATGTTAAATAAGTGTATTAGAGCCTTACACAGTGAAGCCGCCTTGTGAAATCTGAAGGAGAAAGTCATATTGTCATTTAAGTTGAACTGTAAAACATGAGTAGGAAATCAATAGGCAAAGATGAGGAGTGATCATAGGAAGGGACCTTAAACATCATCGAGCCCAAATACCCCATTTTACAGATGAGAGAATTCTAAGGCATCCATCCCTACCTAGAGAATAGTCAGAGCAAAGGTTGAAAGGCACACAATACATTTGGAGAATTAAAAAAGAAAATTTGGTGAGTTTGGCCAGAGGCTAAAAAGTGCATGGAAGTGAGTAATGTGAGACAAGGCTGGAAAGGTAAGGTGGCACCAGATTGCAGAGGACATTGAATGTCAAGCAAAGGAGTTTGAATTTTTAAGAGAGTTGACCAGATCTATGGAAAAGAAGGGTTATTCTGGCAGCAGGATGAAGGATGATATGAGGGGGTGGGAGAGAGGCAGGTGGCATGAGACCTGAGGGACTGTTTGAAGGATATTGCAGTTGTCTTCATCAGTGGTAAAGGGTTTGTATCAGGATGGTGGCCGATAAGAAAGATTGCCGGGACTAATTCAGGATAATATGGCAGAGAAGGAAGGGTAAGGTCACACCTAATTTAGTTCAACTAATATTTATTAAGTACCTACTATGTGCAAGGCATTATGCTTATGGTTATGGATCAAGATAAAATATCGCATCCAAGGCTTGCAAATGACCCCTTTCCAAACCCAGCCGAGCCCCTCCTTCCCATCCTCATGGTAGGATATACTTTTCTTTCCTTCCCATCACTATCACCTCCCTACCTCACTGACAGAATATTTTCCACTGCCGGTGAGTTCACGGGCAGATAAGTATTGGGGAGGGGATTCATGAAAAGCTAATTTCTAATTTGCTGGAATATGATCTTGTTTGATCAGTGTTTTTGGGCGCCTCTTCCTCTTAAAATTCAGGGCACTTAACTGGTTCTACTGAGGTTTATGAATGTTTAAAAATTGCTTTGCGGTCCCTAAAGTAATTTGACAAGTCTGACAGCTATTGATTAAAAACTTGAAATTATTCAGACTGCAGGATGACTTGGGGGATGAGATGGAAAGTTTTTTGCTATGTATATTTTCTCTCCAGAATGTGAAAGGAAAGTAGATGTAGGAAAGTAAATGTGGCCCTGAATGTTTTTTGAAAAGCCATTCTAGTTGTGAAATACAGCTAGAATGATGAAATACTTGGTGAGGAATGATGAATGAATGGCTGAATGAGTGAATGAATTTATAGAGCACTTTCTTAAAGTCTGCAGAGTACTTAACCATCTATTAACTCATTTGCTCCTCTCAGCAGCCCTGTGAGGTAGGTAGTACAGATATTATCACTCCCATTTTACCATGAGGAAACCAAAGCCTGTTGAGGTGAGTGACTTGCCCAAGGTCACTGAGCTAGTAAATAACCCAGCCTCCTGACTTGAAGTTCAGAGCTCTTCCCTATGTTGCCTGTGGCTAGTTTGGCCAACCATGAGTGTAGGGTATGTCTTATATGCCCATAGCCCTCAAGCTAGCCAGCACCTGTCCTTGCAGCAAGTGCTTTCAAATATATTGATGTCATTTGAACTTCATATTGTTCTTGTGAAGAAGATAGGTCAGGTTTATTTACCTCACTTATATGGAGAATATAGAGGCCCAGAGAGGGAATGTGATTGGCCCAAGGTTGCAGAGTAAGTTGGTGGTAGAGCTGGATCTGAAACCCAAGTCTCTGCTCTTGCCATCCCCACTCCTTCAGTGTCAGGGATAAATGCATTAAGAATCCATCCCCTGGGAAATACTCATACATAGATTGTTAGAGCTGTGAAATACATCAGTCTTATTGTTGGGGGTTACTATTAGCTTACATTTCTATGGCATTTTCAATTTTGTAAAGTGTCTTCTTCAAAATAGTTCTTTGAGGAAGTAAAGCACGTGTTATTATTCCCATTTTATAGAAAAGGAAACTGACACTTGGAAAGTATTATGTACATTGTCACAGTCAATTTGGGAGCTGGGATTTCACCCCAGGTCTTTTGACTCCAAATCTAGCCATTCTCTCCAATACACATGGTTGCTTCTTTACAGTAGAATTTAGAATGCCAAAACAGGGAACATTATAGCTAGATGGATCATTAAAGTTCATCTCCTGTAGCTCCATCTTTTTTACAAATGAGGAAGCTGAGGCCTAGAGAGGTAAAGTAAGTCTTCCTGGTTGATAATTTCAGAATCCACCAAGAGTTCTTGTCCTTTTAAGGAAAATATCAGCTTGAACACATTCCACCCCCATTCCTTACTTGTCCCTGGAGGGACAGGCAGCATTTCTCTGTCCCTAGTGGTTTTGGGGTTGGGAAGGGGACAGAGCATCATTAGAGGACTTGACTGTGCCCTCTGGCCCTTTCCCAAGATGCTTCTACTACCCATTCCCTTCTCTCAGGCCAGGAGGATGGTGGGGTTAGAGGAGATGAGTTTGTTTGGGATTCACAAAGCATAGCTCACAGCTATTTTTATCCATTCCCTCTGTTCCCATGGGCTGTGGCTTTGAAGGGAAGAGGATTGTTTGGGAAGCCACCCTCCCTCTCCACCACCATCTGAATTTCTCTGGTTCTCCCCTCCATCCCCAGTGTCCATGAGCTTGCACCTCAACTGCCCACCATCAAAGCCCCAAGACCACATAGAAGATCTGACAGAAAGGAATATTGGAGATCCCTGATGGTTGAATTTGAAACTGGAACTTGCCTTAAAGATCTAATCTTGCTACTCTTTTTGTAGAAAAGAAGTTAGAGAAAGGATATGCTTTGGCCATGAATTATTTAAGTCATAACAGCTGAGACAAGACTCAAACTCAGGTCCTCTGTCCGAAGATTTGTTGCTTTGTTCACTCTCCTGTGTTTGCTGGCCTTTCTTGAGAAAAAGGAGAAGTCAGAAGGGAGAGCTTTAATGAAGGCAGGAAGCACAGTGGCTAGCATCTCCTTGTATCCATCGGGTCCCCCTCCCCATCCTATTCCTTTTTCTCACTTTTGTAAGTGAGCTGTGAGTGCAGATGAGATTGGTCCCTCATGGCTCCCCAGGCCTACTCGCCCCTAGTAGATCTGGGCTTCATGCTTCCTCCTCACCACTTGGAGAATCTAAAAGGGAGAAGCATGTGTGGGAACCATTGGCTTCCTGAATGAAGGCAGCAGCCCCCCTGAGGGGAACAGGCTGGAGCATGGAGAGACCAGACCAGATGGAACAGTGTGTGTGGCAGTGGGGAGGCAGGGCAAGGAGGGGAGACATTAGGAATAGTAGCTCCCATTTTTAGAGCACTTTAAGGTTTATAAAATACTTTGTTCATGACAGCTGTGTGTGATAGATAGGTCCAGAGCTCTTTCCTCTCCACCATGCTTGGACTTGACCACATGGGGAGAACCTACAAGGAAGAAAAGTCTTAAGTAGTGTGCCCCCCCAGATTTGTCCACCTTTACTCACAATCGAGGCCACCTCACAGAAGTATGAAGTAATCTGGCTTAAATTAGAATTGCTGACCATTAAGGCTGAGAATAACCTTAGAAATCCTGAGTGTCAGAGTTTAGAGATCGCTTTACCCACCCCCTTCATTTCATGAATGAGAAAACTAAGGCCCAGAGAAATGACTTGCCTGAGGTCACATAGTGAGATTGATTGACTGAAAGGAAACTTCAAAGCACAGCTTTTTCTCATTATAATTGCTTTTATTATTCCCATTTGATAGATGGGGAAACTGAGGCTCAGTGATGGGAAGCAATCTGTGCATGGGAACACAGCTTAGAAGTAGCTGAGATTGGACTTCAGCCAGAAATGGAGGCTTTTGGGGCAGATCCAGATTCTCTCGTTGCCCATCTGGGAAGTCTCAGATTTGTTTGTGGGAGCTTGCCTGGGAAGTAGGTCTCAGAGTGGCTAAGGCAGGAGGTAATATATCATCAGGTGTTGGGGAGCACAGCTGGCATCTGACCAAACTGCATATCCTTGTTCATGAACACACACACACACACACACACACACACTCTACACCTCCCTTACTTGCCCATTATATGCCAGGCATGGTGCTGTCATTTTTCCCTTCCCATACTCTCCCTTCCACCCATACAATCACACTCCTTTCCTCCAAGACTCCTTTAACACCAAGAATTGCTTGATAATGCTCTTTTCCTTTGGTGAAGCACGTGATACTTTTTCAAGTAAATTCTATCACATTTGATTCATTTGAGCCTCATATTTCACCAATCAGAAATAGGTAGGGAAAGATATTATTACAGTTATACAGATGAGGAAACTGAGGCTGGGAGAAAAGGATTGACTTGCCACACAGCCACAGACCTAATTAGGGATAGACTTGCAGCTTGACCTCTGTTCTCCTGACTTCTGTTCCATTCCTTTTGCTACTATACCATGTCTTCCCTCACATCTTTGACACTGGATGCAGGAAGGGATGAACAGAATCAGCCCTATTTATACAAAACAAATATAAAGTGCATGGCAGCATTATTGGTGATAACTGAAAACAAGCTAAGTGCCCAATGACTGTGGAGACTGACTTACCTAACCAATGTATGTTCCTTTCATGTAGGACCCTTTTTTTGGTGAATTTTTCTTGATAAATTCTTCTCAGTCTTGTCTGTCTTTGAAGTAAATTTTATTTTTAATCAATATAGATTTTTTTTCAGGGCATGTGATTTTGAGGTCCAATTCTATTGGACCTGTCTGCTCCCCCAGACTAGAGGAAAGGTTCCTCCTGGTGACACTCAAGGGAAATTTGATTCAGGTGGAATCAAAAGATTCCAACCATTTTGATGTGTCTTTAAGGGCAGTTGATGAACTTTGTTCAGATTGTCTCCTTCCTTCCCTGAATCTTAAAATCCAGGTGTAAAACTGTATGCCTGTACATGAAGGGACAGAAATGAGTGGGTGTCTGGTTCCAGCTGAGTTTCTGCCTAATAAATACTGTATGCAGGGATGATGAGGACCTCTTCTCTGGGTGCCCCAGAGATGCTCACAGACATAGGAGAAGAATGACCCACAATCTCCCCACAGCTACCTTTGCTGCCCCAGAGTCTGGTGTACCTTCCAGGACAGTCAATTTATTGTTGTAGCATTCTACAGCTTGGGGAAGCCAAGGTGCAGGTTCAGATGAGTATTTTAACATCACCCAACAGATCATTGGCAGAATAGACCCCAGGCTTTCTAGCACTCCACCTGTATCCTGCCTTTGTTGGGTGGGATCTGAGAAAAGGAGTAACTCAAAATCTTCTAAGGAATGTCACATGATGAGAGTAGACAGGTGGAACAGGACACTCATATGGTATATATTAAATGTATGTGATCAGCTTTGATTATTGTTCATGTTCTCTCAAGGTTATTCAGAATTCAGGGTTTAGCTGAAATACGTATTTGGAATCATGTGTCTATTATTGCAGTGAAATCCTGAGCAAGCCACTAGACATCCTCAGGCTTCAGTTTCCTCAGAGCAGGCATTTCATAAATGTTTATTGAATTGAATTGAAAATGAGGAGATTGGACAAAAAACTCTTTAAGGTTGCTTTCAGCTCTGACATTGTGAGTCTTATATTTGAACTGTCTGTTCTAAGGGCCCTTCCTGGTCTCACATTCTGTTTGCTAACATTTTCTCCTCTTAGCTATCTTTGAACAGCCTGAGTTTACATTCTTCTGTAATATACATGGCAGATGGATGATTCAGTGGATAGAGTGCTGGACCTGGAGTCAGGAAGATCTGAGTTCAAATTCAGACACAGACACTTAGTATATGTATGACCTTGGGCAAGTCACTTAATGTGCTTGCTTTAATCCACTGGAGAAGAAAATGGCAAACTACTTCAGTATCTTTGCCAAGAAAACCCAATGGACGGTATGGTTCATGGGTTCACTGAATAACTACAATAATAGTACACGTGTATGCATGGTTATAAAGAATCCTTTGTGGAGTGAAAGTTTGACATGAGTCAACAGTGTGACGCAGCTGTTATCACAACTAATTCAGTCTCAGGCAGCACTGATAACAGCATATTATCCCAGAGAAGGAAAGGGACAGTCTTTCTGTCATCTGCCCTGGTGGGACTCCTGCTGAAGTGGTGTATTTAGTTCTAGGCATTGCTTTTAAGAAAGATGTTGACAAGTTGAACTGGATCCAGAGGAGGAAGACAAGCATGGTGATTCAAAACCATGTCCTATGTGAAAGGACTGAGGATGTTAAGTCTGGAGAATAGAAGACCAAGGGGCATGGGGAGATGTAATAACAATTTTCAAGGTTGTCCCAGGAAACTGGGATTATTGGACTTTAAGTCTTTTTGACCAAAGTTACTGGTCTTTGTGTCTGTAAAAGGCATAACTAGGACTATGGTGGATGGAGGGGAGTTAGATGGAGGCAGATTTTATTTGGCTTAGTTTAAGAACAGACATCTTAACAATAGTAACTGGCTAACAGTGGAACCATGCTGTCTTAAAAGGTAGTAATTTTTCTGTCCCTGGAGGTACTGAAGCAGACACTGGATGGCTCCATCAGCAACCTTAACAGTTGGAGTTCATGCCATGAGTGGGAGGTAGGAATAGTTAGAAGGCTCTTCTCCGTGAAAATCGAATTCCTAGCTGTTCTGTAAGTCAGTGTTAAACCCCTCTCCCTGAAGGTGACCATCCACTGTCGGGGAGTTCATGGAAGGTAAATTCATTTCACTAAGACTGGCCTGAGAAAAATAAAATTAGAGAAAACTCTTATCTTGCATTATAAAGCCAAATAGCTAGGGTTTTGGATTCTTTATGCTTTAGGATTATTTGTGCCACTTTGTACAGATTGGTGGAAATCTGACTGTCTATACATGTGCCTTTACAGAAAAAAGAGATTGGGCTTGAAAATTAAATGGTAGGGTGGTGAGAATGCTGTCTGTAAGGGCCGATCCCTTCCTGGAGTCAGGACAGTAGATTACTTGTTAGAAAATTGTAAAAAGGAATACAGTGCATGCTTAAATCATAGAGATCATTGTTGATCAAAGGACCAATTCCCCACCCAATTGCCATATTTCTTTGGGGGGGAGCTAAGCTTTCCCTTCCAAGGAATAAGAACAAGGGATCTATCTTGTCATCAGGTGAGGCTGGGTGAACTGACCCTGCTGGAATTCAGTTAAATACAAATATATTTTAAATACCTACTGTGTGACCAGCCCTGTGTTTAATGTTGGAGAGCTCATGAAAACAATGTAAGTGTGAAGAACATTTCAGCCCCTGCCCTGAAGGAACTCACATTTTCTTGGAGGAGTCAAGAGGGGAAGGACAATGTATACTCCAATAAGTATAATATAAGTTAAATTGTGATGGGGCGAAGAGAAATTTTTTTTTCAAGGTGAGGAAACAAGGAAGGCTTCATACAGGAAGTGGTACTTGAACTTAACCTTGAAAGAAGAGAAGACTTTTCAGTGAAGGGAGTGTTTTCTAGGCATGGGAAATGCCTTGCATAAATACACAGAGAACAGGAGGAAATCAGGTTACAGGTTAATAGTACAGTCTGCCTGGAATGTAGGTGAGAGGATCTTTGATGCACTGGGGACAGGCCTCTCTGGTCCAGAGTCCAGTTGGACAGTATCAGTAGGCAGGATCCTCCTGAATTTTTTTACTTCAGAAGCCTATGATCCTCCTTACTTTCCTCAGATTCCCAGGGTATAGAAGAATGCCGGATTTGGAGTCAGGAGGCCTAGACACAAATCTCAATTTTGCTACTGATTTCCAATATTACTTAACCCCCTCTGCATCTCAGCTTCGTTTCTTACATAAATGGAAGAGGGTGAAGTAAATAATAATCTCTAAGGTCCTTTCCAGCTCTTACTGTCACCCTGTGTTCCTCTAAATCTTAACCCACAGTATCATATAGAAGTAATTTGCTAAACCACATATTGTTGCAGTGAGCCTTCTCCTGGGGCTGACCTGTTCTGGGCCTGGTCCTTCATTCTCATGTTAGTTTTGAAACTTGGCTCTCTCGGGCACATGGGCCCAAGAATATGTTCTCATGGTGGAATTAGGATAGGGACAAATCTGGCCAATGTTTTCACTGAGGATCAGACAACAGTGTGATGTAGTGGGAAGAACGTTGGGTCTGGAACCAAAAGACCTGTTTTCAGATCCCAGCTCAGTCTTCTTGAACAAATTATTTGATCTTTCCAGACTTGATTTCTTCATCTATGTGATAGGAAAGATAATAACAGCGTCCATTTTTATGGCACATTCAGATTTACAGAAGGCTCTGTGTGCGCCCTCTCATCTGACCCCTAAGCAGATACTTCAGGTGACAAATAATGCCCATTTTACAGATGAGTACATTGAGGCTTAGAGAGAGATTAATGACTATGGAGGAATATGTGTGACAGGAATTTAGAAGTATAAATTTAAGAGTTCTGGCTCTTTCTGAGTACCCACGTGACTTCCCAACCCCAGCTGGGAATGACCCAAGGACCTACACATGAGACAGAGTTATCACTTTAATGAATCCATCTGGCTTCTGGGGTTCCTTCCAGCTCTGTGGTTATAGGACTCTAGGCTGTAAATCCTCTTACTGTTGTAAAAGAACACACAATTCAAGGAGGAAAGGGTGGGCTGGTGGGAGGAGCATTGAGCTGTAGAGCCAGAAGCCTAGGTTGTAGTCCTGATGCTACCGGTAACTGTGATGACTTCCCAATCCTGACCCTTATTGCTTCATGTATAAAGTGAGGAGGGTATGTTGCAATGGCGAGAACATTGGATAAAGAATCAGGAGATACAGGTTTGAGTCTTGGCAGTGCCACTGACTTGGTATAACAGAGACTTTGGAGCAGGAAGGAATCTTAGCAATAATCTACTCCAGCTTCTCCATTTTACAGATGGCTGGGGAAGTGGAGTGACTAGTGGCCACTCATAGGCATAACTGGAGATGGTGGGGAAGAGGAGCTTAATTTACTCTTCAATATCCTGCTGATTTTCTTACCTGTCTTTGCCCAGGCCAGCCAGCTTCATGCCAGAGAACAGTTTAGTACCCAAGCTTAGAGGATTATGATCTTAAAAAGTCCAAGTGAAGGCCATCTAATCTCTCTTCATTTTTGCAGATGAGGAAACTGAGGCCTGGGGAGGTTAAGTGGCCCTTGTCCAAGTGGGATCTATGAACCTAGATTTTGAATTCTAGAGCCAGTGTTTATTCCATTGAGATGACACCCACTGATATCTGACAAAGACTGACTTCAGGAAAAATTTTGTAAACAATGGAATGAGCTAGATCAGGAGGTAATGAGTTCCCCATCACTGGGGGCTTTCAATTAGAGACTGAAAGACCACTTGTCAGAGGTACTGTATACCAGATGACCTCTGTAGTGCCTTTTAGCTTTAGGATTTTGTGATGAATGTGATGCAGAGCCCCCTGCTTTGTTTGTCTCCTCATTAGTGGGCCAAGGGCAGCTTGGTGGCTGGGCATGCGTCACTGCAGGCCTCAGAGACAAGGACAGTCCATCCAGCTTTTTCTCTGGCCTTGACAGGTTGTGCTAATAAGTCCAGATTAATTAGAGGAGCCAAGCTTATGATGGCTAAATCTGCCTGCCAGCCAGGTCCCTGCCTGTGGATGCTTGAGCCAGTGGGACTGTTTGCCCCTTTGGACAACAGATTCAGAATTTCTAACCTCCCCTAGCCTTCCGGGAGGTGCACACCCCATTTGCCTTTTCTTTCCTGTAGAGAAGAGAAATGGAAAGCAGACAGAAGGCAGAAATTTCAAAGTCAGCAGGAATGACTTTGAACTCAAGAAATCTAGAATCTAATCTATTAACTATTAGCTATATGAGGGCACCTAGATGGTGCAGTGGATAGAGCTCCTGGGCCTGAGTTCAAATCTAGGATCAGACGCTTAGCAGTTTTGTAATCCTGGGCAAGTCACTTTTCCCTCTTTGCCTCAGTTTCTTCATCTGTAAAATGAGCTGGAGGGGACATGTCAAACCACTCCATTATCTTTGCCAAAAAAAATGCAAATGGAGTCATGAAGAATCCAGAACAACTGAAATGACTCAGCAACAATATTAGCTATGTAATATATTTTATAATAAGAATAAGGATAGTAACTATTATTTTTATACATTTATGTGCCAGGCACTTTTCTAAGCACTTAACAAATATTTATGTCATTTGATTGTCACAACAACCCTGGCAGATAGATGCTGTTATCATCCCCGTTTTACAGATGACTAACACTGAGGCAAACAGAAGTGATTTGTCCAGAGTCACACAGCTAGTAAGTATCTAAGGTTGGATTTGGACTCAGGTCTTCCTGAGTTCTCTGGGCCTAATTATCTTCTCCAAAATTTCAGGCCCAGCACTATCCACTGTGCCACCTAGCTTTCCCTAATTTTTTAGATCTGTTTCCTTCTTTGTAAAATGAAGGTATGGCAAACAATGTTACCATGGAAAGAGTTGTGACTGGAATCAGAGGAACAGATTCATATCCCTCCTTGGATCTTTTCTACCTGTGTGACCTTGAGCTAGTTGTTTCAGTTCCTGGGGCCTCGCTTTACTCATCTCTTAGTTATATGAGGACTTTGGCCTATTTGGCCTCTGAGTTACCCTCTAGCTTTGATCTTTCGTCTTTTGGTAGGATCTCTTCCAGCTCTACCATTCTATATTCTAAGGTCCCCTCCAGTTCTGATATTCTATAATTCCATGAGCCCAGTGTTGCTATGTTTGTGGAACTATAAACAGACTCGCCTGCCTAGAGCAAAAATTGTGTACTGGAAAGTAGACACTGATAAGATGACTGTAGAATGTAGAGGGCCCTAAATCTAGGACATTTCAATTGAAAGCATTTGACAGTCAATAGCAATGGAGGATATTTGAAAAGGGAAAGGAGGGAAACTACAGGGATAGAGACAGAGATGAGGGATCATTTAGGAATCTATGAAAGGTGGAGGGCTTGGTGGCAGGAATTTATGAAGACTAACAAGTGTTTGAGAGATATTTCAAAAGAAGCAACTGTAATAGGTGAGCAATGGGCAAGAACTTGCTTATAGGCATCACAATACTAAAATAATTTTTCAGATTATATCCCTGCCTGGGCCTTACAATTTTTGACAAACTGACATGACATGCATGAGAAGATGTACAGAAGACAAGCTAAAAAACAATGAGCCAAGAGCTATTTCTAACACTTATATAGCAGGGGAGATCCAAGTCCAGACTGAGCAGGGTGGAGGATGTGATCAGCTTTCTGATTGGATCTGGAAGACTTCCTGTAGGAGGTGGACTTTGTAGCAACAATCGCTTTTTCTTTTTTTAAGGAAGATTTACCTCTTCCAAAGTTACCTTGTATCGTCGTCTTATGGTTCTTGAGTGTGCCCATTTATATCCATCTTGTATACATATTATCTCTCCTATTAGATTCTAAGTTTCTTGAGAGTAGGGACTGTTTTTGCTTTTTATTTGTCTCACTGACTCCTGACACATAGCGATTGATTAATAAATGCTTAAGTAGAGTGTGGAGATGGTGGTGAAAAACACCTAGGGACGTTCCAGATATAGACTGGGTGGGGACCAAGCGCCAGCTCTCTCTAGCCAGTTCTGGAGGGCTTTAAGGTGGAACTGGGGTTTTAAAAGCCACTTTGGTTGTGTGTATTAAGTGTACTTACAGAGGCAGGTTGGTTGGGAAGGGAGCAGAAGGAAACTGATTGGTAGCCAGAAAGGGGGGGGGGGTTGTTGTCCTGCTCAGTGTTCAGAATTAGGGTGCTCAATTTGTTAGCTTGGCCAGGCTGGGAGCCAACATTTTACGTTAAAGAAGACCCCTTCCAGCTGATATTCTGCGTTTGATGGTTGCATAACCCAAATCTGTAATATTATGGAAGGATTGAGAGGGAGAACCTAAACTTGTTCATTTAAGCCTCGTATCCAGCTCTGAGAGGGCCAGACAGCATAGATAAGAGGGTTAGGGTAGGGAGAGGAGGGAAAATTAACTGGGTCTAGTACTGTTCCATCAAGTCTTACTCCCCCTGCCCCCTTCCTGCCCAAGTTTAGGAACAATAAGCAGAAGGCTGAACTGAATGAGGCAGATCCCAAGCCCGCTAGCTGACCTCCACTGGGCTGCCTGCCTAGCCCAGAGGTGGCAGCCAAACTGGAGAAAGTGGGAAAGGAAATAGCTGGATACAATAGGGTGACGCCAGGCAGTACAGGCAGCCCCTGGAGAAAGGCCAACTCTAGATCAGGTGGGAATGAGTGACGGCTGGACATTGTAGAACAATTTGTTGTTTGTAATGGAGAGAATACTGAACTAAGAGCCAGAAGACTTTAAGTTTTAATCCTGATTTTGTCACTAACTGGCAGTATGACCTTGGGTAGGTCATATCCAGTCTCTGACCTCAGTTTCTCCATCCACTAAGTAAATGGATTGAAATAAAAGATTTTGATGTTTCCTTCCCCTTCTAACATTATGTGTTCTAAGGTCTAGTTTCCTTTCCATTATTCAACAAAGAGACACAGAGGAGGTAGGTGTTCTAGGCATAGGACGTGGGCTGAGCAAAGGTATAGAGATGTTCACAGTAGGGGGAGTCTAGCCTGGTAGGAATCTAGAGATAGAGCTGGTAAGGTACAGTGGTGGCAGTTGGCAGAGAGCTTCAAATAACAAGCAGAAGAGTTTAAACTTGCCTTGGGGGGCAGTCTCAAAGCCACAGAAATTCCTGAGCAGTAGAGTACTAGAATCCGATCTCTATCTTTGTAAGGAAGATTAGTCTGGCATCAGGGGAAGGATGGATTGGAGTGGGGATGGAAAAACCCTGGTACCTGGTTATGAGGAACTGTACCAGGGTGATGGCAATGAGAACCAAGAGATGTTTCCAAGGGAAGACCTGAATGGGCACCCTGTGAGGTAAGCACTTAGACTTGACCAGCTGCTTATAGGTGTTGAAATCCAACCCCTTCTCCTGACAAAACCCCAGAGCAAGATGGGGCTGCCTCACTTATCTCTTGCCCATTTCCATCAGGATTTCTGGTGGTGAAGGTGGGTTGAGGTCTCTCAGGAGCTGCCAAAGTCAGACCCTCTTCATGGCCTGTAAGCACAGTTTTTTGGGGAGTTCTCATTCCCCAGAGGAATGGACTAGGGCAGCTTGGGGGATTAGCTAAGACCTGGGACTGTCAGGAAGCCTGGGAGGGTTTTTTTTAATTGGTGTTTTTTGGAAGTGAAGTGAAAAGGATGCCTGCATTGTGTGTATGTAGGGTGATGGTGATGTTTTCATTTGGGGAAGGGGGTTATAGCTGTATAGTTGTGTATCTGTGGTGAATGTGTGTGTGTGGGGGGGGGTGTTACTTTTGTGTCTCTGATGTGGTGAAATATATTTTATGAAGTTGTGTGTGTGTGCTATATCTTTGTGTTTCTATGGTAGGGTGTGTGGAATATGAGTGTATTCCTATGTAACTGCATGTTTGTATGTCTGGGATGGGCAGGTGACAGGATATGTTTGAGTCTGTGTGTATCTGTGTTATATATTCATGAGTCTAGAGGGCATCATCCCGTGCATGTGTATCCGTGTACGTGTGTGTCCTGCACAGTGGCTATAAGCAGCAGCTGTCAGAGCCCCTTGCTTGGGAATTGCTGCCTCTCCTACCCAGCTACAGGAGCAGCCAATGGTGGGGCTGGAGCTGAGCTAAGCTGTGAGTGTGTTGTGGGCTCTGCCTGGCAGCCAGGAGCTGCTCAAGCGAGAGAAAGGGACAGTGAGGGAGAATGAAGGAGGAGGGGAAGAAGTCTGAAGACCCTATGAGCTTTAGCTCAAAGGAATGAACTCGGCCAGTAGGGCAGGGACTAGTTAGTGGCCAAGGAAGGTGAGATTGAGCTGGATACAATTTGGATGTGTTGGGGGCAGGACCTAGTAAAGAAGTTTTGGAGTTTTGTTGTTGTTTCTTTGTTTTGTTTTAAAGCCTTTGCTAGAAAAATGGAAATGGGGGAAGAAATGGGGTCTTGCTTGGGAGTACTGTGAGGAAGGGCAGAGTCATACCCCAGGCAGCTGAGATGGCATGATGTGTGATGGCATGACAAGACTGAAAGATCAGGTCTAGGGAAAAGGTTTTGGTTCCTCCATCTCCTTGTAATATTCCAGGTGTATATTAGAGGATTGTAGGGTGTCAGAGCTGAAAGAGACAGCAGAACATAGAATTTTAGAGCTGGAAAGAGACCTTAGAACATAGGCAAGAACTGTTAGAGTTAAAAGGAAACATTGGAAAAGAGCTAGGAAGAGCCCTGGGACATAGAATGTTTGAACCCAACTACAGTGTTAAAATAGTGGGAAGCTGGAAGGAATGGAGCCTCAAATATTAAAAAATAAAATGCAGGATCGCAAGACCTGGGAGTGTGTGGCAAGGGGCCCTGACTTCTGGGGCTCCTTACTGATGTAGAGGACTGATTCTAGGGAGGTGTGGGAGAGGTGAGGAGCGTGTCCCACTCTGTTTGGACTTATCATGGCAGAACAGAGGGCTAGAGTGGACCTGTTATCCTGAAAACCACCTCTGGTAGTGCCTGTCAGAGAGGGCAGCTATGTTAGTAGAGGATTCTGGGACACTTACCTCCAAATGGGCCAGGGTCTGCTAGCCCTTCAGAGACCCAAGCAGAGTTAGGTCTCCTAAATATGATGGCCCACTGTATTCTTTTAGGTGGGCAGAGATAATTGTCTTCTGTGTTACAAGGTCACTGACAGTCTGGACATTGCTGTGTTTCCCTCAGAGTGATGCTTACCAAATGACCTGGGGAATAGGGACTGAGTGGGGAAGCAGTTATATGCAAATGTTGCTGCACAGCTTGAATTTGGGGAAATATTTGACATGAGAAAGAGTGTGTGGTGGCAGAAAAAAACATTAGATTGGGATTTTGGACACCAGGGTTCTCAAGAGATGCTCAGTATGTCACCATATGCTACCTGGGGTGTTTCCTCCTTTTTAAGTGGGGGTAGTGATACTTGCCCTCCCTCTTTACTACACAATGGCAGTCCTAGGATTATAGATTTAGACTTGGAAGGGACCATATAGATCACCTAGTCTAACTCAGGAGGAAATAGGCACAGAGAGATTAAATGACTTCCTCATGAGAGCATAAGTGAGAAATAACAGACAGCAAGGATTTGAACACAGGTCCTCCAACCTCAAACCCAACATTCTCTCTGCCTTCATCTTCTCCTTTTGTGAGATTTCAGACTTAAACTAGCCCCAACTAAAGTCATTGTTGACAGCTTGTTAATTTCATTTTTCTTGACCTTATCTGGCTGCTTGTCTCCAATGGAGATGGGTTCAGACTGAAGGCACAGGTTTATTAGTGAGACACAATGGCTTTCATCCCCAGAATTAGCCTGATTGTGATTGCCTTAGTAGAAAGTCTGGTTACCCTGGAAGATTCCCTTTCTTTCTGGGGCACAAGAGGGTCTGTGCTATAAGTAATTTCTTTATTTAAGTTGGGGTTTTTTGAATGGGCGGGGAGGAGAAGAGGCAATTGAGGCTAAGTGTCTGATGCCATATTTGAACTCAGGTACTCCATATTCCAAGGCTGATGCTCTATCTACTGAGCCACCTAGCTACCCCATGCGTAAGTAATTTAATGGAGCAATGATGTCATAACGGTCTGGGATTTAGGACATCTCACCTTCTGACCCAGCTTTGCCACTTAACAGATTAACACTTGGGCTGAGTCTGAGTCCCAGTTCCCTTAATTAAATTCAATTCCACTTTATTAAGTACCTGCTATGGGCAAGGCATTGTGTTCATCTGTAAAATGGGGATAATACTTGGAGAGTATTATCCCCTATTTCACAAAGTGGTTGTGAGGATCAGATGAGATAGTAAAAATAAAAACAGCTGGTGGCTAGGTGGAGAGAGCACCAGGCCTGGAATTAGGAAGATCTGAGTTCAATTGGGAGTCTCAGACACTAGGGGTGTGACTCTGGACAAGTCACTTCACCTCTGTCTCAGTTTCCCCATCTGTAAAATGGAGATAATAGTAGTATCTACTTTCCAGGGCCTTTGTGAAGCTCAAACGAGGTACTTGTAAAAGTGTACTTGTACAGCGGCTGGCACGTTTAAATGCTTATTCCTTTCTTCCATTCCCCATTCCTTAGGATGTGCTTCACTAACCGTAAAGCACTATGTAAAGGTGAGCTACTATCCTTATTACCCTCATCCTGAAATTGCTGCCTGTAATGGCTGTAGTGGGGTTCTATGAGTGAAATAAGGAGGCATAGCTATGGAAATCACTCTTGGAAAGAGTTTCTGGACCTAGAAGCGGCAAAGAACCTTAAAATGTAAAATGTTAAAGCCTTCACATATAGCATATTAGAATGAAGAGTAGGAAACATTTGATAGAGCTTGAACAGTCTGGTAGAGTGACTTCCTTAAGGTCACACAGCAAGCATCTGGAGGGGCCAGGGCTAGAAACCTAATGTCCTTCCCCTGGGTTCATGTCCCCTGTCGCCCCCCATCACACACACATACTTCCTAGGCTTTCTGTCTGAAATAGCTCCTGGCTTCTATTGTCCTCCTGTCACCACCACCACCACCACCACCCCCTTCCCCCTATCCCGTCTCCTGGATGATCTAGCAAGGAAGGTTTGGAAATTTCCCTGGGCTGGGCACTTTGGAAATTCTGAAACGTCCTTATCTATTTATTCAAATGGTGTTTTTAACGTCACTATCTTATCCTGTGTTTGGGTGCAGCGGCGTTGTGGTTCTGTAGCCCCACTTTGGCCAAATGGAACGATTTTCTTCTCAAGTTTATGGAGAAAGGCAGCTTGTGTTAAATGCAATTAATGTCGCCTTCTCCCTCAGCCTGAGACTTCATCTAAGCAAAGCTAAATGGACCCCAGGGGACATATTTCATGCTTCTGTCCATAATCCACACGTTCATATTTGGGGAGAGAGAAAGAATTGGATACTTTCAGTAGCATAGCCTGTTGTGTGGAGAGAGAGATGTGGACTTGAAGACAGAAGACCTGGTTCTAGACTCTGCCATGACCTTACTGTATGACCATGGGCAAGATCATTTGGACTTCTCTGAACCTCAGTTTCCTTGTCTGTAAAATAAGATGTTCAAGCATTCTAATCTATGCCAATTCTGACATTCTGTATTCTAAAGATCCTTTAAATTTTGAGGTTCTGTATTCTAAGGGTCTCTTCCAGTTCTCATATTCCATTTTCTCCATTTTACTGTCATACGGTCTAAGGTGCCCTTCCAGCTGTGACATTTTATATTCTAAGGTCTCTTACAGCTCTAATAGTCTGTGGACTTTTTTTAAAAAAAAATTGTTCTAAAGTCCCTTCCAATTCCAAATCCTATAACTGAATTTGGCCTGAAGCCTAGGAGCCTATCTTTCCATCCCTGAAAATCCAGTCGGTTTTGGGCCGGGGTCTTCGCCACCCACTCAATCTGAACAACCCCATTTATGTCTGTTACTGTTTGACTACTGCTGTTCCCTCAGCTTGTCCCCTGTTTGGAGGGAGGGGAGAGGAAAGACTGCCAGAAAGATGCTTTGGAATGTCGGGTGGAAATGTTGTGTCCAATTGGTGCCAGGAATGGGTTCTTTCCTCTGTGTTTTCAAGTGGCAAACATCTTGCTTTAATAACCAGTCTGCAGTGGCCTCTCTGCTGGAGTCCCCGGAACAGAACCCACATGGATAACAAGGTTATTTCCCTTCAGGATCGATGGGCTGTCTTCTGAGAGGGGGAACCATTTGCCATGTTTGTTAAAATGTTCACAACAGTCCTTGAAACTGAGCCGCAGAGAACCAGAGGAGGGAGTCTGTGGAAATGACTGGCAGGCCCAGAGCAGAGAGCCATATGTTTACATCAAGGCCTGTGCTCCTGGGGTGGGCATCATGTGATCAGGGGACAGTTCACTGCTCTTCAAGAGCCAGATGGAATTGATCAATTAGAGGGCATCCAGAGGAGGGTGATCAGAAGAAGCTAGAGGTATTCAGACTAGAGAAGTGAAGCCTTGAGATAGGGATCAGTCTATAATATTACTGTCTCAAGTATTTGAATGCTGTCCAATAGGAGCCACATTAGATTTAATGACCTAGTATCAGTTTTGATCTAGAAGGTAACACACAAGCCATCTAGTTCGATTCCCTCATTTTACAGATGAAGAAACTGAGGCCCAGAGAAGTTAAACAACTTGCCTAAGGTCATATAGCTAGCAAGTAGATGAGTTAGGATTTGAACCCAGGTCTGACTTAATCTTGATCTTGAGATCTAGCACTTGTTTCATTATTTTGCTCACAGAACTAGGAGTACTAGGGGGATGGGAGTTTCAGAGAAGCAAATTTTGTCTTAATACTGAGGAAAAACTTCCTAACATTTATAACTGTCCCCAAGTAGAACAGGGCATGAGGTCTTCAAATAGGAATTTCCATGCCCACTTCTCAGCGATGATGTAGATGATATTCTTGTTTAGATGTGGAATCTTAGAACTGGAAGGGACCTTAGAAATCATTCCAATTTAATCCCACCACCACCATTTTACAAGTGGCTTGCCCAAGGTCACACTAGAGGACATCCTGGGTCCTTTCCAATTTTGAGGTTCTGCAGAATAGCTAGCTATGGCTAAATAGATCCAGGTTCAGGATAAAGGCATTTTCCAACCTAAAGAAAAAAGCGAATTGGTTGTGATCATGGGCTACCATCCCAAGGTGGGAAAAAAATGAGTTGTTTTAGGTGAAGGCGTTTTTGGAAAGACTGCTGGCTGAGTAGAGAGGAGTCTATGCCAGGAGAAAAGAAGGGATTTGTCCCAGGCTTCTTAAGAATTTTAAAATAGAGAACAGCTCTCAGGTTTGTAGTACTGGGTAGGGCTTCAGGAATCCAGGTTTTAATCCCACCCAGTCAGTTGCTATGTGTCATAGAAAGAACACTGAATCTGACGTCAGTTTAAGACTTGGGTTCAATCCCAACTTTGCTATTTACTATCTATGTGACCTTTTGTAGGCCTCCATTTACTAATGAGGGAAATTAGATTACATTATCGCTAAAGTGCCTTCCAGTGCTATACACCCTGTGAACTTTCCAGGCCAGGCTTCAGTTTTTGTTTTTTAAAATACTGGCACAGCAGCTCCAGGAATGGTCTGAGGGTCAGATGAGGTCATGGACAGGGAATCAACCTTGGAGGTCATCTGTTCTATCACTCTGTTCCTGGAATAGATTGCAAGTAACTGCCCCCAGCCAAGTGTCACATCTGCCTATCAATCAATCCACAAGTCAATAAGTGCTCACCAACTTTGTGTCTAGCCCAAGTCCTAGAAGGAGCAGAGAGAGACCTGAAGCCACACCTTGTAGGAATTAAAGTTCTGGCTGAGAAAACCCAGTTGAAACTTGAAATTGGGCCTTGCTTGCATTTTGTGAAGATGGCGACTATTTCTTCTCCTTTTCTGTACACTTTGAAAAATATATATTGCAGTTAACCAGCACTGGCTGTTTCAATCTCATGGAGTAAAAACCAAAAGTTTCCCAGCATTTAAAGCCGAAAATCAAGTGCTACCTTCTTCATTCTACAGATGAGGAGAACAGAACCAAGATTTGAAAATGGGATTCTCGGATTCCAAAGCTAGTGCTCATTTATAGATTTATTTTTTAATTTGTTTTTGATGTAGAAGTACTTCATCTACCAGTGCAGATGGCTGGCCACCTTCTCTGCAATAGGGTATTGGGGCAACAAGAGGTTAAGTGACTTTTGAGGAGACGTAGTCACAGCCACAAGATAAAGATAGGAGTCTTGCACCTAGATCTGCCTGAACATTAGACCAATTCTTTACTTGCCCCGTGCTGCTTCTTGCATATATGTTGATTGTAAGTATAGAATTCTCGAATAGGTATAGGGAGGGGGCTTTTGAATTTGTGCTCTGATTCTTCCTACACAGTATTCAGAGAGAAAAAAAGTGAGTTCTCTTAACAGATCCCACTCTGCATTGGCCACTTTCAAGGATAGAGTTTGGGGAGGAATAGATCATGAGTTGGGCCCAGTGTGACTGTTGATCATAGGCATCTTATCATTTTAGAGTTCTGTCCTTAGAGCTCATGTTGTCTTTACTTGGTGAGAGGTCATCTAATCTAACCCCGTCATTTTACAGAGAAAGAAAATGAGACTCAGAGAAGGAGGAAAGCAATTTTGTCCAGGTTCACACAGGGATTTGATGATAGGTCTGGTATTAGCATTAGCCTGCTTTGATAATGGTTCTTCCTTCCTTCTGTCCTTCCTTCCTTCCTTCTCTCTTTCCTTCCTTCCCTACTTTACTACTCTTTGTTACCCTGGGCACATCTCTTCCTCTCCCTGGGCTTCAGGTTTCTCCTCAGTAAAAGAAAAGAAATAAACTAGGAGATTTCTGAGGTCCCTTCTAATCTTAAGTCCCTTGATTCTATGACTTCTGATACTCTGCCATCTCAGGGTAAGATCTAAGAAATGAGGACTTTCTGTGCATGAATGACAAACGGCTCATTCACTGCCAGTGACATTTGGAGACAGACAAATTTACCTTCCTCCTCTCTATGACCTTTTCATTGGTGCATTGCCCCCGACCCTACCCCCTTGCCTCAGTGGATTCCCTTGTGGAGATGTTTGGAGATCTTAGGGAACAAGGGCACAAATGACTTTCTAGGAATCGATGAAACCAACTAGGCCTTATTTATCATTGTGTCTCTGTAAACTTGGGGACCTGTGCTCAGGGCCATCAGCGCAGAGCTAAGGAGATGGTTGTGGATGGGGGATGACAGGCTGCTTTGACCATTGGCCCCTCAGAGAGAAGAATCGATGTGTCTGTCTAGTTCAGGAAAGGCATGAGACTGGATAAGTTCAGGCACGATGTAATAGGAAGAGCACCCATCTGGGAGAAGGAGGACCTGTGTTTGATTCCTAGCTCTGTTGCTTCTACCTGCATGATCCTAGGCAAGTCCCTTCCCCTTTCTGAGTCTCAGTTTCCTCATCTGTAAAAGGAGCTGTGGGGTATAGGCTGCAAACTATCTAAGGTCTCTCTTCCAGCTCCACATCTACAACCGTGATCCTTTCTGAGCCTCAGTTTCCTTATCTTTTAAAGGAGGATGGTGATAATGGACACTCCTCACCTCCCCAGGTTGTTGTAAGGAAATGTCTAGGTAAATGTGCCAGCAGTACAGTAATCCTTGTGGGAGGTGGTGAGGGTTTGAGTAGGATATAGGATGGCAGCAATGAAGAAGGGACAGATGTGAAACACTTGTAACAGAAAAACTAGTCCATCTTGGGCTGTGTCAGCCCTTCTGTCTCCGGCCATTGTGGGCTGCTGGTCTGGGACAGGCCAAACCAAACAGGCTAAAATAAGGGTATAGTGGTAGTTTGCATCCCCAGATCATGTCACAGAGTTAGTTCAGAAACTCCTGTAGGTTCTCCTGGATCTCAGGGAGAGCTATGCACTCTATACTCTCGGGGACCCCTGGACCAACCAAAACTAGAGAAATTCCAATGCTCCCTAGGGTCCTGAGTTGGTCTGGCATTGGGGAGGTCACATGTGTCTCACAGAGCAGGTGCATGTTGGGAGAGAAGGTCTGGACTGGAGTTTCTCAAGGATGTGGACTTCCTGCAGATTTTAGAGCTAGGAGTAGCTAGAACTCATAAATGTAGTCAACAAGCGCTTGTCTAGCCCTTAGTGGGCCCTGCCCTCAGGGTGCTCACTGTCCAATGGGGGAGAGACTACGGGTCAGCAGCTATGAACAAACAAGATATAAACAGGAAGATCTATGACCACTCAAAGTTCCTTCCACATATGGAAACTGGGCAAGGCACAACTTTCTCTTCATGCCCTTCTCTCAGAAAAAGGCAGAGGGTGATGGGACCTATGTGTGAAATAGAAAGCAGATCCTAAGCCTAGAATCCTGCCCCAGGGAGGCTGAGTAAATATAGTAGAAAGGGCACTAGGCTGATAGGCAACCTGTATTCAGTTCCTGAGTCTGCCACTAAAATTCACTGTGTCTAGTCACTTTTTCTGACAAGCTCTGATTCCTCACTTTTAATATAGAAAAGATTAGAGTAGATGGTCTCTGATATCCTATGTTCTAAGGTTTCTTGCAGCTACAAAGGTTCTGTATGATCATTCTCTGATTCTGTCTTGTTGGCCTCACCAGTTGGGAGAGACAGGGACAGGAGCCCAACCTGCTGAGGCCTTTAATACTCAGCTCTGACATTCTGAGATTTTAGAGATCATCACCAGATGATGAGCCCTTCGTTTTAGTGAGGACAATAAGTATTTTATTAAGGATTTCCTATTTTCCAGGCACTGTGCTGAGCATTTGGGGCTTCAAAGAAAGGCAAAAGAGTCCCTGCTCTTAAGGAGTTCACATTTTAATGGGGAGACAACATGGAAATCACTAGTCATAGACAAGTTTTAGAGGGACTAGATGGAAGGGAACCTTAAGTGGAAATTCCCAGCAAAGATAATGTGAAGGTGTTATGCCTGACTGGATGGCATCATTCCTTACCTACTACCAGGTGTGTTTGTATTTGAAATGTGCATGAAATGACATGTTCCTTCCATCCACCCACACCAAAGGCCACACCCAATTCCTTCCCCAGCAGCCTCTCCTACAGACTTGGAAAATGCCCACAAACTGATTTTGTATCAGAGGACTTGGATTCAAATCTCAACTTTGCTTTTTGATAGCTGAGTGACTGTAGGCAGTTTCCCTAACCTCTCTGAGCCACTACAAAATTAAGGAATTAAGGGTTTAGACTAAAGGAGTGGGGAACCTGCAGCCTTGAGGCCACATGTGGTCTTCTAGGTAACCTTGGGTGCCACCTTTTGATTGAGTCCAAGTTTTATAGAACAAACTCTTTTATTAAGGGGATCTGTTTTGTGAAATTTGGATTCAGTCACAGGGCCAAACCTGAGGACCAGGTGGGCCACATATGGCCTTGAGGCCTCAGGTTCCCTACCCCTGGACTAGATCAAGTAGTTCACATCCTGTGGGCAGCAGACCAATAATGGGGGTTGAAGGAGAGGGGCCAGAGAGCAAGTGAGATGTGGAGGGGAGAATTACCGTAAGAAGCCTAAGTCCAAGCCCTGTAACAGATTTTCTCAGATCCATACAGTGGCTATTGTGAATTTTTTTTGATGTTAAAAAGTCTATGTCTTTGAAAAGATTGGGAAATAATGGATGACAAGCTTTAAGATCTCTTCCAGCCCTAAATCCAATGGAGTATGGGTAGGCTTCCCGAACCAGAATCAATCCTTGCCTATCTGTGTCATTGGCTAACTGCATCATTGGGTGAATCCATAGGGAGTCTATTCCATATCCCCCATCTTTTTGACTGAAGTATTCTTTCCACTAGAAATCAAAGCAACTTAAGCTGCAGGAAAGTGAGAGTGAAGGGGGTGAGGGTGTAGACATTTGGGGAGAAGAGGCTGGGACATCTCTGGATCTGATTAACTAATAGTCTTTACCTTCCCCGTCTGTGCCCAGATCCCATCTGATGCCGAGGCTGAAGGAATCAAGATCCCACGAGTCCTTGCTCAGTCCAAGTAGCGCAGTGGAGGCGCTGGATCTCAGCATGGAGGAGGAAGTTGTGATAAAGCCTGTTCATAGCAGCATCCTGGGCCAGGATTATTGCTTTGAGGTGAGATCCTAGGATAAGAGGAGCTACCCCAGCTCAGGAGGGGAGGGTGAAATATCCCTTGGGTGCTATCTCCTTTCCTGTCCGACCTTCCTGTTGTGCTACTGGCCTCCCTTATACATGCTCCTCCTCTAATGATAGCAAACATTTTTTAGTGCTATGTGCCAGGCACTGTACTGAGCACTCTACCATGATTATCTCTACCATACAACGTGGAGGTAGGTTCTATTAGTATCCTAATTTTACAATTGAAGAAACTGAGTCAAATGGCAGGGTCACATAGCTACTAATTGCCTGTGGCCAGACTTAAAATCAGGTCTTCCTGACTTTGTGCCACTTAGCTGCCCCCAAAACCTGCAAGTCTCCTTATTGACTACTGAATAAAAGTTAGGCTTCTTAACCTGGCATCTGAAGCTTCCCTCCCCACTCCCCCACTCCTGAACCAACAATCCAACTCTACCCTGTCTTCCTAATTTTATCTCCTACTCAGTACAGGCATAAAGAGGTAGCTTCACAGTCATGGAAGAAGGCTGGATTTAGAGTTAGCAGATTTGGGATTATAATCATGGCTTTGCTATTCACTATTTTGTGTAACCTCTGTTAAATTATTTCCCTTCTCTGGGCCTCACTTTCTTTGTCTGCAAAATAAAGATGTTGGAGGAGGTGGTTTCCAAAGTTCTGATGTCCTATTTTCCTTGATTTTCTGTGCTCCGACCAAACTATTATCCACCCTCCCCATTCTATGTCCCTACTTGTCTGGATTGTGCTTTTTGCCTTGTTGTTGATGGCACATGAAATCTCCCCTTCTCCATACCTGTTGAACTCCTCCCCAGCTCAGATGGTGCCTCTTCTAAGAAACACCCGTGATTCCCCCTCCCCCCAAATCTGTAACAGTCCTTTCCCTTTTCTGTCTCAGAGACCATTATGCACCTCCCTCCCTTTGGCAGTTAGGATACTCTGTTCCATATCATAGTAATTAAAATATGTATCATACCTCATATCATGGCCCTGTCAAAATTTATCCTCTTCTCTGGTGCCCAGCACAGTGCTTTGTATGTGTCAATATGTATACTTTGTACATGGTTCTATCTATGCTGGCCCTCTTGTGCATGCATAGTCTGCACCCTGTGGGCCTTCTCCTCCTGTGACACTCTTTTCTATACATCTGGCATATAATAAGAGTTGGCAGAATGGAAGGAAAAGGTTGCGGGGAGAAAAGAATTAATTTATGGTTAGTGGCAGAGCATCAAGGGAAAACAGAAAACAGGAGTCTCTTCTTTCACTCTCATCACTTAAAAATAGTTGATGCCATTGGGACAGCAGAAAATAATCCAGAAGATACTGCTTCCAGCTGAAGTGGAAGAAGAGGCAGAATCTAACTTCTTTCTGTACTGCCCAACCTGGAGTAGGAAGAGAGGGATGCTTCTTATTTGACCAAGATGTTGGATTCTTCAGGGAGGCTCCGGACCAGCCTTCCTTTTCTCTGTAGAGCTCCCTATGACTTGGAACAGGACAGGGAACAAGAAAGAAGGTTATTGATCCCTTAGGAGAAATCTACTGCTTCCCAGCTGTATAAAATGCTGATGAGCCATTTGTTCTGTGAACTAAAGTTTCCTCCATCTATAAAAAAGGAATTTAATTCTTGATCTGCTTTATAAGGATGTTTTAAGGACAAAATGAGATGATATATGTAAGTCCTTTGGTAGGGTGGTGTTTTAGGAATCACCTCTAAAGGAGGCAATATGGGAAAAGAGAAAAATGCAGGACTTGGAATCAGGAGACCTATGTTTAAATGCTAACTTCTTTGCTTAGTGTCTGTTTTGTCTTGTATAAGCAATAAGTAACTCAGGAATAATTATGAAAGGCAGCAGCACAGAGGTGTCAAACACACTGCCCACTGAACCAGATTAAAATGCAATATTTAACAAAATAAAAATACAATAGAACATTTGTTGTTCATCATCCAACTGTTCTTGATTCCATCTGGGATTTTCTTGGCAAAGATACTGGAGTGGTTTGCCATTTCCTTCTCCAGTTCATTTTTACAGATGAGAAAACTGAGATAAACGGGGTAAGTGATTTGCTCAGGGTCACATATCTGCCAAGTATCTGAGGCTGGATTTGAACTTGAATATTCCTGACTCCAGGTCCAGCATTGGCTGCACCACCTAGATAACTGCCCCAAGACAGAACATAAATAATGTTAATATGTGATTTTCTAAGACTGCAGGGATCGGACCCATTTCTATTTCAGTTTGGCACCACTGGTATAGCCCATAGAGGTCTGACTTTGGAATGTGGAAGACCAGGGTTCACATTCTACCTCTGACACGTTAACTGGTCAACGTCCAGTGATACTGGACAAGTCATTTAGCTTCTCATTGCTATATCACGCTCTCTAAGACTATAATCAGAAAAGTACTTGCTGATCAGCATTGATAGAAGGACTCGCCTACACCAGTGAAGTCACAGATTTAGACTAGCAATAGTAACTGCTACAACTGATATTTGCATAGCACTTTGAGGTTAACAAGGCACTTTTCATTGGAGCATCTTGTTTAACCTCTAAGAGGATTAGTTTTCCCATGGTAAACGGGTTGATAGTACAGGTATAGTACATATAGTAACAGGGGGGTGGGGATGGGGAAATGCATTGTAAACTGTAAAGCATTGTGGAAAGGTGAGTTACTGTCATCGTCATCTTCCTCATTATTATTCCATCCAATTTGGGGCTTGAGGAAAGAAAAAAGAGGGACTTTTACATGATAACTTTATTATATATTTAGAAGGAATAGCAAGTTGTACCTAGTAGATTTGTAGTTTCCTGTTCAATCTTCTTTTTTATTATACTGTGTTATGGAAATTCTTATTTTATGCCATACATTAAAAATAAATAAAAATTTTTAAAAAGGAAGTGACTCTAGAACCCTGAGAAAGTAATATAACCTTCTTCACTCTGAGAAAAAAAATAAAATAAATCTCTGTGTCTCCTGAAATCCTCTCTGAGTTGGGTTGGCCCCAGTCTGATGAGCTCTGCTCCACGTGAGGCTAGATGAATTAGTCTCAGAGTGGGTCTGCATTCAGGAAAACAGTAGTGTTTTTGTGGACAACTCCAAAGGTTCCACATCTCAAGCACTGAGGATTGAACAGTGCTGGTGGCTTGGCTTCTTTCCTGCAGTAGTTTCTTTAGCATTCACTTTGAGATCATTTCTCGAAAGATGAACCCCCTTGATAATTATGCTTAATTAGTGGAACCATCCATCTGAGGGATGGATATATTCATGTGAATAAGTTGCATCATGGAAATTATTCTGGTCCCTGCAAACTTATGACATGATGGTTCACCCCTGGAACACAACGGCCCTCTGCCAGTCAGGTGCCTGTTGATGGTGCTACTGGAAGAGGGAGAGAAGGAGGAAGAAGGGAGTATCTCTTATGGGAAAGCAAATCAAAAAGTGTGAAGGAGCTGTGTGGTTCTGGAAGAGTGTGTGTGTGTGTGTGAGTGTGTGTGTGTGTCTGTGTCTGTGTCTGTGTCTATGTGTGTGTCTGTATGTGTAAGAGAGAGCTCTGCTCCTTCCCGGCCCTTGTCTGCTTTCTCTTCCCTGGTGGGTTGTACCATCGTAGAAGCAGCACAGATTTAGACTCAGGAGACTTGGCTTCTAGTCTTGGTTCTTTTACTTACTAACTCTGTGACTCCAGGTCAGTCATTTCCCTTTGTGCTTCAAGCTCCTCCTTTGTAAAATGAGTGGCCTGGATAAAAGCATCTCTAAGGTCCCTTCCAGGCAAATGTCCCGTAATTTTTAGATTCATGACCCTTGCACTAATATTTTATAGGACTGTTGTGAGACAAGCACTTTGCAAATCTTGAAACGCTGTGTTGTGTTTTTTTTAAACACAGTGTAATTGTGAATTATTATTATTGTGGTGATGGTTGTTTTTCATAATCCTTCGGATAAGAAGCATGGGACAGTGAAAAACATCCTGGATTTGGAGTCAAGGTTTACATTCTTACTCTGCTACGTATTACTTGTGTGACCTTGAACTCGCCACTAGTCATTTCTGAACCTCCATTTCCTTATCTGTAAAGTGTAGTGGCTGGACTACATGAGTGCCAAACTCCTTACACCTCTGAAGTCTAAATATCGTTTCTTTATTTTATTTTATTTTTAATTTATGGAATAAAACACCATTTCCATAGCATAGTGAAGATGATTGTATATGAAACTTCAAATTTGCTATGCATAACTTGCTATTCCTTTGAAATATACAACAAAGTTATCATGTACATTTCTTTTTTTTCCCTTCCCTCCCCACAAAATTGTTGAGAAAACTAGGGAGCAGTATGGTAGAAGCTGGGCATGAACCAATATATCACACCATCTGTCAGGATAAGGTCAAAATGTATACATGACCTAGATACAAAAAGAGATTTTACAAGAAAATTAAAAAAACATGGAACACATTACTTAGCAGACTTAAGGATAAGTGAACAATTTATGAATAAACAAGAGATAGTTAAATATAAATTTAGGTATAAATATCTTTTTATACGGTGGTAGAATTGTGATGTTAGAGTTAGAAGATCTGATTTGAAGCTGTTCCCAGGTCTATCCTCTCAGTTTCCTTAATTTGTAAGATAAAAAAAGTTTTTTATTAAATGAGAGATAACAAGAGTTCTGGACCTAGTCACTAGACCTGGGATAGAATTCTGGGATTTCTCCTTAGCTGTGTTACCTTCCTAGATTTTCTTCTCTTCTCTGAGCCTTAGTTGCCTTGTATAAAATGAAGGGGGCTAGACTAAACTATCTCTGAGGTCATTTCCCTTTCTGTTATTCTGAGAATGTTTGATTAAGAAGGCAGTTCCTTGGGAATGGAAGAGGGCTTCCTCCCCCCTCCCCATATGTGTGTATATATGTATGTACGTGTGTGTATGTGTGTGTGTGTGTGTGTGTGTGTGTCCCTGTGTATCCCCCAGGCATTCTATGTCCTTAGAGCTGTCCAGCAGGTCGACGTAGGCCACCTATATGCTTATCACACCAGCCCTGTTCCTTTCCACACAGGTAACAACTTCCTCAGGAAGCAAATGCTTTTCCTGCCGATCTGCAGCTGAGCGGGATAAATGGATGGAGAACCTTCGGCGAGCTGTGCATCCAAACAAGGTAAAAATCTGGGATTGGGTGGGTGGCTTAGTCCCTGCGTCTCCTCTCCCTCTCGGAGCATAGTGCCATTTGTGGGAAATACCCTACTTTGGTCAGACTTCAACACTGGTGGCAGGCTATATCATCTGTACCCAGGTGGGGAGATTGAAATTAGATCTGCAGAAGTACAGAAGGGTGGAGAACACAAGAATGTGGAAGGAAGTGATTACATCAGGAATAGGTTGAGGGCAGTTTTGTGTGGAGGTATAGGACTCGACAGGATGATAAAATGTACTCTCCTGAGGCACATGCTGACCCATGATTTGACATTTTACTGGGCATCCAGGTTCCTTTCCAGCTATGTCTCCTGTGGTTCTCTCTAACCTGGGCATGAAGGATTGGGGTGCAATATCAAATTAACCATGTTGAAATTAAATAGTCCCTGGCATCTCATCCTAGTTTTGTTATTGATCACTCTTTTCAGTTATGTCCAACTCTTCATGACTCCATTTGAGGTTTTCTTGGCAAAGATACTAGAATGGTTTGCCATTTCCTTCTCCAGCTCATTTTACAGGTGAGGAAACTGAGGCAAACAGGGTTAAGTGACTTGCCCAGGGTCACACAGCTAATAAGTGTTTGAAGCCAGATTTTAACTCAGAGGGATGCGTCTTCCTGACTCCAGGCCCAGCACCATATCCACTGTGCCACCTATCTGCCCCATCTCATCCTAGAGATCCCCACATTTGCTGGGGAAAGAAATGTTTTTTTCAGCCATGGTTAAAATCTCTGGTGACTACAGAAACAATTTGAGTTTTCAGAGGTTTTAAAAACCTATTAGGAAGGGGGGATGCCCTTTCCAAATATTCCCTTTCACTACCATGCCTTCATTCTCTCTGAAACCCTGTGCTTTCCAGTTCAAGTTCTTTGCAATCTCCCTCTCTCTCTTTCTCTCTCCTCATTAAAAACCATAGAAAGTGGGAGTTAGAAGGGATTTTTAGAAAAGAAAATGAAAAATATTAGCTTCTTAAAGCTGAAAGATACTTTACAACATAGAATGTGAAAACATGGGGCATAAAATGTGAGAACCAGATGGGACCTTAAACATCATCTAATCCAACATTCTCATTGATCTAGTGAGGACCGTGAGGCCCAAGAATGTTAAGTGAATTGACCAAGGTCTAGTTTGTGACATGAGGAAGAATTAGAACCTGAATCCCCTGATTCTCAGTTCACTCTTATTTTTACTGTGACCTGCTACCTCTTTTTATACAATTCTGTTAAAATAATCTGCTTTATTGTTTTAGGACCCAAAAGATGGCTTCTTGTCTAATTTTTCACAAGACATTATTATTGGCCATGTGTCGTTTTAGGTTAATTTGTTTCTCACTTTAAAATATGAAGTTGAGGACAATCCAGAAATTAGAAGAAACGAAGGGTTTATAGAGGATCCACTAACCTACTCTTCTTTTTATACCAAATTCACAGTACATTTTGGCAATTTCAATATCAGACAATTTCAGACAGCCACACCAGATGAGTTTGTCTTAGTTTCTCAGTCTGTAAAATGAAGAGGTTGAACACGATGACCTCTAAGGTCAATTATAGGCCTAACATTCTCTGTTTTATGTTCTAATTTTCTGTTTTTCATAGACCCAATTATAACATTCTCCGTTCTTTGTTCTCATTTCTGATGTCTCTTCCAGCTCCAAAAATTTTAAGTTCTCTGTTTTAACCTAGTATGTTTTAAGGTTTTTCCCAGCTCTGACATTTGATGACTCTAATTAATTCTAGTTAGTTAGGCCATTTAAAAAAATGTAGGAAGATTACCACCTCTGCCAGTGGGTTGATTGGAGCGGATAGTGGAGAGGAAAGGGAATCATTGCTTCCTGCCTAATGTCTCTGACTGTCCATGTGCTCCTTAGGACAACAGTCGGAGGGTGGAGCACATGCTGAAGCTCTGGGTCATCGAAGCAAAGGACCTTCCAGCCAAGAAGAAGTATTTATGTGAACTGTGCCTGGATGATGTCCTTTATGCACGGACTACATGTAAGCTAAAGACAGATAATGTCTTCTGGGGGGAACACTTTGAGTTCAACAATCTGCCACCACTCAGGAATATCACAGTGCACTTGTACAAGGAGACTGACAAGAAGAAGAAAAAGGACAAGAACAACTACCTGGGGCTGGTGAACCTGGCCGTGGCCTCAGTGTCGGGGAGGCAGTTTGTGGAGAAGTGGTACCCTGTAGTGACACCCAACCCCAAGGGCAAGAGTCCTGGCCCCATGATCCGTATCAAGTCCCGATACCAGACTGTCAGCATCCTTCCTATGGAGATGTATAAGGAATTTGCTGAGTATATCACCAACAACTATATGGCTCTGTGCTCTGCGCTAGAACCTGTGCTGAGTGTCAAGAACAAGGAGGAGATGGCATCAGCCCTGGTGCACATCCTGCAGAGCACGGGGAAGGCAAAGGTACAAGCCAAACACTGCATGTCTTTCATGCCCCAGCTAGGTATATGTGTACAGCTCGCGTGCGTGCACGCACACGTACTCCTATGGAAAGCACAGTTCTTACTGATGACCCTTGACTCAGGGCCTGCAGTCCTAAAGGAGATGTGTAAATAAGCCAGTTGTCACCTAGAGTTTGCTTTCCCTCCCTCTCTCCAAGGAGAGAGTACAGGTTGTCCCAAGCCCAGAGTTTGGGAGACAGAATTTTAGGACATACAACATAAAAAGTTGAGCTGGAAGGACCTTAGAACATAAAATTTCAACACTGGAAGAGACTTTAGGACATTGAGTGCTAAAATATAGAGTCATAGAATGAATGTAATAATCCCAACTAGCTTTTCCATAGCTCTTCCTAGGTGCCCGGCACTGTGCTAAGTGCTTGACAGTTATTACTCGTTTAATCCTCACAACAGCCCTGGAAGGTGGGGGCTGTTATCACCATTTTACAGTTGAGGAAACTGAAGCAAAGCCCAGCATCACACAGCTAGTGAGTATCTGAAGCCAGACTTGAACACAGGTCTTCCTGACTTCATTCTCAGTGCCCTATCCGCCACAACACATAGTTGTAAGGACTTTGAGGGAATTTAGAGACCGTGTAATCCAGGGACTTTTAACTGGAGGTCTATCAGCTTTTTAAATGGGGTGTGCGTGCGCGCGCGCGTGTGTGTGTGTGTGTGTGTGTGTGTGTGTGTGTGTGTGTGTACACATATATATCTGCATTTCAATGTAATTGCTTCCTTTTGTAATCCTATGTGTTTTATCTATTTAAAAAACGTTATTCTAAAAAAAGGTCTATATACTTCGCTAGACTGACAGGGTGGGCACCCCAACGCATAAAAGGTGAAGAATTCCTCATCTTGTCAAACACTCTCATTTTATAGATGAGAAAATGGGATCTCCAAGAAGTAAATTGGCATGTCCAAGGTAATGAAGCTAAGAATAAAACTCAGGTGTGACTCAATGCAATTTTCACTGCTTCAGAGCTGCCTCCTGGTGAAATTCCTACCTGTAGGGACTTCTTTGCACATAGTCCTATTGATGAGGCTTAGAGAACTAACTGACCTCAGACCCACTCTCCAGATTACATGTGTATACAGCAGGTGCGGGACTAAATATTACTTCTAGGTTCTTGCCTTTAGGAGAGGACCATGACTGTTTTAGAATTTGGGGTTCTAGTCTAACATATGAAGGGACAGGGATGGTGATGTGGAGACTTCTTCCTCCCTGAAACCAGACTGGCTACATTGGAAGTTAGATACTTTAACTTTCTTCTTCTTATGGACTATCAGTACAATAAGGGATTTCAAAGATCACTTTGTCCAGCCCTTTTATTTTACTTAAGGGTTAAAACAGAGAAACTGAGGCCCATAAAAAGGCACTGTCCTTCCATGGGTTACACAGTGAGTTAATGGCAAAATCCAATCTTTTTACTCCAGGAGCAGGGCTCTTTCTACCAAGATAAGCAGCCTCTCCTCTCCTTTGAGTATACCCAGATCAAAGCCTCTGTCAGAGTCCCAATTAACTGAACTATTCGTTACTAAGAAGGTTAGTCAGCACTTGGGGAGGAGGATAATTTGTTGGGCAAGTAGGAAACTGTCTCTCCCCTGCTGGCTCTGTTGAACCTGCTGGTACCTGCTCATTACTGAAGATTAATGCCATCTGAAATGGTTGATATTCAAGATGGGGGAGGAGGGGCTACTGCCCCCAGTTCTGATCTGGTAGACCTTGCTTCTGGAAGCTGGGTCAGCAGCCAGTATCCTGGGCCTCAGCCTCTGACATTGCTTCTTCCCACTCTGGAGAGTGTAAAAAACCAAGTCCCTTGCCCACATTTAAGGACATCCTCCATACGACCTTAGCATGAGAAGCAGAGGTGGCCACAAAACATACGAGAGAGTCAGTTCAATGTAGTAAAAAGAGCAATAGAATTGGTGTCAAAGGACCTAGATTTGAGTCCTGCTGTGTATTAACAACTTGGACAAGTTACTTCTCTGTTTTGGCCTCAATTCATAAAATAAGGGGGGTTAAACCAGTTGGTCTCCTAAGTTTCCTTCCAGCTTCTATGCATTCTGTGCATCTATGACATGGATTTTATGACTCTCTACCATTCTTTCTGCTCTTCTGATCTGTCTCCCTCATAACTTACGTGTTTCCCTGCCTCTTGTATCATGCTCACATACACCCTGCTTCTGACCTGTTACCTCCATAAAGAAGGAGATCTTTCTCCTCCTCCCTCTTGGGGACCAAATCCCAAACCAAGTCAATCTATTCCATCCTGAGATTAGACACTGGAAAGAGTAACTGTGTTGACTGGGTTACTTCACCTTGTAGCCTAAGGAGGCTGATTTTTCCAACCAGTACATCTGTCATCCACTCTCTAAAATGGGTGCTATTTAATCCTCAGTTGTAGGGGATATCTTGTGAGTCTTGTGAACAAGCTATGGCAGCTGCCTTCAGACCTTATGGAACAAGAAAGAAAGACACAAACCTCAACTCATTTAGAGAAATCAGATCTGTCCCCCCAATTCATTTAGAGAAGCCAGATCTGTCCCCCCGCATCAACCTGAGGTTCATTTGAAGGGAAACCTGGTACCAGGTGCCAAGAAAAAAATAGTCAGAAAAACAACCCTAATACACTGGGCTTTGGGCAGAAGATAAGATCTATGGTTCAAGCTTGTTCACTAAGCTGATAAATACATTAGGGACTCAGTCTCACTGAATCCATCAATGCAACTGTCCCTGGAGGAGTACCTGCCTCTCTCATATTTAAATACAATTAGATTGTTGATCATAAGATTTAGAGCAGGAAAAGGACCTTAAGAATGAATCTCTTCTAACCTTCCCATTTTACTGATGATAAGTTAAATACTTGCCCAAGATCATACAGCAACAAGTAACTGAGCCAGGATTTGATCCCAGGCCTTGTGATTCCACTTCATATTAGCAACTTTGTGGGAAATGTGAGTTAAATGTATCCCTTACCTTTCACTTTCTAAACTTCAGTTGTCTTCTGTTTTACACAAAGGAGTTGGACTGGGTGATATCTATGGTCCTTTTGGTGCTAACATTTTTGAGTTTATGTTCTCCATCTGAAAGCCTTGATTTAAATCTGGATCCCAGCCCATTGCAGTCCTACCCTTCAAGGCCAAGACTAACAGCTGGGATCCAGGTAACTAAATCTTGAGCTAGTTTTCTTTGTACCTTACTCACTCCCCCTCCATTCTTATTTCCTTTCCCCTCCAAAAAAAAAAAGGCTCATTTCCCTCTCAAAAACCACAACAGAACATTGAATAGGAGTGATTGATGGACTTCGAAGAATCAACCTTTGGACCATCCAGCTCACAGGATAAATCACTACCAGAACATCCCTCAAAAAGATTTTTTCCCTCTTTACACCCACTATCATTCCTGGTGGGGCGGCATAACTAATGCTTGCTGTGGGATAAGAAGTGAAAAGTGTGATCGTGGTGTTCTGCCTGCCTGAGCTCATAAGAAGGTCACAGTCATTCATTTCTTGTGCTAATGCTCCAGGCAGTATGTTTTCCTTGATGCTATCAGTAAAGCAGAGCTGCTGTAGAGGTTGAAAGTCAAACCTTCCTTTTTGTAAATGATTGCCCCTGCTTCTGCTTTGCAAGTATTCACTATATGTAAGATCTTGGACAGGTCATTTGCCTTTCTGAGCCCCAGTTGTTCATTTATAAAATCAGGGGAATTGTTAGCATAGAGTAGAAACTAGAGGTAGCCGTGAAGTCAGACATGGGTTTAAGTCCTGATCTTTAGCTAATATTGGCATGTGATCCATGGTAAGTAACTTAACCTTTTGGTTTTCCAGTCAAATCTCTAAGATTGTAAATTGATGAGTAGTTGCTGATCTGCCTTAGTAGAGGGTTTTATCTTCACTAGTACAGTAGTTCCTTCCATTAATTAAATCACAAGGCTAGACCTCTCTCCCTCAAAAAAATTAAGACATTGATCTTTCTTAGGCTCCTTCCAACTTCAAATCCAATATCTCTTCCCCGTACCCTTGCTGATGGTTCAAGAGGTCCCCCCAGGGAGACCAGTCCTAGGTGTCTTTCTCAGTCACACAACTAATAAATTGCAATGCCAAGGCTCAAACGAAGGTCTCCTGATTCTAAAACCAGTAGTCTTTCCACTACACCATACTGCTATGGACAGGTTTAATGATATTTTGTGAAGATGAGTTCTCAAATAGATTTTTTTTTTCCTCTGTCTTAAAAGGGAAAGAAATAAATAAGAAATAGGTTCCTAAGAGGCTCAATTCCTCAATGACCAGAGTAGAAATGGTTGCCAAAGAGAATGGCAAGGGAATCCTTTTTCCCCATTGATCAGTCTTATATAAGCACCAGCCATTAAATCTACTGGGGGGTTCTACATGGTGTCCAGAAAAATATATCTGGGTGTGTGTGGGGGGGTGTGGAGGTGTGTTTGAGGGGGAATGACACAGGCAGAACAACTTTCAAAGAAAACCATATCTGAGCTTTTAGAAGAAGGGAGGGATAAGGTCTGTGGCTCAAGGCATTAAATCTGGGATAAGCATTTAATTACAAAGGTAAACATATATTTTTATTTGTTTCTAGGTCAAGGATATTTGTGCATTTGCATGTTAATTTATATAATGATGGTAGGAGGGGTAGAGAGGGACTTTTATGTCTGGTTTATTCTGTCTTAAGAGGTCTTCAAACAGAACTCTGGACCAAGAGTCAGGAGACCCATTTACTAGTTTTATGACTTTAGGCAAGTCATTGCCCCTCATGAAGCCTCAGTATCCTCATTCATAAAATGAGGCAGTTATGCTATGTCTATGGTCCCTTCAAACTCTGTATTCTAACATTCTCTGTTCTAAAGTCTTTCCCAGTTTAAAAGAAAAGATCCTGCAATTTTGTGATACCCAAGAGCCAGCCTTTTACTCTATCACCCTGACAAGGTTCCTCTGGGCTACCCCTAGAGTTATGGCTGTGTCAGGGTTCCCATTATCAGATCAACATTTCAGTTGCCACAACCAGGCTATAAAACCAACCAACCCACCCGCCTGAAGCTTCTTGGCCTTCTGGGGCTCAGCCCAAGGGTCTAATTCTGTTACAACATTCATGAAAATTAATTTGGATCCTTTAAGTAGCAGTGGCAGAGTAGGAGAGGAAGAAAGAGGGTGTTACTCAGAGTGAGGGCCCTTTGGGAAAGTCAGCTTTGATATACACAGTGCTGACACCAGGGCAAGTCAGCAGGAGGAAAGGCTCAGCCTTCAATAAGAAAGGAGGGACCAAGGATAGACAAGAAAGAACCATGCAGCACACTTTCTTTCCCTTGACTTTATTGTTAACGATCAATACCCAATCTGTAGGGAAACCCCCAGGTGGAAGCAGGGAAAGGTTTTGCTGCCTCTTATCATCCTCAGTCCAGTATTATTTTTACAGTTACGTTCCATCTCAGCTTCTTTAAGGCCCTTCACATCACTGTGAAATGTCAGAGTTGGAAGAAATCTTAGAACACAGAATGAACCTTGGAGAACCAACCCCTTCATTTTGCAGGGAGAGAAATTGTGGCCCAGGGAAGGAAAGTGACTTGCCCAAGGTGATACATTTTAGTTAATGACAGAGCAGGGGCTGGAACCCATCTGCAGTCATAGAATGATAGCACCTTAGAACTTGAAGGTACTGGTTTCCATGCAATGTCAGAACTGAAAGAGAACTTAAAGACCCCATACTTTTTTTTTTTTACAGATGAGGAAACTGAAGCACCCAGATTATTCCAAGGTCACTCAATGATTTAGCTTCAATATCATTATTAGAACCCAGGTCTCCTGACTTCCAGGTTAGCATTTTCCCCCGTACTATGTTTAAATTCTTAGAATTGAAAGAAACCTGAGAAGTTCTCTGGTCCAAACTCCCATCTAGTGCAGGGACCTTCTGTCACATCCCTAACTAAGGAGCTCTTCTCTCCTGGGGTTCTGTGGATGGAATTGGCAGGGCTCTCTGTAAAGGGAGAGGTCCTTCTGCCATACTACTTGGACCATCTGGATTCGGATATTTCTTGTTCTCTGAAAGTAAGTTTCACCTGGAATTAGAAAAGATTGGAGTCTCAGGAATTATTTGAGACGTTGTTTTTCACAGAATAGGTTCCCGATGGAACTGTCTCAATCTGTCTAGTAGGTCCAGGGAGATAAAGGCAGCACTGATATGGCCCCATGCAATATAATTATAGAAAGATAGTTAGATGTCTGGAGAAATATTCCCTGGGGGGCACTCCCTCACACCTGGGTTCAGTCAGCCACGAGAGCTGGAGCTCCACTATGAAAGGTGTGTGCATGTGTACATATATATGTGCATGTATGCATATTTATTTGTATATATGAATTTCATCTGTATGGTTACAGAATAACTGCTAATCAACCATAGACTTCAAATCCTAAAACTTTAAATTGGAAGGCAAATCAGTTTCCCCATTCTTAAAATGTTATTTTTACTCTTTTTAAATATCATTAAATAATATAATATTATATCACAACAAATATCATTATTAAATATCATCCCTTATGACAAGTATAGCCCTGCGAAATAAATGGATACATTGGTCATGTCTACACCTCAGTTTGCCCCTATAGTCTTCTAGCCATGCTTCATAATCAGTCCACTGGATTGATCAGAATTTTAAAGTCTTTCAGTGTTTTTTTCCTTTATATTCTTGTGGGTATTGTGTAATTCAACCTCCTGGCTCTTCTTACTTTGCTACGAATCAATTCAGATGTTTCAATTTTTCTGAATTCTTCATAGTCATAATTTCATATGGTGAAATAATTTGCTCCATTATATTCATATGCCAGTTGGTCTAGCCCTTCCCCAGGTGATCAGTATCCATTTTTCATCCCATTCTTTGCTACTACAAAAAGTGTTAATGTGCATATTTTTGTTTCTATGAGACTTTTCCATCTCTGATATACTTGATGTATACGCCTAGTCATATTGTATTGCTGGGTCAATAAGATTTTTTTTTTCCACATTGTGTGACTTTTTTAGTACAGATGCTTCGATAGGGAATAAGCCAATTCACAGCACTATCAACAATCTATCAGTGTACCTGTCTTTCCACAGCCCTTCCAAAATTTACCATTTTTATCTTCTCAAATTGATGGGCATTTAGTAAGTACTTGAAATTGATCCATTATGTGCTAAGCTCTAGTCTAGGGAAATAAAGAAAAGCAAAAAAAAAATGTGTGTGTGTGTGTGTGTGTGTGTGTGTGTGTGTGTATGTATGTATGTATTGACAGTTTTCCATCTTCAAAGTGAGGTTGGGCTACATGATCTCATAAGGTCCCTTCCAGATTTTATTTGAGAACAGGGACTATTTTTGTGTTAGTATCCTAGTACCTGGCACATAGTAAGTAAAAGCTTATAGACTGTTTTGTGAAAACTTAGGGGAACAGAGCCAAATCTGTAAAGCAAATCAGTCTGGGAGTCGGAGGATGAACCTGACTTGTGTGACTTTAGACAAGTCATTTTCTTCCTTTCTGTGACATTTTTTTCTCTTCTCTGTTTCCACATCTCTTTTTCCTTTTCTCCCACTGTTTCATTCTTGCTACCTTCCTTCTCACTCCTGTTTTGTTCAATATATCCATCTTCTTTCATCCCATCCCTATTCCTTCTCCACTATCTGCAGTGTTGCTAGAAGGCTTTCCTTGTTACCAGTTTCTCTTCTCTCTTTTAAGGAAACTTCACCCCCACCATCACCTTTATCCCCAGAAGCCAGGAGAGCTAATGGTGGGAGTGAAACAGGGAGGAAGGGGGTTTTGTTCCCCTACAGGGATTTTACAGGAAGCTCTGAATGGATGGGTGTTGATGGATTTCTTTTTTAAGCCTCTTCTGCCGAGGGGAGGTTTTTCCCTCTTGGTGTTTTCCCCAGAAACATACTGTGAAGGGGATCTGACAACAGCCATTTATTCTCTGTAGTGAAAAATACAAAGGCACCAAGTTCAGTCCTTCTAAGAAAGCGAAGGCAGCTTTCCCTGGTGCTAGCAGGGCTAGCTTGTTTTCCTGAGCAGCTGTGATATCGAGGATCCTCTAATCTTAGAGTCCTAGAATCCCCAAATTCTCTGAATCTTAAAATATTAGAAGAGAGTTGGAAAAAACTTTTTTCAAGGCAGTCCAGCCCAATTCCATATTCCATACTCTGTACTTCTCCAGCATCCACAGCAGATGATTATCCTTTCCTCTGCTTGAATACTGGCAGTGATAAGCGGGTCATTACTTATCTAGGCAATGTTTCGGGATAGTTCTGATTAAGTTCTTCCTTAAAATAGAGACAGAATCTGCTTCCCTGTAACTTTGGTGCAGTGGATAGAGCACCAGTGCAAGAGTCATGAGGACCTGAGTTCAAATTTCACCTCAGACACTTGACACTCACTAGCTGTGTGACCTTGGGCAAGTCACTTAATCCCAATTGCCTCATCCTGGGTCATCTGTAGTCATCCTGATGAATATCTGGTCACTGGATTCAGATGGCTCTGGAGGAGAAGTGAGGCTGGTGACCTGCACAGCCCGCCCTCACTCAAAACAAAGTCAAGTGCAAGTCATGTCATTATTTTTCTGATGGCATGGTCTTCTTCGGCAACGAAGGATAAACGCACCTATTGATCTTAGTTCTGCCTTCTCGGGCTAAGCTAAAGAGCTATAGTTCTTTTTCCATAGGACAGGCCTTCAAATATTTGTATTCAGTCAACCAACATTTATTTACATGCCTACTATGTGCCAGGCACTCTATTAAGGGCTGGGTAGCCTCATATTCATGTCTCTCCTCCACACATCTTTCCCTTTACTTCCCCCACCTCCCCCAAATCCCCACCCTTGAAAGTCACCCCCTTAGAACAGTCTTGGCTTAGACCAAAGCAGGAAGGCCATTGTCCTCTAGCTAAGTTTGTCTGAATAGGGACCAGAAAAACAGAGAGAAGTCACCCAGCAACTTTAGCTGTCACCTCTCCTCAGCAGAGCCCAAGTCAAGCACTGGGGCTGAAGGGGACATTGGCCTCTAAAATTCCCAGAAATCAGATTTAGGAACTTAGAACCCACCTGACAGGTAGTGGCAGCAGAGGAAGACTCAGAGCATGTCTAGAGTTCTATCAAATGGTTCTGTTGCTAAGGGGCGAGGGTGGGTATACAGTCTTCATGCTTATAATTTGAACCTGTTTACTATACACATATCAGTTGGGTCAAAGCTGAGTGAGCTTGAGCCTGTGCATATCAGAGATTAGGTGGGGACTGGTTCAGTTCTGGTCCCAGCAAGGAATTTTTTTTCCCTTCCTTGGGAAGACAGGATTTGGAATCAGAGGACCTGGGTTCAAAGTTGAACTGCTATTTACTGGCAGTGTGAGCTTGGACAAGTTACTTAGCTTCTGTGGGCCTCAATTTCCTCATCTGTAAAATAAAGAATTGGACTAGGTAATCTCTTAAGGTCTCTTTCAACTCTAAATCCTATGATCTTGGTTCAGACTAGAACAGGAAGATGCTGGTGAGGGGGAGAGAACTATGGAACCTGAGAGGGTCTGACTTGGTTCCAGATCACCTTTTGTTCCCTCACTGAGCATGATATCCCTCTACTCAAAGTCAAGAGAGGTCAAATCCTAGGAAACTGGGCAGAAATTGGGGTGGGCAGAGGCCTGAAGTTGGGGCCCCATCTCCCTTATCAGACTTTTTAGGTAGTGACGACACAGAATAATTCACATTTGTATTCTGCTTTAAGATTAATGAAGCACTTGCCTCTGAAATAGGTAGAGGAGACATTTTTGTCCTCATTTTGCATTGACTGGACCCCTAAAGAAGTTCAGTGACTGGTACACAGGCAGTGTTTCAGCAGAGGTATGTAGCCAGGCCTCTGGATCCCATCTCTCTCACTACACTGTGTTGCCAGAGACTTGAACCCCATTTCTAACACTAATAGGGATCTTGAGGGATCTTGCAGTAGGAACCTGGTGTGTTGGGGTGAGAAGAGCCCCACTGTCAGACAGGAAAAACCCTATCTACTTCCCACCAGGACAGAATGTATTCCCCTCAATTCAGGCCCCCAATTCACTCCCCTCTGCAGGACTTCCTCACAGACCTGATGATGTCCGAGGTGGACCGCTGTGGGGAGAATGAGCACCTCATCTTCCGAGAGAACACTTTAGCCACCAAGGCCATTGAGGAATATCTTAAGCTGGTGGGCCAGAAGTACCTGCAGGATGCCTTAGGTTGGTGTCACTGGACATGGAGCCAGGGATGGGAAGGAGGGGGGCTGTGTGAGGCCTAGGGGATCATCCAGAATGGGGTGGGGGAGGATGAGTTATGGCTCATAACCTGAAGAAGCTCCTGGTATGAGAGGGAGACAGAGCCTTTACTCTTTCTCCAGTGGCTCCTGTTCTAAGGGGAGAGACCCTTTTCCCCCACCACACCTCAAATTTAATGATGTTGTTACCTGAGGCTACCTTCCCACACAGCCCAGGGGACCTCACACCATCTGCCCATGGTGGGGACTCTTTGCAGGTGAGTTTATCAAAGCTTTGTATGAATCGGATGAGAATTGCGAAGTGGACCCCAGCAAGTGCTCATCCTCAGACCTCCCTGAGCACCAGAGTAACCTGAAGATGTGCTGTGAGCTGGCTTTCTGCAAGATCATCAACTCCTACTGGTCAGTGTGCCCTGTGCTATCCTCTACCTGTTACCCTTACAGCCCCAGCTATATACTGCTTCCTGTCCCCAGCCACATGCTGCTCCCTCCCTGCAACTCCCCCTTAGCCATTACCCTCTGTCCCTCACCTCCACCTGTGGCCCTCTGCCCTGCCACTGCCCTTACCCCCACCTGTTTCCCTTTCCCCCTTGCCTGCCTTGGGCCTTCAGTGGAGGTCACCTGGAAAGGCAGAGAAGAGGGACCTTCCTGGCTGTGGTGGAAAGAGCTTCTTCTTATTCACCCCCACATCCTCATGTCCATTCCTATAACATGGAATGGTTTACCAAGTTATTCACACCTGTCCCCTGCTCTCTCCAATTTGTAGGTCATCAGCACGTTAGCTACCTTATAGGGCTATTTATCATGAGGGTGAAATATTATAATAGCTTTTAAAGCACTTTGTAATAGAGAAAGTGATGGATAACTATCAACTCTTGTTATCACTGCCGCATTTACTGGGTGTAAACATGTCTTACTCAACTACTAGACATATGTGTTTGTTTAAAACTAGATCTTCCTACTTTGATCAGGCTGTTTGTGGGTCTGATGCCACTACTGATGGATGGAGAAGTTTTGATCTGCTCTATTTCTGATCTAAGCAGGTTCAGTCCCTCTCAGGCAGCCCAATGGATCCCTGCTCCTTGGGAGCTGACCATTAACATGGTATCAATATGCTCATCTTGGTGTAGGCACCAGCACAAACCATTGTAGCTCAGAATTCCCGACCTCCAGAACTCCTCCCATGCCTCCAGCTCTCATGTAGCTGGGATCACAGTCATGCGCTGCCACACCCAGCTGCTACTTTATTGTAGAGCTCAAAGGGATTGAACATTAGAGGTTCAACCTTTATTGGTGCCTGTATCCCTTGACTTTCAGTATTCCTTCCCACACTCCTTTTTCAGTATGAAAGGAATACTTTTTAGAATTTACTGTGTATATAGACCTAAATGAAAGAGAATTTTCAGGATGAAAGGAAATAAATTCTATAGTTTGACACACTTATTCACATAAGAGATAAAATAGATTGATTTCAACAAATATTCCTCCTTGATGAGCTTCTTGGGACCCCCATTTATAGGGGGTCAAAGCTGGATGGGATGAGAGAGATCACTTAGTCCAACCCTTTTTTTTTTCCTTGAGGTCCAGGGAAGCAGCTTAGCCTCTCATTCAGCTGGTAAAGGGTGCTGAGCTTAGACCCCAGGCCGGGGCTCTTACTCCTTTACAGTACAACCCTGTTGGAAGCTCTTTGAAGACAGAGATCATTTCCAGCTTATTTACAGATCTCCCTTATTCGATGCGGAGGACCATTGAATCCAGCCTCTTGGTTGGAGGAGGAGAAAGTTTGTGGTTAGACAGGCAGTGTTTTCTAGCATTCCTGCCTCCTCCTCACTCACCTTTCCTAGGGAATAATTCATGGGAGCCAGCAGGTGGAAACCTGGGATTGTTGGAACAGGCAAGATAAGGTAAAGCTCAGTCCAGGCTTTATATAGAACAGTGGCGTCTGCAGGCTGGCCGGGGCTATGGGAGGGAGAGCGAATGTGCTGGAAAGATGCACAATAACCCAAAATTGTTATAATTAGGGCATGATTTGGACATCTGGAAAGTTTCAGTGCAAGCAGAATTTCAGCAAGCGGCTGCTGCTCCCAGAAGAAAGCTGTGTGACGAATGATAGGCTCCTGCCCTACACAAAGCAGTGCTGGGATTTGTTAAAACAATTACTGCCTCCTTTCTTCAAAGCCCAGAGGAGAGTGAGGTTTCCCAGGACCCTGTGGGAAGGAGAACTTCTCCCTGCTGGTGCACCCAGATTCGTTGTGACAGGTTTTATTTTGAGACCCACACTTGCCTTAGCAGGGAGTTCAGAGGCAGGTGGGATGGGGGCAACACAAAAGCTAGGCTAGTCCTACTGGAAGAGGGGGAGGGAGTCCTGTTTGTGGGGGCAGCTTCTGAGTCTGATCTCTCTTTGTGAGGATTAAGGACTGGTAAATAAATATTCTGTTCATGTGGACCAGTAAGTAAACTTTCGTTGGTTCCCCATTATCCACTACATAAGTCCAGACTCCTTCCCCTAGCAATTGATGACCTCTATGGTCTGATCCCAACCTAGATCCTCAGAACTGAAAGGGATCTTAGCATGTAAAAGGATAGAACAGAAAACACAGAATGTCAGAGCTAGAAGGGACCTTAGAGTATACAATGGTAGCACATAGATCACTGAAAGTTGAGTTACAAGATCCATTAAAACTAGCATTTTGGACCTGGAAACAACTTCAGAACAGTGTTAGAACTGGGAAGGGCCTTAGAACTAAGAATGATAGAACATGAAGTCACCTTAGAATAAAGAAATTGATAAATGGAAGGGAATTTAAGGGTTATCTAATTCATCCTCATCACTTTACAGAAAAGGAAACTGAGACCCAGAGAGGGAGGCCATGTGTCCTGCCCAAGGTCATACAGTGGATGTAGTAGAACCAAGGTTTGAACCAAACTCTCCTGACTCTCACTTCCCCTCCAGGCTTGTCCTCTGTTCCTCCTCACCTAGAACCCTCTGGCCCAAACCTGACTTGTCTTCTAACTGGCCTTTAAGCTGAAGAGTCTCTTGGCTACGCTGGAGCTCTTTGGAGAGCTGAGGTCGTTCTCAGGGAACAGGGCCATGTCATGTGGCCTGATGATTCCAGGATGAGGTGTTTCAGGGATGAGTATTTGTTTTGACAAAGTGAAGCGGTATCCAAGAGACCAGAAGAAGGCTTTGTTTGGGTTTTCCTTGCTGTTTGCCAGGCCCAGACACCCGTTGGATAGGAAGGAGACCTAAGAAGTGAGGTGAGAGTACAGCCCATGTTTCCGTAGTGCTTGACATCAGGAATGTGCTATTCCCACTGTGCAGATAAGGGAGCTGAGGTTTAGGAAAGGACTTTCCCAAGACCATACAGCTAGTGAGTCAGAGCTGCTACTAGAATTCAGATCTTTGAAGTCCATGTTAAAGGTCCGTGTGTTGACGCCATCTCTGAAGTTCAGCTCAAGGTAATCCTCAGGGGCTCCCTTTCTTTTCCTGCAGTGTCTTCCCCCGGGAGCTGAAAGAAGTCTTTGCCTCCTGGAGGCAGGAATGTAGTAACCGGGGCCGGCCGGACATCAGCGAGCGCCTCATCAGTGCCTCCCTCTTCCTACGCTTCCTCTGCCCGGCCATCATGTCACCTTCCCTCTTCAGCCTGCTCCAGGAGTACCCAGATGACCGGACAGCTCGAACACTGACTCTTATTGCCAAGGTCACCCAGAACCTGGCCAACTTTGCCAAGTGAGTAGAATATCCCATTATAACAGATAAGTACAGGTGTGCAAGCATGCGTGCATGTGCATGCACACACACGCGCACACACACACACACTTCCTTTGTGGGAACCCAGGAAAGAACTCCTGCTACCCCAATGTAATTGTCATCACCACCTTTAATGACAGCTCCCATCTCTGACAATTTGAGGGCTCTTCTCACAGTAGCAGGCAGTCTGATGCAGAGCCAAGCTGATCAGGAGTCGAGTTGTAGCCTTCACAAGGTCAAAGTCTGACTGTGTGTCCCTGGGCAAGTCAGGTGACCTTCAGTGCCCTAGTGCTCTCTTTAATACTTTGTGGGGAGGGAAGAAACAAGGAAGGAAAAAGGAAAGGAAGATTTGCTATTATTATACCCATGTGACAGTTGTGGAAACTGAGATAGAGGTTAAGTGACTTGCCCAGGGTCACACAGCTTAGTTAAGTATATGTGGCTGGATTTGAAGGAGTTTTTTCATTCAGGAATTCCTCATACCAATGAAATCACAGGTCCAGTTCCTATCCTGTCTCATTCTATCTTGTCCTGTCCTCTCCCATCCCTATGAATTCTCTTTTCTCTCCTCTCCTTACTCTACCCCTGGGAGGTCAAGAGTGCAAACATTACTATTTTCATTTATCAGAGGGGAAACTGAGACTCAATCTCTTGGCAGTCAGTAACCATTCACTTTTCTCTGGTGTCTTACAGTTACAGAATAGTTTCTTCTACCTCTCATAGTTTTTGTGTCCTAGTTCAGCCACTTATAAACTCCATAACCTTGCAAACCCCTTCTGAGTTTCCATGTCTCCTCCATAAGATGAGTCTGAGGGTGATCAGTCTTCAGGGATATCTGCCCAGGTCCTGCACCTGGTTATTTGGGAAGAAGGCACCATCTTAACTTAAATAGACTTTGGAAATAGGAGCATTTACTCTTAGCGATGACAAATCACAGTGTTGGTTAAATGGCAGTTGAGTGGGTGTAGTTAACAGGTGCTGGAGCAGTGCAGTTGGATGGGAAGTGAGGGAAGGCTTCATGAAGATGAGCCCCAACTTCCAACAACAGAAAGAGCTACATCTGTGGAGAGGGCACCTTAAGAACCAAGACAGGAATAAGTTTAGTTTGTATGTCTTGGAGACAGCAGGGAGATTGGCAATCTTAGCTCCCAGTTTTATAAAATTTTACATGTCTTATGTCATCCGTGAGCCTTAGAAAAGCTCTGTGAGGGAGGGCTTAATCTTAATGAGGAGAAAATTGAGGTCTAATGAGGAGGAAGTGACTTATCCAAGGTCATACAGTTCGTATATGGCAACACTCACATGAGTCCCCATTTCTTTTGGCTTCAAATCAAGTGCTTTATGTTTCTTTTCTCTCTACCCCAAATATGGGCTCTAGGCTTTACAGATGGGCCATGGACTAGCTTGTAGGATCCAAGGCCAGGGTGATGGAAGACCTCCTGTAAGAGGGAAGAACAGCAGCCTATTTAGAAGGGCCCCAAAGTAATCATTCTGTTAGGCATTGCTCTCTCCAACACTCCACTGGGAAAATAGTGGGAGAGGACAAGTCTTTGAAAGGTCTGCCCCTTACACCATGTTCTTCTGATTCATGGCTCTTAGGCCCAACCTGGTCTCCTAAAAGTGACAATGGAAGGAAGTACAGTTCCGAGAATCTCTGGAACCAGGCTCCTTTGCACTCCCTGCCCTTCCCAGAATGCCAGAGCAGGTCCTCAAGTGTGGCTCCCCACTCTGTGCAAGCTATGTTGCCCCATGAGGTTGTCAAGAGGAATGAGTAAAGCAAAGTCCTGAACCATGAGACACTTTGACAGGACTTAGGGTGTTTTTTGCCACCATAATGCCTCCTTGTTGAGATGGGAGACAATAGATTTGTTCCTTTGGGACCTGCCCAAGAGGATATTCATGCAGTGCCAGCTGAATACATTTCCTCACATTCACTCTTAAGCCAGATGCTTAATTAGTAATGATATTAGAAAACAAATGTTGTAGATACTGGAGGATACTCGGAGGCCATAGGATCAAGAACTGAAAGTGAGCTTAGAAATGATCTATTCCAACCCTCTCATCGTATAGAGGAGGAAACTGAGGTCTACAGAGGGAAAGTGATTAGGCCAGGGTCTGACTGCTAGTCAACGACATATCAGGGATTCAAACCAAAGTCTTCTGAACCCAAATCCACCGTTCTTTTTCTCTCCACACCTCTTCCCAACACTGATCATTTCAAAGTAGCAGATAGCATCAAACTACTTCTCAGTTTTATCCTCCTGATCACATTGGGTTGAGCACACCAACCAATTGCAAGGAATGATGGCTTTGACCCCCATTTAGGGAGAAGGAAGATTGTAGTCAGGGACAGATAGCAAGGCCTTTCACACAAGCAGTTGTGAGTTGATGTGACTTGGTCACAGGTCACGGAGGATAGACCCCGAGACCTGCAGTGAGGAGGACCTGAGTCAGATCTGGTTTCATATACTAGTTGTGTGACCCTGGGCAAGGCTGCCTCAGTTTCCTTAATTGTAAAGTTGTAATAACCATAACATCTACATGACAAGGTTGTTGTGAGGGTCAAATGAGATATTTGTAAAACATTTAGCACAGTGCCTGGCATGTAGTAGGTGCTTGATAAATTCTTGTTCCCTAGTCTTCTCCTTCCCTCTTCTCCAAAAAAAGACAGTCATTGCTTCAGGTCGCTACAAAGTTCCTTCTGTTCTTTCTAAATGGGATTCCTCCAGAAGAAGGAAGAAGCGAAAGTGGGTGAGGAGGTTCAAGCATCATAATATAGTAACATAACACTGCAAGTTTATTGAATTTTGTTGATTTGAATACTCCCTCTACCAACTCAACTTGTAGCCCTTCTGTAACATAGCAGATGGTTTTTTTTTCTTAAGCATTATTGCAGCCAAAAACTTCATCACCCTGCAGCTTGGCAACAAGCTTCTTCCTCCATAGAGCCTTCCAAAAGCATCACCTGAAATAGCCTCTCCCTTTGCATCTAGATGGCTCAGAAGTGAGAGCAGCAAAGCATCAGAGGAAACAGGGTCCTAGAAGAGCTTACCTCTCTGTGACGTTGGGATCATCGTTATCCCCATATGACGAAGGGAACAATAAAGGATTATTGACTTGGCCTTCTCATGGTCACAGGGTCGATGGAGGTCTGAGACAAGACTCAAACCCAAGTCTTCTGTTTCCAAGTCTAGCACCCTTCCCATTACACAACTGACAAACTTCTAATTTGAGAAAACATGTATTGCAGCACATTAGGGTTCGCTTTTAGTCCCTTTCCTTCCCATGCGGTCTTTGGAATGGGATGATATCACCAGGATGGGCCCCAGACAGCCACTTGAGGTGTGGCTCACCCCAGCTTGGCTCCCACAAGGAGCTCATGCTACCCCTGTTTCGTCAGGTTTGGCAGCAAGGAGGAATACATGTCCTTCATGAATCAGTTTCTGGAACACGAATGGACAAACATGCAGCGGTTCCTGTTGGAGATCTCTAACCCAGAGACCATCTCAAACACAGCCGGCTTCGAGGGCTATATCGACTTGGGGAGGGAGCTCTCCACTTTGCATTCCCTGCTCTGGGAGGTCATTTCTCAGTTCGAGCAGGTACCACAGGGCTGAGTGGGAAGGGGGAGGAGGAGGAGGAGGATGAAGAAAAAGAACAAAAACAGAGCCTTCTAATGTCAGAGAATGCAGAATATTAGAAACAGAGGAGACTTTTGATCATAGACTATTAGAGTTAGATAGGATTTTTTTTTACCTGGCATGTTAAAACAAGAGAACAGCAAATCCCCGAAGTCCACTGTGGTGAAAGGAGAAAGGGGAAGGCCACCAGATAAGACCCAGGGAGCCCCTCTTTTCTTTGTGTCCATTCCCCAGCAGGTAATATCTACGTCTCACCGTCTCTCTGCAGAGTACGGTCACCAAGCTCGGGCCTCTGCCTCGGATCCTGAGGGATGTCAATGCAGCTCTGAACAATCCAGCCAGTGTTCAGTTGTCAGTCACAGCCGAGCATGCAGCCTCTACCCCAAGTACAGGGGGCAGCATCTCTGCAGGGCTACAGAAGATGGTGATCGAAAACGATCTGTCTGGGTAAGAGCTTTGGCACATAAGTTGGGTGGCGAGACTGGGGCCAAAAGGGGTTGGTGTAAGGTAGACCGTTTCCAGCCTCAGATCAATGTGAGGTGGTCTTTTGCTCTGTGCTTAAGGAGGCAGCTTGAAAAGAGCACCAGGTCTGGAGTCAGATGACCTGTGGCTGCACTTTGTATTTTTATAATTTGGGTTAAATCCCTTTTGAGCCTTAGTTTCTTCATCTGCAAAATGAGGGGGTTCAACTAAAGCATCTCTAAGTTCCCATAAAGCTTTTTGATTTTTGTTACCCCCTCCCTGGATGATTGTAGGAAACAGTTATACTAGGTGCTTAATAAATGCTTGTTAAGTAAAATATCAATAATCAATTTCAGCCCCCACTATGTGTCTCTGCTGCAGTTACCAGCCCTCTCTGAACTAGATCTGTTGCCCTTTCTTTCCCCTTGGGTCACTTGAGACTGGGGCTTGGCATTTGGTAGAACTCCTGGAAAAGGAGATTTTTATAAAATCCTTTCAGAGAGCCCCACATCTATGATAGAGGTGTTTACCCTACAAAGAGACTTCTCTCTCTCTCTCTCTCTCTGTCTCCCCCCCCCTCCTTCTCCCTCTCTCCCTCTCCCTCCCTTTCTCTCTCTCTCCCTCTCTCCCCCTTTCTCCCTCCCTCTCTCCCCCTCTCTCCCTCCCTCTCCCTCCCTCTCTCCCTACCTCTCCCTCTCTCTCCCTCCCTCCCTCCCTCTCTCCCTCTCTCTCTCTCCCTCCCTCCCTCTTTCTCTCTGTCTCTCTCTCCCTCCCTCTTTCTCTCTGTCTCTCTCTCCCCCTCCTCCTCTTCCTCTCTCTCTCCTTCTGTCTGTCTCTGTCTCTCTCTGTTTCCCTCTCTCTCACACACATAGACACACTCACTCACTCTCATTATCTATGGTACCCTCTTCATCCCTCACTCAGTGTCACCCTGCTACTTCCCTGCCTGTTTCTTTGGGGTGTTGTTCCAGTTTAAAATTAGCCCTTAGATCTCTCCCTGCCTCATACTGTGCCTTGGGGATTGCTCTGACCAGCTCCTTTGCACCGAGGTGTTAATTACTAATAATGCCCTAATATATGTTAGTCGCTGATAAACCCCTCACCCTGCTCCCATCTCCCAGAGGCATTTCTATTTTACAAGAGAATTGTCAGGCAGGAAAGTGTTAGCCCCAAGCAATTACTCTCTAACTGTGGGTTTTAAGGCCATTTGGGAAGAGGTAGGGGAGTAGTTAGGTGCTTCTCCATATAGTTGGCTCTGCACAGAATCATTCCCAGACTTTCTTCTTTCCTGCTGAGCACACACTATCTCCTCTCCCTCTCTTTCTTTTCTCCCTTCTCTGCAATTCATGCTCCCAAGGATTCGCTGGTCTCTGTGTCAGCTGTTCTTAGGAGTATGTGAGTTTGATGCCATACTTTCTCTGGCTCCTGAAGAGAAAGACACAAGAGTTTTGTCCCCTAGTGCCAAGTTGCCTCCCTCTGCCCACTTCTGGCTGGGATTTGCCCTGTTTGTTTCTCCTTTCCCTCTTTGGGGTGGAGGGGGAAGTCTGATCCCATCTGCATTCTGTGTTTTAGTTCATATCCTAATAAAGAATGAGAATGGAGGACATAGCACTCACAAGCTCTTCCATCATTATTTTCACAATACCCAGTATCAGAGAGGGACACTCAGAAGGCCGTTTAGATTGTGTGCAAGTGGCCACCTTTCACAGCATGAAGCACATCTGTCCTCTTGGTCCCACACCCAGGTCTGCACCAACCAGGAGGCAGCCAGATGGAGTGAAAATAGCTCTTGATTTGGAGCCTGACCATGAAGGGTTCTAGCCTTCCCTGATCTCAGTTTCCTCCTTTGATCCTACATTTTAAAAGGAGGTTGAGCTAGATGATGTATACGGTCCTTTCCAGCTGTAAATCTCCAGTGCCATGGCTCCCTCCCTCCCTCTTTCTGTCTCACCCCTGTGAGCCCCACAGACCTCCCTCCACTTTCTCCCCAAACCTCTACCCATGCCTCCCGGCTGTTTCGCTCTTCCCCAATAATAATCTTCCTGCTTGTTCTTCCCTGGATTGATTTATTCTGTTTATTTTGCGCTTTTGCATAGCATTTATGGTTCTTCTTCTTCTCCTTCCCTCCCCACCCCTTCCCTTGTGTGTGCTTTTCTTCCCTGCAGTCTGATAGATTTCACACGGTTACCATCTCCAACCCCTGAAAACAAGGACTTGTTTTTTGTCACAAGGTCCTCTGGGGTCCAACCCTCCCCTGCCCGGAGCTCGAGCTACTCGGAGGCCAATGAGCCCGATGTTCAGATGTCCAACGGCAACAAAAGCCTCTCCATGGTGGACCTGCAGGACAGTCGGATGTTGGATGGGGGCACCAGCACCCCAGGGGCCTCAGACCCTCTCAATGACAGCCAGTCATCCACAGGGCAGCTACAGGGTGTGTGGACAGCCCGGACAACCCAGAACAGCTTGGCTGGCATGGCCACGGTGCGGCGGGCAGGGCAGACACCCACCACTCCCAGTTCTGAGGGTGCACCAGGCCGGCCCCAGCTGCTAGCACCACTTTCTTTCCAGAACCCTGTGTATCAGATGGCTGCTGGTCTGCCCCTCTCACCCCGGGGCTTAGGGGACTCGGGCTCTGAGTGCCACAGCTCGCTGAGCTCTCATAGCAACAGTGAGGAGCTGGCGGCCAGCAAACATAGTGGGGGCGGCTTTGGGGGTGCTGCTGCTGAGGACTTGACTCGGCGCCCTGGGGAACTGGCAAGGCGGCAGATGTCACTGACAGAAAAGGGTGGACAGTCTGCTGTGCCACGGCAGAACAGTGCTGGCCCCCAGCGGCGGATAGACCAGCCACCGCCTCCCCCTCCTCCCCCTGTCACTCGGGGTCGGACGCCACCTTCCCTCCTGAACACCATGCAGTATCCCCGGCCATCAAGTGGGAGCATGATGTCCTCCTCCCCTGACTGGCCAGGCAGTGGGGCCCGGCTCAGGCAGCAATCATCTTCCTCAAAAGGGGACAGCCCCGAGATGAAGCAGCGTACCATGCACAAACAGGTCAGTCCTTGCCAGAGCTGGGACACAGCCTGGATCTAGGAACCCACACACCTTAGTGACTAATGTCAGGTCCATAAGGGGACATCCACTGTGATACTTCCTGGGGGGTCGGGGGGGGCTCCTGGAACTGGGTTTGAAGACCTAGTTCCCCTGCAACCCCCTGGTACAGGAAGAGTGGTTATCCTGCTTCTTTTCTCATCATTTCATGTCCACATCCTCAAATCTGCTTTGAACTTCCATATCCAGAACCGTCATCCCATGCTCTAGCCAGCGTCCAGTCAGACTTCATGTCACCAGCAGGGAAAGGGCTACAGTTCTATGTGATCTCCTTGAGAATGTTGACATAGTCAGAGAGTGTTTCTCACTGGTCATGTCTGGGCATCATTGGTTTGCTACAATAGACCTTCCAGCTCACTGGAGAAATTTTGACTTAAGGGTATTTATTCCTCGTCCAAAAACAGTATCTACTGGGAGCCTTGGGGCTCCAACCCCTCCATCAAGAGCCATGATGGTCCAAGAAGCCAGTGAAAAATGGCAGCCTGGGGTGGGGGTATCAGGATGGAGGTTTTGTGAATAGCATGGACATTGAATAACCGTAATGGCTCACGTTTCTCAGGTGCTGTGTAGGGCACTTTTTTTGCCCCAGTCTTCTGAGGGAGAGGTAGTGCAAATATTATCCCCATTTTACAGCTTAGAAAAGTGAGGCTTAGTGAGCTCACTTTGCCAGGGTCACACAGCCGCATCACAGCCAGGATTCAAGCCCAGGTCTCTTGACTCCAAGGTTGGAACTCTGCCCATTAGACCACACTGTCCCTGTGTAGGGAGGCTTAGCTAAAAGTCCTAAGTCTTGCCAGCTATATGGGACAGGGTGTTGCCACATTGCCCTTGTACTAGGAGGTTTGATAATCCTGCTGACCTGGTGTTCCTGAGGCTTTGAACAATGAGAGCCCTGATCATAAAGCCAAGACAGTACAGTTTCATGAAAAGAGACTTGGATGAGGAGTCAGAAGATCAGAGGTTTCAGTCCTGACGCTGCAACTGACTTGCTGTGCAACCTTGAACAAGTAAATTCCCCTCTCTGGGCCTCAGTGCCTGTCCATGAAATGAGTTAGACCAGATATTTTCTGACTGTCATACTCAGTGATTCTGTGGACCTGGTCATTTTGGATTTTGCGATGGCCTTACATTCCCCACTTGGAGGTCAGTCTTCCACTTTGTCTTAGGCACAGCTCTCTACACTGGCTGGTACAATGGTTAGACCCATGTGCCTTCAGTGTTGTGTATCCAAACCCTGTTGGACCGACTGGCATCACACTTCACTCCAGGCTTGCAGAACCCTCGCTCACAGTAGCCATGGGGCAGGAGAGCAGACAAGGTTCCCACTGCTGCAGACGGTTCTCCCGGTGGGGTGGGATGGAGGAGCTGACTGTAGCAGCGGCATCTTCCACTCTGAAAGATGAAGCATTCGAATATTTAAGCTTTGTCAGAAGGAAACTTTCAATTCTTCCCCTTCTTTCCTCTTCTCATTTCTTCCCTTCTATCTTTTATTCTCTTTGCTGCTTCCTCTTTTTCTATTAGTCATTGGACCCATCACTCACTGTGTTCCTATCTTTCTCTCTATTCTTCTCTTTCTGTGTATTTCTCTCTTTCAGTCTTTTAATTCTTCTGTGCTTCTGTCTTAGTCCTTCTCTCTCTTCCCTTTCTCTCTCTCTCTCTTTGTGTGCCTGAGTCCTTTCCCTTCTTTCTCCGTCCACCTCTCTCTGACCTTCTCTTTCTATTTCACTTCCTCTTGGTTTATCTTTTCTTGACCTCTCTTCTTCTTTTGGTCCTCCATTTCTTTTCCTTGTTCTTTTTCCTCCTCTTCTTGCCTTCCTGTTCTTTCTCACTCTTGAGCTCTCTTAAGTCTCAGCCCTGCTCTCTTCCTTTGTCTTTCTGTCCCTTGCTTCTTTCTCAATATCTTCTCTCAGCCCTTCTCTCCCTCAGTCCTCTACCCTATCCCCAGCCCTCCCCATCCCACCCCTCAGGTCCCATGCCCCTCTGGTTCTTGCCATTTATTTCTCTGGTTCTAGCTTTATGTCTCATTGTAGGCCCCTTCACCTGTGAACCCCAATGCACTGGACCGCACAGCCGCTTGGCTATTGAATATGAACATGCAGTTTTTAGAAGATGAGAGCTTTGACCCAGACCCCAAACACAGGGATAAACTAAGGAGTAAGGAGGAACTCAGCCAAGCTGAAAAGGTAACCTGAGACTGGTCCCTGGCATTTCCATGACTGGGAGCTAAGCCCTGAAGAGTTTAGGGGCTGTCAGCCATACTGGGGTGGGGGAGGAGGGACTGGAAAGTGGGAATGGATACAGTGCAGTTGGATGACCCAGAGAACAGTACCACTCAGGCATGTCCTATCCTGGGGCCTGTCCCATCCATCTTCGCTTTCTCTCTTTTCTTGTTAACTACAAGGATTATTATGGTCACATAACCTGTGGAGGCAGGATGTGGTGAAAGGAGCCCTGGGAGTGGAGTGCTGGATTACAAACCTAGTGTCTTGTGAACTTCCCTTTTCTTCCCTTATCCTCTCAATCCTGTGGTCTTGTGGCTCCAGGGCCCTTTGCCTTTGTTCACCCAATCTACAGGAAATGTTTTGTCTTGGGCAGCTGAAGACAGCCTTGGTTCTGGCCCTCTGGTTAGGATGCTGCAGAGACTGAGGGCTCTGAGTCCACCAGAGGCAGGTGAACAAAACGTGCTCAGTGGTCTGCTGACTGAATATGGGGGTTCTCTCGCAGTGCTTTTGGAAATGGGGAAATTTCCTCCCCACACCCACACCCCACACTCTTAATCAAACCCTTTTCCCTGACTGCTGTTCTAAGAGCTATGTTGGTATCACATCCCCAGGCCTTCTAAACAGTTAGGATGCAGAAAATACTTGTAGAATCTTCTGGGTGAAAACATGGGGTGGTGGAAATTCTAACAGCAGGCTTGGGGGTCAGCAGAATAAACTCCAGGGCCTGACTACTCCTTCCAAGCCCTAGGCACTGGATAGGGGTTAAGAGGGTTCTGGGTTCCACTTCTGCGTCTGCTGCTTCCATGATCTCTGTCAGGGCTTTTATCCTCTGCATACCTCATCAGTGAAAGGAAGGGATTGGACTAGATCATCTCTCAGGTTCCTTCCAACTCAGAATCTGATAATCCATGACCTTAGGCTAATCACTTAATTTCCCAGAACCTCAGTTTCCTCATACATAATGTGGGAGGCTTCAGTTTAATTGTTCTTCAGTCATATCCAACTCTCTGTGACCCTACTTGGGATTTTCTTGGCAAAGGTATTGGAGGGTTTTGCCATTTCCTTCTCTGGCTCATTTTACAAATAAGGAAACTGAGGCAGAGTCAAGTGACTTGCTCAGGGTCACACAGCTAGTTAGTGTCTGAGACCAATTTGAACTATGAAATATCAGTCTTTCTGACTTTAGCCCTGTCACTCTGCCAAATAATTTCTGACAACACTTTTAGCTTTAACACCTGATCATTTTGTGCTAGGTGTGGGTAACCAGATGTTTAGGGTCAGAGGACAGAATAAAAGAAATAAAAAAAATTAAAAAAAAAGAATAAAAGCCTGTTGGGCTCTTCCTTGAGGATTTTCAGTTCTTTCTCCTCTTGAGGGGGTGCTTCAGCTTCCTGGCCTCCATTGCTTGTCTCTGCTAGGCAGGGCTGGGGTTCATTAGAGAAGGCCAAGTTCCATCACAGGTAATGAGTGGCCTCTGATTCTCTAGCTCTAGTGCTGCCTGATGGAGCTTCTCCTGTGATCAGAGCTCCACCTTGAAGAGTAGAGAGTAAGAGGAGGCCACCTTTCAATAGCTCAGCTCTCCACCATCCTCCCTTCACTCCAGTGTTTTATCCCCACAGTGCATCCTGTTACCTTCTCATCACGTCGGCTGCTGGAATCAGTAGTTTACATGAGCCTTCCTCCATTATTTTATGATTGTGTTAGTGGAGAAAGAGCCAAATGCTTTGGAATCAGAAGACCTGAGTTCAAATCCTGGTTCTTTCATTTTCTCCCAGTGCCATCTTGGGCAAGTCACTTAATTTTGGACTTCATGTTCTTCATCTGGAAGAGGAAGGTGGATTCTGAGTTCCTAATGTCTTTCAGTTCCAGATGCTAAAGTGAGAAATCCCTACTTCTTCTTTAGGGGCATAAGCTCCCATCCATGCTTGGAAGGGGATTTTAGCTGAATGAGCTCTCTGCCTCTTCCTTATCCTGGGTGCTCATCTTGGGACCTTGTCTTCAGGCAGTCTTTTCTTCCAGTGCATCTTGTGCAGCCCAAAAGAGTAGACACTCTTCCCAGTATACTTTCTTGTCTTCTTGGCATGAAAGTGCTAGAGACCAGCTGACAAAACTTTCTTTGCCAGACCCGAGGCATGGATGCTTAAGAGTCAGTGTGGTGCAGTGGAAAGAAGGCCTGAGTTCAAATCCTTCTTCTGTCACTGCCTGTGTGACTTTGGGATTGTCACAACTTCTCTGGGCCTCAGTTTCCCTAGCTGTAAAATTAGGCTGATCTGAGATCTCTAGCTTTCTAGATTTTAATACTGTGATCCTAAAAGAGAATGATTCCTTCTTCATCTCTGTTTAGTTTCCACAGGACTCTGCCCAAACTGGTGAAATTGTGACTGTGGCCCATTACTTCCATTTCCAGAACTATGATAGTAATGGTTATCACAGTTCTGTGTATACCTCAGTCAGGATATTTCTGAACTAAAATAGCCTTTCATCCTGGTGCCCGAGAGGTCCCCCAGGACTAACTCCTTTCACCCATCATCTCACATCCTGTTCCCTTATATCAGCCGGCCTTCCTCTGAGACTTCTGCCTCCTAGAGGGTTGTTGAGATCCTGGGGGTCCCATTTTGCTGGAGAGTCTGTAAGGCCCAGAAGTCTTAATTAATGTTTATGTCGCAGACCCTTTTGGCAATGTGGTGATGCCTACGGAATCCTTCTCAGAGTGATGTTTCTAAAGCCATAAAATAAAAATACATGACAGTTATAAAGAAAACAAGTTTTACTAAAATATTGTTATCAAAATATTTAAAAAGCAAGTTATAGAGGTCAGGTTAAAACCCTTGCCCACAGAAAATCAACACACCTGAAAGGGGTTATTAGTCATGGCCTGTTTTTGGTTTCTCTGTGAATTTCTGATTATACCTCCCCCACTCCCACCTCCACCCCAACCCTTGTATTTCTGATGACATAATGACGTATATACACAGTGAAAAATCCTTCTCGCCCCAATCCTTTCGCGGGAAAGCTGTTGTCAGAAGGCAGATTTAATGTGGGTCTAGCTGCTTCCATGTCCCTGTACCTCCCTTGAAAGGAACTTATCCTTTGGGATTCCACTGGGGATGGGGACAGGGAGGGGCTCGAGGGGTCTTCTGGCTCCTCCTTGCCAGGTGATCCTGGTCATTTGATCCATTCCATCTCTGCTGTCTTAGTCTGGTCTGCTTCAGGGGCTGCCTCCTGCTTGTTTCATGCCCAGAGCACCATTGCTGCTTCTCTCAGTTCTCAGCCTGATTTTTTTGCTGTTTGGTTTTCTTTTTTTCTTTCTTTTATTTTTCTTTCTCAAAGTCAGATGCTCGTGGGGCTCAACCACTACTCTAAATCACCCAGACTTGGTCTGTCTAGTGACTCAGTGCTCTTGCCTGTCTATACTTTAGCACCTTTTCTGTCTCTGCTAGCCTTCCCTCAGTTGGATGGATCATGTCCTTCATCATCATGATGAAGGCCCCTCCATGCCTGATAGTGCTCCTCCTCGGTCCACCCCTCCCCTCACCCCACACACACCCATAAGTGGGAATCAAGGAGCTGTACATCTCAGGCTCATGCTCTCTGCAACATCCAAGAAAATCCTAAACATCCCCCTTTACCCAAGGGTGTTCTCCCTACAGACAGTGCCTTTTGCCATTGGGTTGGACTGGAGTCTTGTATCATCTGGCCGAGGAATAGATAGGAGCCTGGGCCTAGCAATTCACTTGGATTCATGGGGAACCCATGTTCCAGGTATCAGTGAGACCCCCAAGCAGGAAGCATGCTAATGACCAATCTGCTCTGTGTTTATCTTGCGTGTGTGCACATGTGCATGCATGTCCCTGCTGGCGGGGTGTCCCAGCAGGACATTGTAGTGCTACAGGACAAACTGCGTATCTCAACCAAGAAGCTAGAGGAGTATGAGAGCAGGTTCAAGTGCCAAGAGGAGACCACCCAGAAGCTGATGTTGGAGTACCAGGCTCGGCTGGAGGAGGGGGAGGAGAGGTTACGGAGGCAGCAGGAGGACAAGGAGATCCAGATGAAGGGGATCATCAGCAGGTGAGTTGGGCAAAGCCCTTTAGAGTGTCTGTATCCCTGAACTTGCCTCATTCCCATGCTTTGTCTCTGTCTTTCTTTGAGTGCAGAAAAGTGTGACAGTGTAGTCTCAAAGACAGAAAAGATCTGGTGCTAGGTCCAGCGCTACCACTCTTATTCACCATGAGACCTTGGGCAAGTCACTTGATCCTGGTTCCTTTGTCCTGCAAAATGAAATTGATAGTGCTTGTACTACCCTTTTTTTAGGGTAGTCCTGAAGGTCAGCTAAAACTGTCATTGTCAAAGCACCTACCTTTTTGAGGGTCAGATGTTTTAAGAGCTGTGAAAATGCCTTGTAACTTGGAAGGGCTCTAGAAATGGAAGCTTATTATTACAACAAGGGAATGGAAAGCAAGAATCCTCTGTCCTTGATCTGGTTCTACCTAGGTGACTCCCTGTATGACCTTAAGCAGTAACTTTGGAGCCTCTTTGCCTTTCTGTAAAATGTTGATAATGGTCCCTTCTCATCTCCCCCACCAGGGTGTTGTGAGGATCTAATCAGATGTTAGATGGCAAAGCATTTAGGAAATTTTTTTTCTTGTCTTTTTTTTTAAATTTATTTTCAGTGTTTTACAATCACTACCATATAACTTGGATTTTTTTCCCTGCCTCCCTCTCCTTCCCCCGCTACTTCCCCAGCATGCAATTTTATATAGGTTCTACACATACCTTCCTGTTAAATACCTTTTCACTATAATCATGTTGCATAGAAGAATTAAAATGAATGGGAGAAATCATATAACAAACCAAAATGTAATACAAAAGAAAATGTTCTGCTAACATTCTGCGATTGAATTCCATAGTTCTTTCTCTGGATGAGGAAGGCATTTTGCCTTAAAAGACCATTGGGAATTTTTTAAGTCCTTGCATTGCAATGAAGTTCTAAGTCCACCAGAAAAGAATCCCCACACACTGTGGTTGTTGCTGTGCACAAAGTTCTCCTGGTTCTGCTCTTTTCACTCAGCATCAGTTCATATAAGTCTTTCCAGGCATTTCTGAAGTCTTCCTGTTCATCATTTCTTATAGCACAATAGTATTCCATTACATTCATATACCATAATTTATTCAGCTATTTCCTAGTTGATGGGCATCCCCTTGATTTCCAACTTTTGACCACCACAAAGAGTGCTGCTATAAATATTTTTTGTACATGCGGGACACTTTCCCAGTTTTATGACCTCTTGGGGATACAGTCCTAGAAGCAGTATTGCAGGGTTAAAGGGTATGCACATTTTTGTAGCCCTTTGGGCATAGTTCCAAATTGCTCTCCAGAATGGTTGGATCAGCTCACAGCCCCACTCACAATGAATTAGTGTTCCAACTCTCCCACATCTTCTCCAACATTTATCATCTTTCTGTTTTGTCATGTTAGCCAATCTGAGAGGTGTGATATGGAACCTCAGAGTTGTTTTGATTTGCATCTCTCTAATCGATAGTGATTTAGAGCATTTTTTCATATGATTATGGATAGCTTTAATTTCTTCCTCTGAAAACTGCCTGTTCACATCTTTTGACCTTTTATCAACTGGGGAAGCATTTGGGAAATTTTAAGAAAGAAAAATATAAATGACAGTTTTTCTCATAGCATTAGGAATTTTGGTTCAAGAGTTAAACAGACCTCTGTCCCAATCTTTCTGTCTTTCTCTGCCTTTCAAAGTCACCAATTTATGATACAATCCTAAGGCCCAAGACTCAGTGTCGATGCCTAGCTGAGCTGACCACCAAGACGAGCGCTCATGAGAAGGAAGAGAGAGAAGAGTGCATTCATTTGCGGCTTCAGATGTCCTCATAAAAACCTTGTTGTTTTGGAATCCAAAGGAGGGCAGTGGAAAGAACTGTGGATGAGGAAGAAGACCTGAATTTGAGTCTCAGCTTTGCTGCCTTGAGCCCTTTGTGTAGCTTGGGAAAGTCATCATCTTCTCACTGAGCCTCAGTTTCCCTCTTTGTAAAAAGAGAGATTGGACTTCATGACTTCTGGGTCTTGCAGCCCTAACATTCTGTGATTGTTGGAAATAGAATACAGATTGGCAAACTAGATGGTGGCAACCAGACAGGTGCCAACCATGGATAACCTCTGGAAGGTTCTGGTGTTATGCTACACAGTCCTGCAAAGATTGGCCCAGGCTGATGTAGGGAGGAGCTCTAGGAAAGCTATAGGGTCTCCAGGCTTCTCTTCAGCTCAGTTGCAAGTAGGAGGAAATTTTATGGTTGTGGGATTGGTGAATTTGGGACGTTCTGTGTGAAAGTTTGGTTGTTGGCTTTTGGAGTGAGTCCTCTCTACCATTGCCTTCATTGTGGCATAGTGGAAAGAGCACTGAGAGTCAAGAAAACTGGTCCAAGGCCCATTGCTGTACTGTTAAATGAAAGAATTGAGCTAAATGATGCCTTGCATCTCTAAAAATTGGCGGAGGGTGAGGGGGAATCACTTTCTTGGTTTTAGCGGGCAAGATTGCAGAAAACTTTTATTTAAAAATAACAAGAAAAACCAGTTGGCTATGATGAAAAACAGCTCTTCTTTAGGAAGTGACTCTCACTTCTTAAAGGATCAAAATATCTTATATACATACAAAATATACAAACAAAAAAACTACTGTATGAAAGCACTTGGGAGATATGTTACATCCCAAGTTTTTTTTTTTTCTCTGATATCTAAGTTGAAATAGCTAGTCATAAAACACATACAGTTGTTTAGGCAAGAGCATGTAATTAAGGAATACCTAGGGATTGTTTATATTATACTGGCTTCATCAATTGAAAAATATCTTCCTGACCCCAGGAGGTTGTAGCTTGAGGTTGTAGAAGGGAAGGGGAATTTGAATACACACTTCCTTACTTTAAACTTCGTGAAAAGGACAGTTTTCAAAATAGAAGTACTAAAGTGAAGTTGGCTTCTACACGTTCTTTATTCTAAGATCTACTGCCTAGCTTTGACATTCTACGTTCTACAATCCCTTCCATTTGTGAAATTCTCTTCCAAGGGTCCTTCTAGCTGTGACATTATCTATTCTAAGGGCCCTTCCATCTGTGACATTCTCTGTTATAAGGGCTCTTCCAGCTGTGACATTCTCTGTTCTAAGGACCCTTCCAGCTGTGACATACTCTATTCTAAGGGCCCTTCCAGCTGTGTGACTTTCTTTTTTCTAAAGGCCTTTCCAGCTGTGACATTCTCTATTTTAAGGGCCTTTCCAGCTGTGTGACATTCTTTGTTCCAAGGACCTTTTCGACTCTATTATAGGGTCTGTGAGCACCTCAAGTTCTGACAGTGTCTAATTCTGTCATGTCTCAACCTTGCTCAGGAGCCAAAGGCCTGCCCTCACTCACAAAGCTGTCAGGCCTGATTTTCACCAGAGCTCTCGTCTCTAGAGAAAACCCTTGTAGTCTCGTGCATGGTCAATGACACAAACATCTCAGAGTCCTTCCTGTTTTCTTTCTCTAGGTTGATGTCAGTGGAGGAGGAGTTAAAGAAGGATCATGCAGAGATGCAGGCTGCAGTGGACTCCAAGCAGAAGATTATTGATGCCCAGGTTGGGAGCTCTTTTCCCCATGAGTCCTCTCCGTTGTTATTTCTCACAGATACAAGGGGACAATCTCATTTGTTCACATGAATAAGCTCCCACTAGTCCTTGTCCTGTTCCCACCCACACACGTTTGGGAACAGTGCTAGTTGCTTACGTGTGGGGAGGTGATACACTGGTTCTCACTTAGGGAGGGCAGCATGAAAGTCCTCAGAAGGGAAGCTCTCCCCTTACATGCTTACTGTGACTACAGAAACAAGAACATGGTAGTTGGTAGCGGGTGGCCAGGGTGGAATGGAAATTCTCTGTCAAAGTGGGATCAGAAAATGTCATGAAGATTTTAGCTCTGGAGTTATGATACCCCAATGCCTAGATGAGAATGATAGGGAAAGAATTTGCCCAACTGCCACTAGCATGGCAGGGTTAGGATGGCAGTTTGAACTACTGAAGAATCTAGCCATGTCCACTGTCCCTTAGTTCTTAATATGAGATGAGGGAGAAAAGTACTGAATATTACAATAAAAACAGATAGGATAGAACCTCTTTGTCACAGAGTTAAAAAAGCAGAGGGAATACCTCATGATTTTCAAGTCAAGCTAATAGGAAAGCTGCTCTAGCCTGAGATGTCTCTCTGTCAGCTCCAGAATGAATTTGAAATTTTAACAGAGAGATAAATACAGTCTCTCATAGGTATCATTGTAATTTGTTACAATAGGCCTTATGACTAGAATGCAGTCTGTCTTTTAAAAGCCTAGATCTAATAGGAGGGATAGAACGTAGCATTAGAGATGGCACAGAAAGATAGAGGGGAAAAAATCCCAACAAACCACTGGTTCTACAATCAGAAGCTCTAGCACATAGAACCTACTAAAGACCAGCTGTGTGACCTTGGAAAAATCACTTCATCTTTGTGGGACTTGGTTTCCTCATCTTTAAAATGGGAAAAATTATCTTTGTACTGTGTACCTGATGGGTTGCTATAAAGAAAGTACTTTATAAAGGACAATAGAAATGTGAATACTATTATTACAATGTGTTGTTACAGTTTGAGAGAGAAAGAAAGAGAGGGAAGGAGGTAGAGTTTTCAAAGTATAGATGGGTGAATTTGACTTTGATTCCTGGCAGCATTCTGGGTTGCATTATTCACAAATGATTTCTGAACACTTAGTAATGGGGACAGTGATCATTAGGAGCCAGCATGGGATTATCAAGAATAAGGCATGTCAGTAATTTTAATTCCCTTTTTAACTGGTGACTAGATTGCCACTATTATCAGGTGAATGTGGTTGGAGAGGGTGGGGGCATTAGGAGGGAGTAGAGAGGGAGGTGGCCCAGGTGATAGGTGAAGTCAGAAGTATTTGAACGACTGGATCCGGAGAGTGATGCTAAATGGATGGATAGTTGACAACTCATAGGGAAGCCTCTAGTGCAGTGTCCCAGGGACTCCTTCTGTGAGTCTCTTCTCTTCAACGTTGTTTTGTTTTTTTGGTTCTCTCCAGATTTATTTATTTTCAATTTTCATCAATCACTTCCATAAGTTTTAAATTTTCTCCCCCTTCATCCTCAAAATGGCATGCAATCTTATATGGGCTCTACATATACATTCTTATTAAACACATTTTCACATTAGTTATGTTGCATAGAAGAATTAAAGCGAATGGCAGAAAGCATGAGTTAAACTAAACAAAACCACACATAACGCAAGAGAAATTAGTCTTCTTCATTCTGCCTTGCAACCCCATAGTTCTTTCTCTGGCATGTGGATGGCATTTTGCATCGAGTCTTGGAAATGCTCTTCATTGTTTTATCTGTGACTTGAATGAAAGCACTGATAATATTTCTTAGATCGATAGGAAGTAAAAAAATTCTTAAATTAGAGCACATAGATCCAAGTTATGTAAGGAAATAAGAGCACACCTAGCTGCTGAAAATGAATGTGCCTTTCTTGGCTCAGGCATTCTATCCCAAGGTAGTGGGGAAGGGGACTTGGGTCATTTCAGAGTCACTGTTGGAGGCATTTCAGAAGATCTGAGGGATTAGGAGCCTAAAGATGAGCACTTATTAAGCCTTGTGTTGATTCACAGATCCTAGAAAGAATATTCAACATGGTTTGTTACCAAGGGATGTAGGGACCATTCGGAGTCAACATAGATTCACTAAGAACAAATCATGCCAGTCTAAGGGGTGCTGGATCAGGGGAATGCTATAGATACCTTGATTTCAGGAAAGCATTTTATAGTTTTCCATGGTATATTCTCATAGATAAAATAGCAAATTTTGAATTAGATAATATTATTGGGAGGTAGCACAGTCAACTACAAGCATTTTTTAAATGTGTACTTTCTGACAGGCACTGTGCTAGGCACTAGGTATAGAGATAAAGTGAATGAACTAATCAATGATCCCTAATCTCTATGAGAGAGAGGGCAAAGAAATCAAGACTCTCTCCAACCCACTCCAATGGGTCCTACTCTCAAGGAGCTTGCATTCTAATGGAGAAGAAAATAAAGACATTTCTCACATTATATATAGAATAAATATTAAGAGAATAATAAGGCATAAACATCAAATAGTTTGAGAGATGTCAGGTAGTTTGGGATGAAGGGCCCTAGTATTTGAAGGAAATCAGTAAAGGTGACACCTTAGTAGAATCACAAAAGAAGAGAGGGATTTGGTGAAGCAGAAGTAAGGAGGAAGGGCATTCCTGGCATATGGGATGGCCAATGCAAAGACATTGAGAAAGGGAGATGCAGTATCATATAGGAGGAAAAGAAAAGGCCATTTTAGCTAGGTTGTAGAATCTACATGCAAAGGGGAGTTTAATGGCCAGCCAGTGAAGTTAGAAGGAAAGGTTGTAGGTATTACAGGAAAGTTGGAAAGACCTTTCAAGCTAAACAGTGGTTTATTTTTTATCCTTCAAAAAAAAGAGTCACTGAAATTTCTTAAATTGAGGAGTGATATGGATAGATTTTCACATAAGGAAAGTCACTTTGGCAGCAGTGTGGAGGATAGATTAAAGTGATGAGATAAGACATATGATGAAGACCAGTTAGGAGGTTGTTGCAGTAATCTCAGTGAGAGGTAGTAAGGGCCTTAATTAAGGCAGTATGAGTAGAAAAAAAAGGAGTCAAAGTCAAGAATTATTGTGAAGAAATAACAATTGGTTGTCTATATGGCATAATAGAGTGTGAGATGATGCTAAGGTTACAACCTGGGTCACTGGGGGATGGTGCCTTTGAAAGAAATAGCAAAGTTGGAAAGAAGAGAGGGGTGAGTTTAAGAGGGAGGAAAGATAATGAGTTCAGTTTTAAGGGGTTGATCTTGAGATGTCTTCAGAATATCTAGTTTGAAATGGCCAATAGGTAACTGTGGGACCCCATTGGTGATGCAGGAATGACATTTAGAGAAGAAGCTAGGGCTAGAAATAGAGATGTGTGAAGCCATCTGCATAAAGATAATTAAGTCTATGGGAGCTGATGAAGTCATCAAGAGAATATACAGTTAGAAAAAGACTCTGACTACAGCCTTGGAGAATACTCACAGTTAAGGGATATAATACAGATGATGAGTCATCAAAGGAGTCTAAGAAGGAGTGGTCAGACAGGAGAATGCCCAAAGACCATATCCAAAGAAAATTGAAAGGCACCATAGACTAATGGAAAGAACACTGAATTTGAATTCATAATACCTAGGTTCAAAGCCTAGCTCTGCCATTAACTAGCTCTGTGACCTTGCACAACTCCCTCCCCAATTGTGTGGCTTGGTTTTCTCATCTATAGAGTGGATGAAGTTGACTACTTAGTTTTGGAGTTGTCTGGAGGTGTCTTGTTTTAAAGGTGTGCTACAACACTAACATTCTGCAGATCAGCGAGTGAATGAATGAACTATTTTAGAGATGCGTTATAATTCCATTTCTTTCCCTGCCCTTCCCAACACTGGGACTTAAGTTGGAAAAATTGAACATATAGGCCTGTCAAGTTCAAACCAATCTTACAAACCTATGGGCCTGCTGAGTTAAAAATCAATGTTCAGTCCATATTGGGGAACATTGGGAAGGAGCCAGTATTCCAAGATCACCCCTCCCCAGTGATTCCTCCTTTGGCTACTCTGTCATTCACAGGAAAAACGCATTGCCTCACTGGATGCAGCCAACGCACGCCTCATGAGTGCCCTGACCCAGCTGAAAGAGAGGTACAGCATGCAGACCCGTAACGGCATCTCCCCCACAAACCCAACCAAATTGCAGATTACAGAGAATGGCGAATTCAGAAACAGCAGCAATTGTTAACTCACCTGGAGGGAGGAGGAGCGCTGCCGCTGCCGCTGGGCACGGGGGGAGGAGGAGACAGAAGTAAAATATCAAAATAAAACCCCCAAGATTTCAACCCAATGCACCGGGGGCAGCAGGAGCGACAGCCACTTCAGAGAATGGTTCATCTCTCCCCTCCCTCCCCCCAAGACACCAGGCCGGCCAGGATAGGAGCCAGCGTGTGTGACTGATGCACTGTGGGGCAGAAGGCACTGCCTCCTCCCTCTCCTCTCCCCTCTCCAAGAAGCCCATGTGTTTGGGGGAAGGTGGAAAAAAAAAAGACTTATATGTGGGAGTTGTATGGCCTAAGGGGAAAAAAATGTTATATTTGGAAAAAAAAATACCAGAAAACCAAACTGCAAAGTGTCACTGTTGGTGGATTTCTTTTGATGTGTAAATGTTTGAACCAATTACCTTTTTCTTTTTGAGCTGGACAAATCTCCAAATTCTCACAGGGTTGATAATGCTTGGGTTAATTTCTGTAAGTCAGAGATAGGGCAAAGAAATCAAGACTCACTCCAGTCCCACTCCCAGGACTGAACCCCTACCCCCAGACCAATGTCGCTCTAGTAATGCCCAGGGAAGAGTGTTTCCATTTTAGAGGGTGGGCCGTAGTCATTTTAGGCAAATAATCCTAAAATGGAAGACAGTTCACAAAAGATAAGCCCATAGGACTGCGGAGTTAAAAGGGACCCCAGAGGCTGCATAGCCCAACCCATACCTGAACAGGAATACCCTTTACCAAATCCCTGAGAAGTAGGCATATATCCTCTGCTTGCACACCTCCAGTAATAGGGAAATTATTATCTAATGAAGTCCCTCCTTTCCATTACTGAAAAGTTCTGATTGTTAAAAAGTTCTGGTGAGCCCAAATCTACCATTCTGTAGCTTTCCCCCTAGAATTCCTTGTTCTTCCCTTTGGGGCCCAGGCCAAATAAATCTAATCTCTCTTACATGTGATTGGTCTTCAGATTGTTAGAGACAACAATTATATTTCCCCACCCCATCCCAAGTTCCCCTTTCCAGGATGAAGAATCTTAAGCCTCTCCCTTCTACTTTTAAAAGCTTGGGAGAGGGAGGACAGTTTGCTCCTTTCCTTTGTAGACATGTGGTAATTTCATATAGGAGGGGAATGCTCAAGAAGAGTTGCCCTCCCAGTGGAGCATCTACCTCTGTGGGTGCAACTGAGTTGAAAAGGAAGCAGCAAAAAGAGTTCTTCATTTCTAGCCCTGTTCCCCATATTTCCATCCTGTTATCTTTCCCTTCTCCTTCAGTTGGTCTCCAAATAGACCCCACACAAGGACATTTAATGATTTCTTTGAGTTTGCTCTAAGATACCAAGAGCACAGATCCAAAGTAGGCAAACTTACTCTCTCACTTGCCTCTACCAATGCATGTAAAAGGGTCTAAGATCCCTTCTGAATACCCTGTGTTCCAAAACTTGATGATCCTTGGGTCCTTGTTCATCCTGTAAAAAGTCCAGAGGAGGGTCATGGAATGTTAAAAGTTAGAAGGGAACTTTGGTGTCATCTTGTCAAATCTCTAAACTTCTCTTCACCATCTTAATCAAGGCTCTGCTTGAAGAGTTTTATTGATAAGGACCTCCTGAGACAGCCTATCCCTCTTTGGAGTCTTTCAAAAGTTTTTCTGTGATAGGGGTTGCCATAATATCTATCATATGTGATGTGGAAGGGGAGGAAGGAGGGGACAGGCCCAGCCAGAGACTGTTACACTCTGTCCTTACCCCAGTAATGACTAGATTTGTGTTTTTGTTTTGTTTTTAATTATACCAGGAGGTTCTAATGAAGGTCAACTACTAGGGAGAACTATGGAAGAGAGCATGTAAAGGAAGTGACTGGTCTCTTCTGATCAAATGGGAATGGGGGAATGTTTCCATAGCCCTTCTGACTCCCTCTGACCCAAGTTCTAGGAGACTCCAGACCCCATCTAGTGTTCTAGGCTTCCATAATTACCTATTATATTAGCATTTTTTTAATAGAATCCACTGTGTAGCATAACCTTCAGTGAAGGCTTCTCAGGCCAAGGCCAATTTAACTGACCAAAGGTGGAAAGTTGGCTCAGACACTCTTGGCAAGGGGAACAAAGAAAGATTTCTTTCATCTCCTGTCTTGTTTTCCTCCCGTCCATGCTGATTTTTTTTCCCTCCTGCTGGTTAAATAGTCTCCCACAAGGAAATTTAACACTTTTTTAAAAAATTGGTTGCAGTTTGTAAAGCCCTGACAGCCACAAAGGGAAAACTGCCTCCTGGGAAACAGTACAGTAGTGTCAGAGGTCCTGGGTTAAGATCTTTGCTCTTCTTCTTGTTATCTTTGTGACCTTTGGCAAATCCCTCCCTTTCTGGGACTCTTCTTCATTTATTAACTGCCTGGGTTGAATTAGGTCCCGGAGGCCCTCTTTACTCTTCAGTGATGTACGTTCTTGAAACAGTGTCTTACAGGCAGATGAAAAGAAAGTAGATGGAGTAGGGAAAAGATGACAGAATCTGGAGTCGGAGACCACTTACTATTTGTGCAACCTTGGGCAAGGAATTAAATGTCTGAGGCCCTATTTATCTCTTCTCTCCAATGAGGGTGTGGGACTAGATGACCATGAAGGCCCCTTCTAGCTCTAAGTCTGTGATTCTGTGACCTTAGCTCAAATCCTAGCTGTTACTATCTAGATGACCTTGAGCAAGTCACCATTTCAGTTTATTTGTCTATAAAATGAGAAGATTGAATCAGTTGGTCTCTGAGGGTCCCTTCTGATGCTTTGATCTCTTAAGGTTCCTTCTCCCTGTTACCCCTATCTATGAGGAAGTGCCCTTGACTCCAGACTTTGGTCTATCCTATACAGAAAACCCAAAAGTGTGTCTCCAAGCCCTAGAAAAGTGATATCCCTTTTTAATGTTCTCTCCGAAGTGCCATAATGCATTTCTTGAAGAGTTCAAGTGAGTCCCAGAGAGTGTTCCCCTGCCCACCAGCTTTGTTTAAGAGGTTCTTACAGGGAGTATATGAGCCATGAGCTAACTGGAGAAGAGAAATAATTAATTATGTAAATAATAATCATAGTTCCGGAGAGGCCCAGGAGAAGATTGGTAATTGTAATTTTTTTTCCTTTCACAGTATGCATTAGAAACAAAACCCGCTCGTTTTCTGGAATACAGGCCCTTTAAATTGAGCGCACGCGCTACATGGGAATTAAGAGCCCTGAAGGATGTTAAACATGATCACCCAACAGGAACAGCAGCAAGGAGCCGGCAGGCCCCCCGTGCACACAGCCCGCTGGCCAGTCCGGACTGTGCTCTTTCTCCTGCTCCCCACCCCATCCCGGACCCATGGGACTCACATGTCCAGGGCCAGGGCTGGCTTTTTGTTCTTGTTTTTACTTTTCTTGTGTGTTGTGGTTCAAAGTCAGGACATTCTGGTGCTGTCCCCTTCCATCCTGTGTCAGAGAAAGTCTAGCCAGGACAACTCTTTAGAGTCAGGGTGGGGAAGAGCCCATGATATGGGGCTCAACTACACCATTGTATTTAATGGGTCCACCAATAAGGGGTGGAGATGGAGCACTGAGTCCTGCCTCTAGCCTGAGCCAAGTTGCCAGTGCCAACTCAGTGTCAGCAAAGTCCATGCTGCAGACCAGGTCTCTCCTTGTCATACCCCTACAGAGGCTGGTCCAAGAAACCAGCCAAAGAGAAGGTGAAAAACCTCAACTCTCTCTCCTACCCCAACTTAATTTCTGCAGGACCCCAATTATTCCAGTTATGGCTGGCATGCTGGGTCCCTAGAAATCTCTGCTTTCCCCCCTTCCCCAAATGCCTTTTGCTCAGTTGATTTCCCTCTTCCTGGCATGGTCAGACTACCGCCCCCCCCTTTCCCAAATCAGAATTTGAGGAGGGGAGAAGCTCCCAGTATTCTTCCTGCTGGCTAAATCAGCTAGCTTTGGAGAAGGGCCAAGCATTCCTCAGAAAGGCCGCTGAAAATCCATGCACCAGGAAGGTTAGGAATAACAGGGTACTCTTGACCATTAGGGGCAGAAACTACCATTTCCAAATTCCTCCAAGACTCAAGTCCACCAAGAGATTTCTGCCAAAGTGGTGGCTTGGGGAAGGAGCAGAGATCCTGGGGGGCAATGTTCCCATGAAACTGATTCAATTCCATTTCATTTTTGGTCAGGACCAGAGAGATTCATCCTGTGATGGATGGTAGTCTAGTTAGAAGATGAAGGGATCAGAAGTAAAGCATTATGAGTGGAGATGTGCTTCCCCAACTCCCCAGGAGATTCTGGGTTGGAGGAGGTTCTCCAGCTGATGAGCCTTTGGGGGAACTTTGGTGGGGAGAAAGTCAGCCCTGTGTAGAGAAGGGGATTGATTGCTGATTAAGTTGGAAGTAGACTAGCATCTTTCTCCCCCATCCTTGCACTTCACTGCCTCTTTAGCTCCTTCTTCCTACAGGGGCACCTCACTTCTGTCTGAGGGTTCTCGGGCCATTGAGTTAGGCCCTACTATACATCTAAGAACCATGCCAGATGTGGAGAACTCAGACACCCTTAGGCTGGGGCTTTTGTTTTTAATTTCCTACCCATCATAATATTTGGTTACCAAATACAGACTGGTCCACCATACCCATATTTATAAGCACTCCATTTCTTTTTTTCCTTTTTGTTTTCAAAAAGAGAAAAGATTTCTCCATCCTCCCTCCTTTTACCTCCCCCCCCCCCAGAGTTTCTGTTTCTGAAATGTGTGTCTCATAGCAATACTGGGGACCAAGTCCCCACAGCCAGGGAGAAAGTCAACAAGGGACCGAAGACCACTATATATAACATTTGTCACCTGCTCGCTCCTTCTCATGCTCTCTATGGCGAGAGCCTTATCTGGTGCAAAAACTGTAAAGTGTACAGACTGTCCACCGATTTTTATCTTAATGCAAGTCTGACAACTTTTTTTGTAAATGTTCTCTCGGTGTTTGATTGTAATGTAACTATTTCACTATCAGCTGTATATAGTGATTTGCGCCTGATGCTGCCTTGCAGACAGGATTGGGCAGCTGCTTGTAGAATGACTTGGAATTTTATTTTTTGTTTTCTCTCATTAAAAAAAAAAACAGAGTTGAGGAGCAGTAGGAGGGTTGGGATTTTTTTTAAAGTTTGAGTTGATTGGAGACAGCTGTGGTATAGTGGGGAGTGCCAGATTTAGAATCAAGAAACTTGAATTTGAGCCCCAGCTCTGCCCCCTTAACTAGCTGTGCGACTTTTAGAAAGTCACTTTTCTTTTCTAGGCCTCAGTTTCTTTATCTGTAAAATGAAGAGGTTAGAAGAGACAACTTCTGAGGTCCCAGGACTAAATTCCTAGGATTGGTAATTTATGGGGTTAGAACAAAAAGATTTTCCCCCAATTATCAGAATATTGCCAAAAATAGGATCTAGATTTTTTTTTTTAATTTGGTTCCAGGAGAGCTTAACTGGAGGAGTAGACTCAATCTGCTGTGAATGGCCATACTTTTGCCTTCTCAGGATAAGGCACCATCTGAGTGGCTGGCACATAGCTCCGACAATCACAGCCACAGGCCCCATCCCCACAGGAGTGTTTCCTCAGGATTGTTGGTCCTGGGAGTCTTTCTGGCATGGCCCAGAGGTGAATCTTCTTAAGCTGAAAAGCTCCTACTCATCTTCCCTCTCGGGAGATCAGATGTAAAGAAACTGGTAGTATGCCAGCTTTGGGTAGGGCTGGAGGAAGCCAAATGGAATTGAACCTCACCCAGGGAAATGAACCTCTTCTTCCAGACCTTTTGGATAGGATGCCGTTGTTCCCCCAAGAGTCATCAATGTCCTCCTTGAAAGGTCCTAGGGCCATGGCAGAGGTTAGCAAAGCACCTAGCCAAAAAATCCCCAAGGAACCAAATACCTCCACCTAGAAGGAGGGTGGGAGAGCCCAAAATGTTCTCTCCCACCCAGTATGGTAGAGCTTAGATAAATGGTCCCTGCCCTGCAAGAACTGCTGGGTCCAACAGCTTGCAAACACCTCCCCACCAGTGGTTTTTTTCCAGAGCTCAGATGAAGAAAAGGCTGTCCCTGGAGACCCTGCTGTTGATAAGCCAAAAATAAATGAGAAATCAATGAATTTTCCAAGGTCATTTGAAGGGGAGAGGGGCTTAATTTTTCTGCTCAGAGTTAACTGCCTAATTTCTTGTAAATGACTATCCTTCCTCCAACTTCTTAGAAGATATGGTGAAGGTGTCACATAACCCTGAATCTCCACAGAGCATCTCGCCAACTCCTAAGATATACCTCTTGCCCTCCCTCTGTCTATTTGCTGAAGCCCAGCCTCACTCTGTTTTCTAGAGACTCATAAAGAAAAGTGAAAACAGGTTCACCTCCATTTTGTAAGTATGTGAAAAGGAAAAAAAAAAGTTTAAAAAAGCAAAAAGTTGAATTGTTACCTGGAGTTTCTCCGGTCTTGACTTTTAAACTATGTAATAATGTACAGAGAAAGGTGTTGGTGTTCAGAAATTCCATGTGGCTGTGCAATTTATGTACATTTACAATTAGAAATATTAAAGATTTATTTAGCTATTTTAAGCCAAACTCTCCAGTCCATTGCATGAACTCTCTCTCTCTCTCTCTCTCTCTCTCTCTCTCTCTCTCTCTCTTTCTCTTTCTTTCTTTGTCTCTCTCCCCCCCTCAACAAAAAACAAAAGACTTTCCTTCTCTACACCCCAATTTCCACTTTTCAAAATGGTTGGTGTGTTATAGGGGGAAAAGCATCAAATTAGGAACTAGGTGATTTGAGTGCAGATTCCCACTCTACCACTTGTGGAACTTTGGGCAAGGCCCACTGTCCGTGACTCCATTTCCTCATCTATAAAATGAGGAAGTTTAGTTAGATGATCCTCTAGGTTCTTTTTACATCTCTACATTTAAACTTCTGACTTATATTGAACTCGTGTCCTTCCAACTCTAAACCCTATGACAATTATGTGCCAAAGTCTTTCCTGTCTCATTGCTCTAATGGAGTCAAGGCTCAAGAATTCAGCCAACTTCATGTTTTGACAAACACCTCCATTATCAGTCTTTCCATTATATCTGAAGAAATCATCCAAAATTTATACTTTTTTTTGTCTTATGTCTTCTGGATTAAATATAGCTGCAGTATCTGGAATTGGAAGCAACCATAGAGATCATTTAATCCAACTCCCTCTTTCACACATCACTTTATTAAAGAGCAAAGCAAGATCCCCAAAGGAGAAAGCATGTAGTGATCACCACTGAGTTTTGTATCCAGTGTTGGACTCAGAATCCTAAGCTCTTTCCCATGCTTGTGCTGCTATGAAGGATCAGCAGACTTAGGAGAGAGTGGAGTGTGGAAAGGAACTGCAGAGGAAGACCAGAGCTGGAATCTAAGTGTGTGGGAGAGCATGGGTGAGGAATGGAATGGAGGCCTCTGGCTAAGGGAGGAAGCTTAAGAAAGGGAGACAGGGTGCCAACAAGGCTTCTCTTTCTAATCTAACAAATATTAAGGACCTCCTATTTGCAAGGCCCTTTACTAGGTGTGGAGGTACAAAAAGACAAAGAAAACAGTCCTTGACTTCAAGAAGTTTACTCTGTACTGATGGGATACAACCAGTAAACAGGAGGTTGAGTACTAACTCCTGAGGGAATAAGGAAAATGGTACGTAAGCTGAGCCTTGAAGAAAAAACAAGAGGTTTTAAGAGGGAGCAGGTGAGGAGGAAGTGAATCTGGGTATGGGGGACAGATGCTACTAAGGCACAGATGCTGGGCATCGAGTGCTGAGTTTCAAGAACAGTAAACCAACCAATCTGGAATGTGGCACACCCCTTGCTACATATTGGAAAACTTTTACTTGAAGGTTCTAGGGCCCCTGAGGAATTGCTGGCTGCCATGTCTGAACTGGGGCATTGATGTTTCCACAAAACCCACTATGTAGCAAGCTAGGGTTCACAAAACAGAATCCACTCCCTGGGGGTTATTCTCTGAACAAAAGGATGTATCACTTTGTAGAAAGAGGCAGCAGGGGTCATTTTGAATGCACTTAAGTGTTTGCAGATCTGTTACCAAGGGAGGGACTCTTAGAAGCTCCCAGGTAGATACTGTTCCCCATCAAAGCAACAAACACTAGAAATGAAATTTGTCATCCTCCTTTCTCCCATTCCCCCCGGTATCATTAGCAGGCTTCTGACACTCAGCACTATACCCTCAGCCTTCCAGAGCCATAGACCAAGGGCCAGCCACACCCAAAAGGAAATAGGAAACTGAGAAAGAAGCAGCCTCGGCCCCAGGATTGGAGCTTGCCAATTCTGATCTCATTCGCCCCCTAAGTCTTCCCTTCTTCGATTAAGTATCTTCATCTTTCAATCAATCCTCAGGGGCTTAGTCTCTGATCCCCTCACTGTCCCAACCCACCCACTTTCTGAAGACTCCCAGCTTGCCAATGCCTTTCAACAAGGTAGCGGACAGAACTGAAAACAGAACTCTTAATGGGTTCTGACCAGGGAAAAAGTTAGCAGGGCTCTCGGCTGCTACTGCTACTGCAAACTGAATTTCTCCCATCCCTGCAACCTAACCACAAATGTGACCCTGTTAATTAATATTAAGTGTGCTCATTAATTCTCCCAGGCCATTTCCCTTGAGATACTATCTATCCACAACTCCACTATACTGTCCCTATCAGAATGTAATTTTCTACAGGATTTTTTACCTCCCTAATGTCTCATCAGGAATGAGGAGACAGAAATGTAATACCTATGGGTTTTAGAGTGGCCAAGTGGATGTCATCACTGTTCTTCCTCAGGGGCTACAGGAAATTCCTGCACTGAGGATCAGAATGGGTTTTCTGAGGCCCAATTGAAGTCACAAAGCAATACTACCATCCTGCCAAAGGGAATCCTGAGAGAGGCAGCCTGAGAGACTGGACAGAGCGCTCAATTCGTTGTCAGAGGTTCAAATACTGGCCCAGCTCTATGACCTTGACAACATAACTTCTCAGAACCTTATTTCCCTCATCTATAAAACTAAAGGGTTAGACTAAATGACTTCTAGGATCTTTCCCAGCTCTGAAGTTTATGATTCCTCCCCCACATTCCAAGAAGTGAATTGATGACTTCAAGGAGTGATTGGAGCTAGTTTTGAGCCAAGGTAGACTTGTGGTTCAGATAGAAAACTTCTAGCACACTCCAAACCATTACATCATTGGTACTGGTAGGTCTATTAGTAGGTGCAAAAATACTCACCCCAGTCAAACACTTATGAACGCCTATTCCATGAGAGGTCCTGTGGTCTGTGCTGGGGAGCTCAAAGATGAATGAAACAGGTTACCTCCCTCATGGAGCTTGTGATCTAAACAGGGGAGGAAAGACCCAAAAGACGACTTGGTTTGATACAGGGGAAGCATCCTGGTGTGATGGACAGCCACTGATTCACTTTACGTAGCACCAATGCAATATTCACAGCATCCAGGGCAACCATGAATAGCACAGTACAATTCAGAATCATACAGATTCTCCACATGGAAGACAGAACCAAAACCTTTATTCAGACCCAAATCCATCACAGCAACAAAAATCTGTACACAATAACAAGGCAGAGGGCAACACCATCCTCAAGCCTTCCCCTGTTAGGCTTCCCACAAACCAGACCCGTTACATTCATCACAAGCAGGCTCCCTTAAACAAAATCACAAACAATCCAAAAATCACTCATGCCACCCGGGAGCCTGCATCCTTCCTAGCTCTGACTGCTCTCAAAATTAACTTCCTCTCAGCTCGGCCTCCTCCTGCTCCACCCATTCAGCAAATTCCTCCCACCCCAGGCTCCGTGTGACTTAATGGGCCTATTAATGAATAGGAAAGATTTGCCAATTCAAATTATCATTACACTTTAAGACCTTGGGAACCTCTTCCCCCACTTGGGGCCTCAAATTTGTCATTCTGTCATGTGAAAATATTGGACCAGATAACATCTAAGATAATCATGCCATTAGATAATTTTAGATGCTTCACAAACCTGTGTGAAGGTGAGCCCTAGATGGTTTAGTCGACACAAAGAAAATGGCAGCATGCAGAACAAGAATGAGGAAAGGAGAAATAAGAATGATGAGGTTAGAAAATGAGGGAATGTGAGACTTAAGAGGACTATGTGGAGCTTTCAGGGACGGGTTCTACACCTTGGTCTATATCCCTCAGTGTAGACATGTTTAAGCAGGGAGAGAAGAGAAAGCAATAGAGGAAGTGGGGGAAGGAAAGTAGGAAGGCTAGAAGGGGAAGGAGAGAATAATGGATATGGAGCACTACTGGGGTGCCTCTCCCTAACCTGAACTGTCACTTATGGGTTGGAAGTCCCTAGAAGTTAGCTACTCCTCTCTCTTCTAGGGGTAAAATTGAGGAGCTAGGGTTTCTAGTACTGTTACTCAGGAACCCCCACTATTAGGTTTCCCATTGATTATCAGCTGGAAGCTTCAATTAGATTTTAGCAAAGCTCTTTTTACTGAGATGTGGTTTTTTTAAGCCCCCCAAAAGTTTGGGGACCACTAATTTTTTGTATACACAAGTTCCCTGGGTAAAATTAAAATTAAAGTATAATGATAGTAAATCATATTACAGAGAATAGGTATGATAAAGGATTACTTCACAGCTCCTAGTTCCTGGAATTTATTTTCCCCCTTCGGAGAGTCCTCATGAATCTCGCTTTGTATGAAGCTTTCTCCTGGACTCTGGGAGCCATGCCTCAGTTGAGTTCATAGCTAGCCCTTTTCTCTGATATTGAAAGGGGTTTTCACCATATTAAGGTGACTATCTTTCCACATCCATGGGGTGGTACTTCATCTATTGTTGGCCATTACTGCTCCAACAACCACGGCTATTTTATCCAGGCAGCAGTGTGACTGCTGGATCTCCCAAACTCACCAGGTCACATGGTCACTCCTATCTTGGGATACTTATTTGTCTAAGATCAGGAAAGAATAAATTCAAAAGGAACATAGATACCATGTCTCGTGTACACATGGAGGCTAGGTGAGGGGCAGGGCAGCTTCCCTTGCCCTTTAATTTCTTCCTTTTCATTTTCCAAGTTAGAGGTGGGAGAGTAGAGAAACACAGTGGTTCTACCAATGCTTTTCATATCTCTTCACACCGTATATGGCTCAGTCTCCTACACCTCTCAACTAAGAACCTTGACTCATATTTCAATTTTAAAAAATGAGGCCATTAGATCCCTTCATCTTCATTTTATCACCCTGAGAACTTCTGTCACTATCTCCTCCACTTTTGTGGAGGTGGCTCTTCTTGCCAAGGCAAAGCCTTCTACACGTACATGTGATCCAACCCTATCCTTTCTCCTCTGGCAGATTACCTCCTCCATCATCCTTGCTCTCTCATTTATCTTAAATGTCTCTTTGTTTACCGGCTATTTCCCTACTGCCTACAAACAAGCTCATGTGTCTCCCTCATTCTAAAAACTCTTTCACTGGATCAGTTCATCCCCTACTTATTACCATCTCCTTTTTGTGGTGAAATTCTTTAGAAGGCCACTGACAATCTCAACCTCCATTTCCTTTACTTTCACTCTCTTCTTAATTTTCTATAATCTGACTTTCAATATCATTCAATCAAAATTCTCTCTTCAAAGTTATGAGTGATCTTTTAATTGTCAAATTTAATGAATAGCCTTTTAAAAATGCTCATTCTTTTCGAATTCTTCTGTAGCCTTTGGCATTTTCAGTTGCCCTTTTCTCCTTAATACTGTTTTCTCTTTGGGCTTTTGTGCCACTGCCCTGTTGTGGTTCTCCTACCTGTCTGACCACTCTTTCTTAGTATCCTTTGCTGGATCTTCATCCAGGTCACACCTGCTGAAGGTGAGTCTCCTTCAGAATTCTGCCTTGGACAATCTTTTCTTCTCCCTCTTTTTCCCTCAGTGATCTCATCAGTTCTCATGGATTCATTTATAATCTCTGCTGATGATTCTCTCCCAAACTTTAGATTTACATCTCCAACTACCTGTTAGACATCTTGAACTGAATGTTCTATTCATCTTAAACTCAACATGTCCAAAAATGAACCCGTTGTCTTTCCCAGTTTTCCAAACTTCCTTATTACTGTTGAGGGTACCACTATCCTCCCAGTGACCCAGGCTCAGGACCTCAGTGATGTGTCTGTTCCGTACCCTGTCTCTCACTCCTCGTATCCCATCTATTGCCCAGTCATGTCAGTTTTACCTTCCTAACATCTTTTGTATATGCCCCCTTCTCTTATCCAATACCCTCATCACCCTGATACAGACCCTCATAATCTTATGACTAAACTATTAAAGTAGTTTTCTAGCTGATCTTGCTTCAATTCTCTCCCCTCTCTATTACATTCTTCACTCAGTCATCAAATATTCTAAAAACATGGGTCTTGACCATGTCGAACTCTCCTCCCCACCCTAGCCCCATTCAATCAGCTCCAGTCATTCCTTGTTATCTCCAAGATCAAATATAAAATCCTGGTTGACATTCAAAGCCCTTTGTAACCCAGCTCCCTCTTATTTTTTTCTTCTTACATGTTCTGCTCCACTCCCAACCACCACACCTTTGCCTCCTGTATTCTGTGATTCAGTGACTCAGGTCTCCTTGCTGTTTTTTTCAAACAAGAAACTCTACTAATTCTGGGCATTCTCAGTGGCTATCCCTCATGCCTGAGATGTTCCCCCTCCTCATCCCCACCTCCTGGTTTCCCTGACTTCCTTCAAGTGCCAAATAAAATCTCATCTTCTATAAGAAGACTTTCCTGATCCTCTTTAATGCTAGTGCCCTCCCTCTATTAAATCCAATTTATCACGTATATCGTTGTTTGCACTGTTTCCCCCTATTAGACTCTGAGCCCCTTGAGAGAAAGGACTGTCTTATGCCTTTCTTTGTACATCCAGTGCTGAGCACTGTGCCTGGCCCATAGTAAGTGCTTTATAAATCCTTATTGCTTGACTATTCACCCTCAGTATATCTTTCTCTGTTTCTAGCTGTTGTCCCCTACTGGTCCATTTTCTCCAATAATGTAGTCAATACCATATGTGGAGGGGGAAAAGGAGGGCCTGCCAAGGGCTGTTATTACCTCTCAATGTTTTGGCTCCAGCTCTCTGATTTAACACTTGACTGACTCACTGCTCAACTGACTTGCTATTTTTATAAGTAGCCCAAGAAATATGACTCAGTCTTCTCAGCCAACCACAAGCTAGATCTTGTGTATCATCTGCTTTCATCCAATGGCCCCAAATCCTACATTCCTTCCAAACTGATTAAGGGCTTGTCCACACATTATGATGAAATTACAGGGAAGTTCTTCAATACCTAATTTGCTATTTTAATTGATTTGGTTAAAGTGTTTGTGCCTACTGTGATTATATTAATTGGGGTGAAGTGGAAATTCCCACCTTTACAGATAGATAGATGGATGACCCGATTAAGGGGAACCAGCAAACAGTACACGCTAGGATGGACTTCCATGTAGTAGAATCCTTCTGTCTTCTTTAGGAAGAAGTAACAACAGTAGCAACATACCTGAGAGGCTTCACGGAGGAAGACTCCAAAACACCAACATTACCAATTCCATTTTTAACTTTGAGGTGAATAAATTCCAGAAGTTCCCTACTGGTTCACTTATACATATAGAGAAGGCCACATCAATCTAGCTTCTATTATAATAGTTATTCAATTTCAGTCTTCTAGGCCCATCACTTTAGGTGAAAGTGACATACTTTGCTTTTACCCCCTATGTATGATCATCCTCTATTTCTCCCAAGGCCACTCCTACCCAGTGTACCCAGTTCCTAGCCCATTCCACTGTGAACTCTAGAAAAGCTGATAAAAAGATATTTTTTGAAAATGAGATTTGACTTTCTGAATCATAGCTTAAATTATATGAATAACGGGTACCTGGTCAGAGATGGAGTGAACCTAAGAAGTAGAAATGAAGGAAGAATGGCATTTCCAGACATCTGATTATATTATAAAGAAATATTCATCTAAACTATTTGGCAGTAGTAAAAAAAAAAATAGAAAAATAGATATGTAGACCAGACTAGACAAGAAAGATTCAGAAATAACTGAACTCAATAACATAGTATACAATCAGTTCAAAGTATACATTACCTCGGGAAAAAAATCCCTATTTTATAAGAAACTAAAAATCAAATTTGGCAGAAATTAGCTTTGGGTCAACACAACAAAATCAAAATGAGTGTGTGACACTAATATTAAAGAACATGCCATTAAGCAATCAAAAGAGAACCAGAACTGGTACCTTTGAAATCTATAGCTAGAGAATGAATTCCTAGCCAACCAAATAATAAAGCCAAAAACCAAAGATAATACAAATAATTTTGATTACATAAAATTGAAAAGCTGTTGCCCAAACAAAATTAATGTAAGTAGGATAAGAAAAGAAGCAGTAGAGTGGTTAAATATCTTTGTATCTAATATTTGTCAAGAAGGCCTGATATCCAAGATGTATTGGTAACTAACAAAAATGTATAAGATTAAAAACTATTCTCCAAAAGATAAGTGATAAAAAATGCATGCAAACAGTTCTAAAGGAAAGGTTTCAATCTATTAGTAAACCATATGAAAAAATGCTCCAAATACTAATAAGAAAAATGAAAATCAAAACAATTCTAAAGCTTCACCTCACATCTAGAAAATTGGAAAGGATAACACAATGTAGGAATAATATCTATTGGAAGGATTGTGAAAGATAAGCATACAAAGGTACTCTTTTTTTCAATAAGGTTTTATTGGTGCCTTTTAAAAAATCACTATAATTTTCCTCAGGGAGTTTCCCCCCCCCCTCTCTTTACCAGACAACCATCTCACAAAATAATCTCACAAAATAAATAAAAATAAATTTTTAATGATAAAAAAATAACATCACTGATCATCACATTGAAAAAGTTGGAAAATATGTGCAATGTACAAGACTTATACCCTTCATCCCATACAAAGGGATGGCATGAGGGAGAAGAAGAGAGGAGCTTCTCATATTGCTTCTTGAACTATACTTGCTCTTCATAATTTTGCAGCATTCACTTTTGATCGTTTGTGTGTGTGTGTGTTCTTTCCATTTACATTGTTCGAATCATTGTGTATATTGTCTTCTTGGCTCTGCTTTCTTCATTTTGCATCAATTGATATAGGTCTTTCATGCATTTCTGTACTCATCAATTCATAATTTCTTACAGCACAGTGATGTTCAATATTCATGTACCACAATTTATTTGGTCATTCCTCAATTTATGGCTATCCACTTTGTGCACAATTCTTTGCTAGCACAAAAATTGCTGCTAATGCACTGTTGATGGAATTATGGTTTGGTCCAACCATTCTAGAAATCAATTTGGAATTATGTGAGGAAAGAAAGATTAAAGTGTTCTGATGCATAGATCCCATTACTGGGCGTATATGCCAAGGAGGTCACTGACAAAAACAAAGGCCTCCTAAATACCAAAATATTTTTAATGATACTTTTTGTAGTAGCAAAGAACTGGGAAAAAATAGATACCTGTGAATTGGAGGAATGACTAAAAATATGTTGCATGAATGTAATGGAGTACTTTAAGAAGGAATGGTTTTAGAAGTGATGCACGTGATAAATATAGAATCATGATGGAAGGACTTATAAAAAATGATGCAAAGTGAAGTGAACAGAACTAGGAAAGTAAGAATTTCAATGGTTACAACAATATAAATGTTGAAAGAACACCAAGGGGCAATTGAAAAGGAAAACTGGGGAGTGGAGCCAAGATGGCGGAGTAGAAAGACTCACATTTGCCAGCTCCGAACCCACAGCCCATAGATTTCCTGAAAAGGAAAACTGTGAAATTGTAGTGACTAAGCTTGACTCCAAAGAAAAGTTATGAGAAGATACGCCTCTTCCTTCTTTGTAGAGGTAAGGGACTTTGGATGTGGAATACTATAGTTAATGTCAGACACTTTTGATCAAAAAATCATAGATCTAAAAGACCATAAGAAGTTATCTAGTCCAACCCCTTAATTTTACAGATGAAAAAACTGGAGTCCAGTTAAGTGACTTGCCCAAGATCTTTCAGGGAGTAAATGTTAAGAGACTGAATTTGAACCCATTTCCTCTGACTTCAGAGATAGTGGTCTCTCTACTATGTTATGCTGCCTTCTCTGATAACTTGGTTAAAATCCCCTTTCTTTTTTTAATCTATTGTTGTTATAAAGGGATAGCTCACTGGGAGGGGGAGAAGAAAAGAATACATTGGGAAACGTGTTGATATAAAAACAAAGTACAGGGTGTTCCAAAAGTCTTAAGTACAGTTTTAAATCATTAAAAGTTTAAAACTTCATTACGACTTTGGGAATACCATGTGTATCAATAAACATTAATTTTAAAAAATACAAAGAAAAAAAAACAGCTCACACCAGACTAACCTTGTTTCCTTTTTTATTGGACAAGAACACTAGGCTTGTAAGTCAGAGGAACGCGTTCCATGTTGTTTACCTAGATTTTAGCAAATCACTCGATAAAGTCACTTATAGACTTCTGGAAAAGATTTGGAGATGGGGGTTAGATGATAGCACAATCAAGTGGATAAAAAATGGATAGAATGCTGACCTGGAAGTTAGAAAGTGCTTCATTCAAATCCTTCCCAGACATCTTATTAGCTATGTGCAAATTATGTGATGCTCTATGGCCCTTGAGCAGTTTCCTAGGATTTACTCACTTTTTCTTCACAGTTGTTTGCAATCACAACTGGTATATGAATTTCCTACACTAACAAAATTATGTATTTTTCTTATATTTGTATCGGTCTAGACCAGACTCCAATGGAGTTGCTTATGGATCTGTACTATTTACTTCTTAAACAATGACTTCAGTAAAGGCATAGGTGACATTGCTGTCAAATTTGAAGACCCAAATGTGTCTTTGCTGCACCAAAAATGTGCTTTTATAAATATTTTCTGTACATGTTAGCCTTTTTCTTTCTTTGACCTCATCATACCAGGACAGCTAACACAATGAACCAAAGAGTTAGTGTTTCTAAAGCATTTGACAGACTAGGAAAATGAGTTAAATCTAATAAAATGCAATATAATAGTGGAAAAAATTAGACGTGTATGCTTATGTGGAGACTAAAATGACTTGTTGAATATTTGTTTGGCCAAAGATTATAGAAACAGTAATTATATGAAAGCTCAGGATACAAATATAGCATGCCAAAATTTATGGGATGCAGCCAAAGCAATACTCATAGGCAAATTTATAGCCCAGAACCTTATATCAGCAAAAGAGAAAAAGAAAAAATTAACAATTTGAGTTTGTATTTAAATAAAATAGAAAGCAAATTAATATACCAAAAGCAAACACCAAACAAGAAATTTTTAGAAAAATGGAGAAATCATTAAAATAGGAAATACAAGGAAATAAATTGATCAATAAATATTATTTAAAAGGCCAATAAAATTTATAAACTATTAGCAAATTTAGTTGAAAAGAGGAAAGGGAAAAATCTAAAATAATCAGAGATCATACTGACTACAGAAAAAATTAAAAAAACTTGGAAATTATTATACATAGCTATATAGTAATAATAGCAGCTAACATTCACATAGTACCTATCCACAAAGCAGCTACTGTTCTAAGTGCTTTACAATTACTTTCCCATTTCACCCTCACGACAGTGGATGGGAGGTAGGTGCTCTATACCTCTAATTCCATGATCGATTTCTTAAATGTTTCCAGGAATGCACTTGTGGAACCAACAAGTCCACTAGGAGTCCCAAAGTACATTTGTTTAGTTAGGTTACCTCTTTTCACTAGAAAAAGCACTGAATTTGGAGTCAGAGCACCTGGTTTCAAATACAAACTTTGCCATGTGGATCTTGTGACCTTGGGCAAGTCACTTAACTTCTTAGAGACCAACAGGTCCAACCTTCTCATTTTTCTTTTTTTTTCAGTTAACACTTAACAAGTTTCTTTCCCTCCCAGCACCCCTACCCAATTGAAAAAAGAAAAGAAAAACAAAACTCATATAACATATGCATAATCCAACAGAAGAAGCTCTCACAGGGGCCACATCCAAAAATGTATGTCTCCTTCTGCATCTTGAGTTCATCACTTCTCTGTTAGCAGGCAGATCACATGTTTCATTGACCATTGGTCCTCTGGATTATTCAACTTCCTCGTTTTCCAGATAAGGAAACTGAGGCTTATAAAGTAGAGGAACTTTTCAGAGTGACATCCAAACTAATTATTCCTATGAGACAAATGCAGTTCTGATCTCTAAATCTGAGAGAGAGAGAGAATTATAGGCCAATATCATTAATGAATATCAAGGCAAAGTCATGAAACACTGGAAATAGAATACAATAATATATTAAAAATTATTCATTATGATCAAGTAAGATTTATGCCAAGAATGGAAATGTGGTTCACCATTAGGAATATTATCAGTAGAATAAATTATACTTTGAAATTTTGATAGATTTATGACCTCATCAATATTAGTGCTCCCACCAATGATTACAACCCAGATATACCTTCTCATATGTGCAACTCTTGTTCATGTGCTACTGTAAAACTCATACTAGATAGAATGCCAGACCTGGAGTAAGGAAGACTCATTTTCTGAGTTCAAATCTGGCCTCAAACACTTACTAGTTGTGTGACCTTAGACAAGTCACTTAACCCTGTTAACTTCAGTTTCCTCATCTGTAAAATGAGCTGGAGAAAGAAAAGGCAAACCACTCCAATATTTCTGCCAAGAGAACCCCAAACGGGATCACGAAGAGTCAAACATGACTGAAAATGACAGAACAGCAAAAATCATGGGCGGTCCAGCCATTGTTTTAAGAGCTTCTTTCCATTTATATGGTCACTTCCCTAATTTGAGCTTTTCTCATCTTTTGCTTGGACAATTGCAATAGCCTTCTAATTGCTCTCCCTGCCTTGTTCTCCCCCATTCAGATCCATGGTAGCTGTTTCACACAGCTATCAAAGTAATTTTCCTAAGGTACAACTCCAACCATGTCGCTTCCCTACTCAACAAATCTTAGTGGATTCCAGTTACCTCTAGGACCAAACACAAATACAATTATTTGCCATTTATAGCTCTTCACAACCTGGCACATTCTTTGATTACTTTAAAACAGTTTAAGTGCCACCTAATTCCGTAAGCTTTTCCCAGTATCACTACCCCCAACAGTGCCTTCCCTGCAGAGATTGCTTTAATCTGCTCTCTCTGTGTCTACATGAACCTCATTAGAATTTAAGCTGTTTGAGGGCAGGGACTATATATTTTTTTCTTTATCTCCCTAGCACTGAGCAAAGTTTCTGGCACAAAGTGCTTTCTGATTGATTGACCAACTCTCCTAGATCTCTTTATGTTACCTAGACATCAATATTGTTTGTGGACCATCTGTCACTCTTTTTTCACTACATGACTGATCTACCTATCTCCTTTTCTTTTCTTCCTTTTCTCTGATGCCTTTATGACATTTTCATTGCGCAATTCTTCACTGGTAATACTTCACAGTTTACCTATACTTCCCTGTGTGCCTTTTATTGCCCTTTGGGTGAGTCACAATTATGACTTTTTTGGAGATTGCTATACTACGTGACTTGTAGTTGTACAATATCAGTAGTAAATTAGTCATGTTAAAAATAGATGAACTTTTGTTTCAGGAAGAAGCTTTAGGTTAATGAAGTTATTGAATAACTTCCCAATATAATTCAGCCCACTCTGGCTCTATCAAATTCTAAACCCCATTCATTGTCCTTCTATACTTTTGATTCAAAGTTTGTGTATTGATGTATCTGCTCTATAGATGGTCCATCTAATTGCATATCATAGTCTGAATAAAAGACATTCTTCATCCGCTTGTTTCTTTCTATCTGTATCATTTGGTCAAACTTTTTTGAGTGATTATGCATCTCATTTTTAAGAGGCACTACAGTATCCTGGGGCTAAATGCAATGTGAACATTATCATCCAAAATAAGACCAGCTGGAAGATCTTACCATCTCATGGAAATCCATCTTCCATTTGGACTTTGTGCTAGTCATTCTCCATGATGTGGGAAAACACCTTTGGTGAGCATGTGCCTCCCTGTTTCATGCTCCACTGGATATGAATCATCAGAATGTTGTCAAACAAAGTTATCTGTACTGTTATGTCTTTGCAAGAATTGTGTATGTTTTGACATAATCACAAAAAACACCTTGTTTGAGGAAGGCCTGTAAGTCAGCATGTTGCTCTACTGAATTATTTGTTTATTGTCAACAAATAATAAGCACGTTGTGATCTTGTATTCTCTCCAACTTTCAGTCAAGTATGAGACTATGAAAATGTTCTCTGCTGCAAGAACATAATTTGCAGAAGTCTGACTGTTTAGTTTCCATCTATTCTCCAAGGATGCCCTAGTGTCATGGAAGTATCAGTCAATCGATTAATCAACAAGCATTTATTAAGTGCTTACTATCAACCAACTACTATGGTAAGCACTGGGGATATAAAGGAAAAGCAATACCAAAAACCATGGCTGTCCTCCAAGAGTTTATATTCTAATAGGAGAGACAACATTCTATAAGGGAAGGGAAAGGGAGAGGCTGTGTGTGTAGATTATTCTTATGAAGACTTTATACAAATGGGAAAATGGGAAAATGGGTTATTGGTAATTGATATTTCTTGATCGCATTTTCAAGGGTAATAAAATATTTGCCAAATATTTCTTTCAGATTTATTGAAAATCAAACCCTCAAAGGTCTTAAAATGGTGTCACCTCCACCAGTCTATACTGAGTTTAGTACAATTGCTCTTTCCACTTGGTTTTCTGTAGTGTCATTTCTACTTCCTTGATAACACACTATGGACTTTCATGTGGGGTTCAAATTTATAAAGATAAGAATTTATTAGTGAATTAATTATGGATTTTTCTCCCATTTTTTGTCTGTTTATTGCCCTCCTCCCAGTTTCATCCTTAAAATCTCTTGCATGATATAATTTAGGTAGACCTCCAATCAAACTTTCTGTAAGCTTTTTTTCCCTCAACTCATTTTTGTTCTTTTACAACATGGACCTACTTTGGCTGTCATATCTTGTTTTGGTGAGGAGATCAACTATTTGCTGACTGGGGAGATTATCAGGCAGTATTGGTCCTGGTACTATTGGTTGACATTGGTTAAGCATCCTTAGGAAGTTATGATAGTCTACAATGATGTATGTTCTTTTATTTATTTTCCTTTTTAAATATTAACAGCATATTTAAATAGGTCACGTTAGAACTGCTTCAATGACATACCATACCTTCTTTTCATTTTTATTCTTTCTTCAAATTGGATATTGATTTTAATTTGCTCTAACAAATCTATGATTTGACTACATAAGGATGCTGGTTCAGAAATAGTTCCCACTTTGATAATCAAGCATTTCCCATATGTTAAAATATAAATCATGCCATTTTGATGAAATTATTTGGTGCTTAACATGTCCAGAGTGTTGGCAGACTGTACCCTCTCCCTCCCCACCTCTATTCTGGCTGGCAACTAGATGCCATTCTAGAGAAGTCTGGTCTCTAATGAGAGGTGTTAAGATGTTTTTCTCTCACTCTTTGACTCTTCATCTGTACCTCCCTCCACTGATACCCAGGTACTCAAGGGAAAAATAACTTAAAGCTTGGATTATGACTCATGTCTAAAATTTCCCCAAAGGAAGGAGTGGAAAGGCACCCAATGAGCATTGAGAATCAGGTTTAGGACAGCTATTTATTTCCTCCACATAAAAGAAATGCTAAACACAACAGGCTTTCACAAGTACACATTAACAAAGACTTACAATAAGCTGCAGCAATACTGTTATATTCTCCTGGGATACTGATACTTAAAGCATCAAAACATGATGCAGTTTGTGAGGCTGCTGAACAGACTTTTTAATTTCAACTCTATGCAGTCCAAACAATTCCCTCCAGACCCACATCATCTGATAAGTCAGGCCAGGGCTGAACTGTTACTCCTATTAAGGGTTATCCTACCCAGTGCAAAAACTCCCTGCCACTAGACATTTGTAAGCCTCACTTGGTCATTGTTTGGACCCTGATGGCTCAGAGTGAGTGTAAATAATTGTTTCTGTTTTGGCCAGAAATCCTGAGGGTCTTCCCTCCCAGAATGATTTTTTTTAAACTAGGTTAAGGAGGTCATTCTTTGCCTCATTTATTACCTAGTCTTAATCACTGAATAGGTGTGGCCTCAGTCAAACTGAGACCTGTTAAAACCTTAAAAAGGTTAAAATGGTCAAGGTCTCCCATTGCATCCTGAGCCATCTTCAGTCATTCTGATCTGTATCTGGCCACTGCACCCAGATGATTCTGGAGGAGACAGTGAGACTGGTGACTTTGCACAGCCCTGCCTCACTTAAGTCCTATTCACTTGCAAGTCATGGCATCACCTCTCTGATGTCATGATCCTCCTAGAAAATAAAGGACAAACAACAACAAATAATATCATTTGTGACTAAGGTCCCCCAGATCTCCGACCTCAAGAAAGCTTCCAATCCTGGACATACCCATCTTGGCATTCCTATTCTTTCACCTGCAATCAGACAGAAAAACACAAAACATAAGAGAGAAGCAGAGGCATAAGATCCTGCTCATCTAGTGAGTCCCAGTTCTAGCTGCCACATGGAAGGAATCACCACCCCCTCCCCATCCCCGCACATCCTTGTCTTCATGTGGGAAGTCTAGTTGTCACACAGGAGAGTTGAAAAAAGAGAGTAAAATGGAAGTTGTCTCCAGTTTGAACTGATGAAACCTCTTTCCTGCTGCTTTCACTGGGCTAAAGGACCAATAAGTAGATTGCTGTCTCATTCTAAAACCTCAGTTTCTAAAACATTCTAAAACATACACGGTCAGTTGGAAGCAGGCATGGTAGCTAAGATATAATCCCCATTACAAAATGCATGCAAAGGAATACAAGATAACCATGGAAGGGATGGCATTAGCAAGTGGGGAAGCCAAAGAAGGTTTCTTATGAACTATGCTTTCCAACATTTTGCATATTTGCACTCAAATCACTGAATACTATACTATTGTTGTTCAGTCGTTTTCAGTTGTGTCTGACTCTTGGTGACCCCATTTGGGGTTTTCTTGGTGAAGATACTGGAGTGATTTGCCATTTCCTTCTCCAGATCATTTTACAGATGAGGAAACTGAGGTAAACAGGGTTAAGTGATTCACCTAAGGTCACACAGCTAGTAAGTGTTTGAGGTCAGATTTGAACTCAGGAAGATGAGTCTTCCTGACCCCAGGCCTGGCACTCTATTTATTGCATCACCTAGCTGCCTAAGTATTATAGTATGCAATGCTTAAACTTGGAGGATCTTATCCCATTCTTTGAAAAATTTTCTTCTCTCCTCATCCTTTGCAATAGCTATTAGTGCATAAGCTGCAATTATCTTCATGATGGTCTTACAAATGCTTACTGTGAACACTGAAATATGAGATAAACAAGTATCCCATTAAAAATGATGCTTCTTGCTGCCTTTGGCTATGTAATAAAACCAACTCTTTATTTTCCTCTTCAAAGAGAAGTGGTAAGCCTTCCTTGTGTTTTCTGGTTTTATTTATAACAAGAATTTCAAGATTGCTATTATTCACTTCCCCATTAATTTCTACCCATTAGTTTCTAGGCAAAGATCTCAGGTTTAGGGCACTAACAATTATGTTCATGTTTAAAGTTGGTCTAATCCTGTGAGTCTCTCAACACAGCTACAGAACTGGAAGGAGGCATGAGGTGGAAGGCCATTTTGTCTTTTAGTTGGTTTGTTTCATGGGTAGCAATTGACAAAGTACTCATCATAAAGTGACTGGCCTACTGGTGATCAGCCTCTTCATGTGAACTACTTGGTCCTCGGCAAGCAGACTCAGACTACTTCTGGCTTTGTAGTCAATGCTTTTCCAGTGTAGATGGAACTGTCCAAAGTTGTACTCTGCTGCCATAGACTTTGAGAACCTAGAGTGACCTCTATAAGATGACAAGGCGCCAGGGTAAAACTTTGTGATGTTATAATGATATCAATCAATACTAGTTATTCCAATAGCAAGAAAAGTAAAGTTAGGATTGTTTCAAAATATAAAGGAGAGGAAATTTAATTCTACTCTTCTGCCTGTCCCAACCTCCATTGGCATATGAGTTACTGGATGACTCATATAACATCCTGGTGTGGTAACAAAGTGTTAACATCTGGTGATCCCTTCACAAAGTAGGGACACACTTTCTCTCTCTTGTTCTGTGTCAGAAGGGGATACAAGATTGGATGAATTGAAAGTGGGCTACACTTCTGGAGACTTTAAGTTGTTAAACCCCATAGAGAGGTAGTTAGCAGTTCTGCTTTCCTCACTTTCTCCTGACATCCTGGGGATACTAATGGAACATTTGTTCTGTCCAATTCTTGTTCTCCCTCACTATGCGGTCAACTATTCTTACCATCAAATTTAGCAGAGCCATCACACTTAGGCTCTTACTTCACAGTCCCAGTTGTGCTTATATAAAGGAGGTAGAGCTGGCACAAAAAATAACAGATGGAAAAAGTAGTCCAAATGGACCAAATGTAACATCGAAAAATGTCTATGCTTTAGGTGACAAAATCGTGAGGGCCCTGAGGAATCAGTTCTCAAGAAATCTGAAGAAGGGAAAGATGCCAAAGTCATGAAGGGGGGGAACATGTAGAGGTTATTAGTGTTACAGAAAAGGTAGCCAAGAGAATATCAACTACTGACCTTCTTTCTCAGTGCTACAAAACTTTCATGAGATTCATTTATACATGCATGGAGGGCATCCTCAATGAAGGTATTAATAGGAATAAGGGAACAGCAGGCTTTTGCAAGGTCAAGAATCTCAAGAGGAATTAAGAAGGAAAAAAGAGGAAGAGTGATTTGCACTACCAGATCTCAACTTATTCTGAAAAAGGATAAGTATTGAAATACCTGGTACTATATAAAAACAGATTAATGAAACAAAATAGATCATCCAGAATTAGAAGCAAAGACATATGACAGATTAGTATTTGATAAATCCAGTATCACAAAAAAGCTGGGGAAGGAATTCATTATTCAGTAAAACTTCTGGTGAAATTGGATAGCTATATAAGGAAAATAGGATTAAAATAATCTTACACAATAAATTCCAAATGGAATTTCCATGACCTTTGAATTTTTTAAAATTAATTTGTTTTCAGTTTTCTACAATCACTTCCATGTATGTTAGATTTTCTTCCCCTTCCTTCCCCCCTACTTCTCCCTCCCTCAGACAGCCTGCAACTTATATAGGTTCTACACATACATTCTTATTAAATACATTTTTACCTTAGTCTGTTGCATAGAAGAATTAAAATGAATAGGGGAAACCATGAAAACAAAACAAAACAAAATATAACACAAGAGAAAACAGTCTGCTTCATTCTACATTCTGATTCCATAGTTCTTTCTCTGGGTATGGATGGCATTTTGCCTCAAGTCCATTGGGAATTTTTAAAGTCCTTGCATTGCCATGAAGGGCTAAGTCTATCAGAAAAATTCCTTGCATACTGGGGTTGTTGCTGTGTACAAAGTTATACTGGTTCTGCTCCTTTCACTCAGCATCAGTTCATATAAGTCCTTCCAGGCCTCTCTGAAGTCTCTCTGTTCATCATTTCTTATAGCACAGTAGTATTCTATTATATTCATATGCCACAACTTGTTCAGCCATTCCCCAATTGATGGGCATCCCTTCAATTTCTAGTTCTTGGCCACTACAAAGAGAGCTGTTATAAATATTTTTGTACATGTGGGACCCTTTCCCATTTTTATGATATTTTTGGGATACAGTCCTAAAGGCAATTTTGCTGGGTAAAAAGGTATGCACATTTTTATAGCCATTTGGGCATAGTTCCAAATTGCCCTCCAGAATGGTTGGATCAGCTCACAGCTTCAACAACAATGAATCAGTGTTCTAACTCTCCCACATCTTCTCTAGCATTTATCATCTTCCAGTGTTGTCATGTTATCCAATCTGATAGATGTGATGGGGTACCTCAGAGTTATTTTGATTTGCATCTCTCTACTCAATAGTGATTTAGAACATTTTTTCATATGACTATAGATAACTTTAATTTCTTCTTCTGAAAACTGCCTGTTCATATCCTTTGACCATTTATCAATTGGAGAATGATTTGTATTCTTGTACATTTGACTCAGTTCTATACATTTTAGAAATAAGGCCTTAATTGCAGACATTAGTTGAAAAAATTCTTTCCCAGTTTTCTGCTTCACTCCTAATCTGGGTTGCATTGAGTTTGTCTGTGCAAAAACTTTTCAATATAATGTAATCAAAATTGTCCATTTTGCACTTCATAATGTTCTCTATTTCTTGTTTGGTCAAAAATTTCTCAATTTTCCATAAATCTGACAAATATACTACTCCTTGCTTCCCTAATTTGTTTGTAGTATCAATCTTTGTACCTAGATCATGTATCCATTTGGACTTTATTCTTATGTACAGTGTCAGGTATTAGTCTATGCCCAGTTTCCACCACACTGCTATCCAGTTTTCCCAGCAGTTTTTGTCAAACAGTGAGTTATTATCCCAGAATCTAGGGTCCTTGGCTTTATCAAACAGTAGATATTCATTGACTACTCTGTCTTGAGTAACTAACCTGTTCTATTGGTCTACCTCTCTATTTCTTAGTCAGTACCAAGTGGTTTTGATGATTGCTGCTTTGTAAAACAATTTGAGATCTGGTAGGGTTTAGGCCACCTTCCCTAGCATTTCTTTTACATTAGTTCCCTTGATATTCTAGACCTTTTTTTCTTCCAGATGAATTCTGATATTTTTTCTAGCTCTAGAAAATAATTATCTGGTAGTCTGATTGGTATGATGCTGAATAAGTAAATTAATTTAGGTAGAATTGTCATTTTTATTACATTAGTTTGACCTATCCATAAGCAATTGATGTTATTCTATTTACTTAGATCTGACTTTATTTGTGTGAAAAGTATTTTGTAGCTGTGTTCATATAGTCTCTGGGTTGTTTTGGCAGGTAGACTCCCAGATATTTTATAATATCTACCAGAGCTTTAAGTGGGATTTTTCTTTCTGTCTTTTGCTGTTGGGCTTTGTTAGTAATATGTAGAAATGCAGATGATTTATCTGGGTTTACTTTGTAACCTACAAGTTTGCCAGAGTTGTTTATTATTTCAAATAGTTTTTTACTTGTTTCACTGTGTATCATACCATTTGCCAAGAGTGATAACTTAGTTTCTTCTTTGCCTATTCTAATTCCTTCAAATTGTTTTTCTTCTCTTATTGCTAAAGCTAACGTTTCTAGTACCATATCGAATAACAGTGGTGATAATGGACATTCTTGTTTCACCCTTGATCTTGTTGGAATTGTATTTAGCTTATCCCCATTACATGTAATGCTTGCTGGTAGTTTTAGTTTGCTGCTTATTATGTTACGGAAGGATTCATTTATTGCATCTATTGAGATTATCTATGGTTTCTGTTGTTGTGTTGTTGATATGATCAATAATTCTAATAGTTCTCCTAATATTGAACCAGCCCTGCATTCCTGGTATAACTCCTACCTGATCATAATATATTTATTATCATGATAAGTTGCTGTATTCTTTTTGCTAATATCTTATTTAAAATTTTTGCATTTATATTCATTAGAGAAATTGGTCTATAATTTTCTTTCTCTATTTTGTCTTTTCCTGGTTTAGGTATCAGAACCATATCTGTTTTACAAAAAGAATTTGGTAGAACTCCTTCTTCATCAATTTTCCCAAATAGTCTATATAGTATTAGAATTAATTGTTCTTTAAACGTTTGATAGAATTCACTTGTAAATCCATCTGGCTCTTGAGATTTTTTCCTAGGGAGTTCATTGATGGCTTGTTCAATTTCTTTTTCTGAGATGGGGTTATTATTCAACTTCCTCTTCTGTTAATCTGGGCAATTTATATTTTTTTAAAAAAATATTCATCCATCTCTCTTAGATTGTCAAATTTATGGGCATACAGTTGGGCAAAGTAATTTCTAATTATTGTTTTAATTTCCTCCTCATTGGAGGTGAGTTCACCCTTTTCATTTTTAATATTGGCAATTTGGTTTTCTTGTTTCTTTTCTAAATCAAATTGACCAAAGGTTTATCAGTTTTATTGGTTCTTTTCATAAAACCAACTCTTAGTTTTATTTATTAGTTCAATAGTTTTTAATTTCAATTTTATTAATCTCTCCTTTGGTTTTCAGTATTTCTAACTTGATATTTACTTGGGGATTTTCCATTTGTTCTTTTTTGAGCTTTTTCAGCTACATGCCCAATTCATTGATCTCCTCTTTCTCTATTTTATTCATCTAGGCATTCAATGATATAAAACTTCACCTAAGAACTGCTTTTGCAGTATCTCATAAGTGTTGGTAGGTTGTCTCATTATTGTCATTGTCTTGAATGAAGTTGTTGATTGTTTCTATGATTTGTTGTTTAACCCACTCCTTCTTTAGAATTAGATTATTTAGTTTCCAATTAATTTTTGGTCTATCTTTCCATGGCTTTTTGTAACACATAATTTTTACTGCATTATGATCTGAGAAGGAGGCATTAACTATCTCTGCCTTTCTGCACTGGATTATGTGGTTTTTATGCCCTAGTACATGGTCAGTTTTTGTATATGTGCCATGTACTGCTGAGAAAAAGGTATATTCCTTTCTATTCCCATTCGGTTTTCTCCAGAGATCTATCACATCTACCTTATCCAGAGTTTTATTCACCTCCTTAACTTCTTTCGTGCTTATTTTGATGTTAATCAAGTTCAGAGAGGGGAAGGTTGAGGTCCCTCACTAGTATATTTTTGCTGTCTATTTCTTCCTGTTACTCCCTTAACTTCTCCTCTAAGCATTTGTATGTTATACCACTTGGGGCATATATGTTTAGTAATGATATTGTTTCTTTTTCTAGGGTGCCTTCATTATTATTATTTTTAATTATTAATTTTTAGTTTTCAGCGTTTATTTCCACAAGATTCTAAGTTCCAAATTTTCTCCCCATCTCTCCCCTCTTCCATCCCAAGACACCATGCTTTCTGATTATCCCTTCCCCCAACCTGCCCTGCCTTCTATCACACACCTCCCTTCCCTTATCTCCATCTTCTCTCTTTTCTGCTAGGTCAAGAGAGATTTCCATAACCTATTACCTGTATTTTTTATTTCCCATTTGCATGCAATAACAATTCTCAATATTTGTTCCTAAAATTTTGAGTTCCAACTTCTCTCCTTTCCTCCCTCTCCACTCATTGAGAAGGCAAACAATTCAATATAGATTATACATGTGTAGTTATGCAAAAGACTTCCATAATAGTCATGCTGTGAAACATTATTTGCTACCATCCTATCCTTTCCCCCATGTATTCTATTCTCTCTTTGACCTTGTCCCTCCCCAAAAATATTTAATTCTATATATTCTCTCCTCTCATTTGCCCTCCCTTCTATCACCCCCAAAGCCCACTTCTCCTCTTCTCCCCTATTTTCCTGTACTGTAAGACAGATTTTCTTTTTTTTTAAGTTTCTTAATTTTATTTATTTATTTATTTTTAGTTTTCAGCATTCATTTCCACAAGGTTTTGAGTTCCAAATTTTCTCCCCATCTCTCCCCTCCCCCACCCCAAGACAACATGCATTCTGATTATCCCTCCCTCCAGTCTGCCCTCCCTTCTGTCACACCTCTTTCTTCCTTTATCCCCATCTTCTCTCTTTTCTTGTAGGGGAAGATAGATTTCTATATCCCATTACCTGTATTTCTTATATCCCAGTGGCATGTAAAAACAATTCTTAACATTCATTCCTAAAACTTTGAGTTCCAACTTCTCTCCCTTCCTCCCTCCCCATCCATCCCCACTAAGAAGGCAGGCAATAAAATATAGGCTATATTGTACTTCCACAATACTTGAATTGTTTCTTTCTGACTGCTTGCAGTTTTTTCTCCTTGACCTGGGAACTCTGAAATCTGACTACAATATTCCTAGGAGTTGTTCTCTTTGGGTCTCTTTTAGAAGGTGATCAGTGGATTCTTTCAATATTTATTTTACCCTCTGAATCTAGAATATCAAGGCAGTTTTCCTTGATAATTTCATGAAAGATGTTGTCTAGGTCCTTTTTTTGATCATGGCTTTCAGGTAGTTCCATAATTTTTAAATTTTCTCTCCTGGATCTATTTTCCAGGTCAGTTGTTTTTCCAGTGAGATATTTCACATTGTCTTCTATTTTTTCATTCTTTTGATTTTGTTTTGTAATTTCTTGAGTTCTCCTAAAGTCATTAGCTTCCATCTGCTCCATTCTAATTTTTAGAGAACTATTATCTTCAGTGAGTTTTTGAACCTCCTTTTCCATTTGGCTAATTCTACTTTTTAAAGTATTCTTCTCATTGGCTTTTTGGACCTCTTTGCCATTTGGGTTAGTCTATTTTTAAAGGTGTTATTTTCTTCAGCTTTTTTTTGGCCTCCTTTAGCAAGCTGTTGACTCGTTTTCATAATTTGCTTGCATCGCTTTCATTTCTCTTTCCAGTTTTTCCTACACCTCTCTTACTTGATTTTCCAAATACTTTTTGAGCTCTTCCATGGCCTGAGACCATTACATATTTTTTTGGAAGTTTTGGATGTAGAAGTTTTGACTTTTATCATCTTATTTTTTCCCCTTGTGGGGCATTTTCCCAGTCAGTTACTTGACTTTTAAGTCTTTTGTCAAGTGGAGGGTATACTTTAGGAAACTGAAAGTTCTCAGTTCCTCCAAGGTGGCACAATCAATGTGGTCTGGGAGCAACCATAAGCTTTTCTGCCCTGGATCTGCAAGTAGGATTCCCTCTCTAGGGCTTCCACCAGCTCCACCACACTAGAGCTCCACCTTATCCTAGGACTGCCACTCAGAACTGAGACTCAGATCAGCTGCACAATTCCCCCAGGGTCTTTAGGCAGAAGGCTCCAAAAGTGGATGCTGCTGCCACCCCTCTGGGACCAGGGCTAGGGCTGTACCCTGCTCCCTTCTCACCCAAGTGAAAGAACTTTCTCACTGACTTTTGAATCTGTCTTTGGATTTGTGGATTGAGAAATCTGGGAACCACAGCTGCTACCCATGATTCCATTCCCTGAAGTCTTCCCCAGTCCTGTATGTGCCAGGCTGCATGGCCCAGGCTGGGCTGTGCTCTACTTTGATCTTGCTGCAATAGACCTTGCCTCTCAACCTTCCAGGCTGTCTTGGGCTCAAAATCTCTTTCACTCTGTCCTTTTGTGGCTTCTTCTTTTCTACAATTTGTTTAGAGTAATTTTTTACAAGTATTTTATGGACTATGAGGGTAGAGCTGGACCAGGTCTGTCTTTCTACTCCAACATCTTGACTCCACCCTCTCTATGGTGCCTTTTAGCAGGATATAGTTTCCTTCCTTATCTCTTTTGATTAAATCTATTTCCGCTTTTGCTTTGTCTGAGATTAGGATTACTACCCCTGCTTTTTTATTTTTTTACATCAGCTGAAGCATAATATGTTCTACTCCAACCTTTTACCTTTACCCTGTGTGAGATCCTGTGTGGATCCCCCTGTTTCAAATGTCTTTCTTGTAAACAACAAATTGTTGGATTATGGCTTTTAATCCATTCTGCTATCTGCCTTTGTTTTGTAGGAGAGTTCATCCCATTCACATTCACAGTTAGGATTACTATCTGTCTTTCCTTCCATCCCCTTTCCCCTTATTTATGCTTTTAGTTCTCCTTTCTCCCTTCCCCTTCACAAAAGTTTTAATTTTTGACCACCACCTCCCTCAGTCTTCCCTCCCTTCTTTCATCCCCCCTCCCTTTTACTCCCCTTTACCTTTACTACTTCTTCCCTCCCTTTTAGCCTCCCCTCCCTTTTCTTTCCCCTTTCCCCTCCTACTGCCTATAGAGCTAGTTAGATTTCTATACTTAATTGAATTTGTTGTTCCCTCCTTGAACCTAATTAGATGAGAGTAAATATCAAACAATGCTCGTCTCCCTCGCCTCTTTCCCTCTACTGCAATAACGCTTTTGTGCCTTTTCCTGTGATGTAATTTACCTTTTTCTGCCTCTTCCTTTTCACATTTCCCATTATAAGCCCATCACAACCTTAAATCACATTTTTATCATCACATCATTTAATTTATACCCACTCCCTTTATCAATGAATATCCTTTTTAAATATTATAATGAATATACAATTCTCAAGATTAACAAGTATTATCTTCCCTTATAGGATGTAAATAATTTGCCCATATTGAATAACAATTTTTGTCTCTGTTTACCCTTTTATGCCTCTCTTGAGACTGGTGTTTGAAGATCAATTTTTCTATTGAGCTCTGGCCTTTTCATCAGGAAGGCCTGGAAATCCCTTATTTCATTGAATGTTCATCTCCTTGCCTGAAATATTATGCTCAATTTTTCTGGGTAAATGATCCTGGGTTGAAGTCTCAGCTCCTTTGCCTTACAGAATATCATATTCCAAACCCTTTGATCTTTTAATGTAGAAGCTTCAATGTCTTGTGTGATCCTGTCTGTAGTTCTTTGATATTTGGATTGCTTCTCTCTGGCCACTTGCAGTATTTTCTCCTTCACTTGATAGTTCTGGAATTTGGCAACAATATTCTTTTGTGTTTTCAGTTTGGGATCTCTTTCAGGAAGTGATTTTGAATTCCTTGGATGACTATTTTGTCCTCTGGATCTAGGACCTCTGGGCGGTTTTCCTTGATGATTTCTTGGAAGATATTGTCCAGGCTCTTTTCTTCATCATGGCTTTCTAGTAGACCAACAATTCTTAGATTTCCTCTTCTGGATCTATTTTCCAGGTCCTTTGTTTTTCCATTGAGATATTTTACATTTTCTTCTATTTTTTTTCATTCTTTAGATGTTGTTTGACTGATTCTTGATGTCTCATAGGGTCATAAGCTTCTACTTGCCCACTCCAAATTTTTAATAGACTTTTCTTCAGTTAACTTTGCATCTCCTTTTCCATTTGCCCAATTGTTCCTTTTACGGAGTTATTTTCTCCAGTTAGGCTTTGCACTTCCTTTTCCATTTGTCCAATGTTCCTTTTAAATTCTTCCATGATTTTTTTCCCCTTATTTTTAAAACCATTGGCCAGTATTTCTTCTATTTCCCTAATTTGGCTTATAAAATTCTTCTTGAGCTCTTCCAAGAATGCTCTTTTGGCTTGAGAGCAGTTCATATTCCCTTCTGAAGTTTCAAATGGGAGCACAGTCTCAGTGTTGACCTCTTTGGTATTCGTGTTTTGGTCCTTGTCTCCACAGAAAGATTCTATGGTCTTTTCTGATTTGCTTCTTGCTCTTGATGATCACCCTTTTCCTAGCTTTTAAAGTGGATCTCTGTTCCTGGGGCACAGGGAACTCTATCCCATGGTTCTTATGCTTAGAATTTGAGGCTTTGTGGTATTGTGGCCTCTGAAGCTAAAATGCTGCTGTTTATCTGATGCTGTGCTAGCTGGTCTGCCAAAACAGAGGCCAAGTGAAGTCTTTCTGAGTTTCCCAGGAGTTTACCCTGGAGCTCATTGTGTTAGATATGGGGGAGGGGGTGACCTGGCCTCCTCTTTGAGCTAGAGCATAAGCTGCTCAGCAGTTGGTGAGTTCTGTCTGTACTAGTGTCTTCCAAATTCCCTTGACTGTGCCTGGTGTCCTGGTGTGGGTGATTACAGGCTCCACCCCCCGGGACTCAAGATCTCCTCCTGGTTCACTGAGATGGGGATATCTGGGACAGCTGATTGTCCTGCACTGGTCTCCATCAATCATAGCAGGAGTGACCCCCACTTTGCAATTTTCCTAGCCTCATGAGCTAAAAGACTGTTTACCCCTTCATCTGATCTCACTATTCCAGGATTTTTCCTGGAGAAATATTCTCTGGGTTTTTCAAGGTCACCAAAAGGGGGACAGCATTTACAGATCACTGTGTTATCCTGGTTCCTGGAAGTTCAAGTAGATGACTTATAGACATTTAGTCTGCTGGCTGATAGTCTCAGGAGTGGCTGCTGCAATTACTTGGGGTTTTGCACTTCTCTCTCTCTCAGTTCCACTGGATTTCCCTCCTGAGCTGGATATGTTTGAGAATCCATAGGGCTACTACTGCTTCAGACTTCCCAGGGCTTCTTCCTCAGGTTTCCTATGGTGGGGTCTGCACAGGCACAGTCTGTGCACTGTGCACTCCTCCAGTCCCATGCAATAGATCCTTCCCTTTGACCTTCCAGGCTGTCCTGCATTGGAAATCTGCCCCACTCTGCCTCCTATTTGAATTCTGCCACTCTAAAATTTGTTCAGATTCTCTTTTTAGAGGTATCTGAAGGAGTTTGTCTTAGAGCTTAGGTGAGTACTTGCTCTTACTCTGCCATCTTGGCTTTGCCCCCATGATTTTTTAATTAAAAAATATTAAACATAGAACAAAAATTCTTCAGTTCCTTGAGGGTAACAATTGTTTGGTTTCTATCTTTGTATTCTCAGTGCTTAGCATGGTGCCTGGCATACAGTAGACATTTATCAATGCTTGTTAAATTGAGTTGTGAAGCTATCACAGTTAAGAGAAGAAAATTCCTAGTCGTTCAACAAATGTGACATTATAAGTAACAAAATAGATGGAGTTTATCATTTGAAAATAAAGGAGTTTTGCATTAATCACTATGTTCAGAATAAAAAAGAAAGAAATTATTGGGGAATCTTTGCTATAACTATATCTGATAAAGACCTGATGTCCAAAATTGGCAAAGAATAACACAAAGGTTATATCCATTCTGCAATATCTTCAGACCAAAATTAGTCAAAGGATAGGAGTAGGGCTTCTCACACAGTACAGAGTATTTTAAAAGCGTTCAAGTTCAGTAATAATCAGAGAATGATAAATTAAAATACTGTACACTCATTAAATTGATGATGTATTTTAAAGGAGTTGTGGCATAAAGAGGCACACGTGCATTTGATATAGCACTGAACTAATATAAACATGTTGGAAAGCAATATAGTACACCAAAGAGATCAAAAAAGGAGGAAGGGGACCCATGTGTACAAAAGCATTTGGGGCAGCTTTTTTTTTTTAAAGTAAAAAAGAACAGGAAACTAAGAGAGTGCCTCTCAAGTGGGGAATGATCAAACAAACTATGATATATGAACACACAATTCTGTCATGCCATGAGAAATGATAAAAGTGATGGCTTCAGTGAAACCTGAGAAGACTTGTATCAATTGATGCATCATGAAATAAACAGAACCAGGAGAACAATGTATACAATACCAACAACATTATAAGAAAAACCTACTTTAAAAGTCTTAAGAACTCTGTTCAAAGTAAAGGACTGATTCCAAAGGACTGATGATAAAGTATGCTCCCTACCTCCTGACAGAAAGATCACAGACTCAGGGTGTAAAATAATGTCTGTCTATCTATCATCTATCTAATATTTGTACAAACTGGATCAATGTAGAACTTTTTTCTCTTTTCTTGACTATATATGTTTATTAAAGTGGTTTTGTTTTTCTTTTCTTTTTAATAGGGAGGGAGAGCCAATCAATTTTTTAAATGAAAAAATTTAATTAAAAACATATTAGAAGTAAAAGAGATATAGCATTTTAAAATTATAAAATTGTTCATAGCTTGTCTTTTCAATGGGTGCAAATATGACTGGAGAGAGGGATTTTAAAAATAAAAAGTTAATGTAAGAAACTAGATCTATCACAAAACTTTTTGAAGTTTTAAAATAGAAAACTGCTCATAAATTTTTACATAGCTATTGGACTAATTCCTAACCATGTTACTGACACAGAGAAAGTTGTATTTATGCAAACTATTACTAGCAGCATTACTCATAACAGAATAAAAACAAAAATAACCCATGCACCTATGATGGCGGAATGGCTGAACAAATTATGGTATAGGGAATATAATGGAAACTATAAGAAAATACACATTTTAAAAATATAAAGAAATAGGAGAAGAATTTTCATGAAGTGATAGTCAATGAAGAAAAATGAAAACCAAAATGTATACACTTACTGAATTAGGGAAATTAATGATAGTAATACAAAATTCAGATAAATGCACAGAAATTCCAAAGGGAAAAACAGAAATAGGATATTTTTGTTACCATTTTATTGTTAAAGTGAGTGTAGCATAGCAGATAGTGTTCCGGGTTTGGAATTCTGGGAACAAATCCTTCTGCCTTGGGCATTTACTATGTGTCTCCCATATCTCCTAAGGACTTACCTATCTATGGGATGGAAAAAAGTTCCACCTACAATGATTTTCTTTTGTAAAAATTCATACATGTTTTCAATTTTTAAAAAATAGCCAAAGTTGACAGTTTTACTGAGGAGGGATGATTGAAAAACTGATAAATTTGATGCAATTACCAGAAATCGAATCTTTATCTGGGACTTTTATTCCATAGTCCCAGTAGGACTTCATGAAGGTCATGGACCTGGCTACTTGCCAACTCATTTATACACCAATTAAGTGTGAGAGGTTGATTTGATTGGATGAGGCTGTTTCCTATAAAGAGATTCCTTTGAAAGGAAAGGAAACAGGGAAAACAGAGACAGAATGGAATCATTGGAGAGTAAGATAACTTCAGCAGAGCAAAGAATAGACCTGTATATGTGTAGGGGCAGGAAGGGCAGAAGCCTGTGCATGTAAAAAAGCATTTCTCTGCCCCTTCTTAGGAATTTCAGGGACAGGGGTCTACTGCAAACACAGGAGCTTACATCAATGGGGTCTGGAAAGGTACAGTAGAGTCTCTCAACCATAGGTCCCAGGAGAATATGAAGTCACATTGACTCAACTTCCTAAATAATAGAGAGTAGAGTTCCTAGACCCCAGATTTTTGGATCCAGTCATGGAGAGTCAATGGCCTAACTTCTTAGCTAGAGAGATGGCAGCTTTGGATAGGGGAACCACATGGTGAAGTAGTGGGATCTCCTAAACCTTAGTGTCTGGAGGTAGGTCAAGTGTTCTTGGACTGAGGTTCTAGCATTTGGGTGCCAAAGATGGCAGAGAAACAAGGGATAGCACTATAATATGGGGGAAAACAAAGACCTGGATTTTGCCCCCTATTATCATTGACTTATTTAGATGGTGTAGGTCTGATGAGTCTAAGTCCACATTCATTTCCTTTCTGGGGTCAAAGTACCACAAAGTTGAACATCTGTATCAATCTCTGGGATGAAGGTAGTATTTGTTGGTGAGCCCCCCAAAAAATGTGTTTTCCACTCAAGGAGGGTATTTACTGTAAGTCTGGATGCCTGCATAGATTGCATGAGCGAAGGTGGGACTCACTAGAAAGAGAATGAAAATCATATTGACAATTAATGAACTATTGTGAGTCATTTCTGTCACCTTACATTTTCCATAGAGAGAAATAAAGACTGTGCTGTACCTGATAATGTATTCTTATCCTGAGATACTCTGGTCTCCCCATTCATCAACCTTCATTTGCACTCTGCCTTAGCTATACCTGGAGATGGTCACGGTTTGGATCTGACCATCTTCCATACCTGTTACACGATCTACTCCCATGATCCCGAACTCTGGATCTATACTTACAACTTCTCATTCTTCAGTCTCATCCCTCCTAAAACTATTCTTACTTCCACCATGGCATCCACTTCCTTTGTTCTGGCCTCACTTCCTTCTCATCATTGTTTTGAACCCACTGTTAACTAGGTTAACCATGCTATTAATTATCTCAAAATCCATTGTCAAATACAAATCATTAGTTTTCCCAACCACCTATCTCTTCCTAATCATACCCCCAAAGAAAGATATGCAACTGAACCATCTGGGTTCACCACAAATATATATTATCTAACATCACCTGGGTCCTTTGTGCTGTACTCTAAGTTTTTTATTCTTCCCTGATAGACTTTCATTTTCACCTAAGTGGTTCTTCCAAAACTCCTTCTCTCCCCAGTTGTTCCAATCTCTCTCAGCAGATGACCTTCTATCCTATTTTATTGAAAAAATAGAGACCAACTCTCATCATGGGTTGCCCCTTCTCTTCTATTCCACACCCCAAACTTCTCTCTCACTAAAGATTTATCTGATCTCTCCTCCCTTTCTATAGTCTTTTTCTGTAGAAGACAAGGTGATTCTTCTCGCCAATGCTATTTATGTTATTAGGCAATTAGATGGTGCAGTGGATAAAGTGGACCTGGACCTGGAGTTAGAAAGACTCATCTTCCTGAGTTCAAATCCAGCCTCAGGCACTAGCCGTGTGATCCTGGGCAAACCACTTAACACCTTATTTGCCTCAGTTTCCTGATCTATAAAGTGATATGGAGAAGGAAATGGAAAATTGCTCCAATATCTTTGCCAAGAAAACCCTAAATGAGGTCACCGAGAGTCAGACAGGACAGAACAATACAATTTATTGATTCAACTCCCTCTGTCTCCTTTGGGAACCTGTCCTATTGATCAAGCCTACTTTCTTTAATTTCTTCTAATTTTTTGACTCCTCTGCTGCCTACAAACATACTCAATTCTCTCCCGTTCTTAAAAAAAACCCAACCAATCAACCAAACAAACAAACTCTTCACTTGACTCATCCATCGCTTCAGCAAATATCCTGTCTCTTTATCCTTTTCACTACCAAATTTCTAGGAAGAGTCTTATCTATTTGCTGCCTTTACTTTCTCATCACTCATGTACTTCTCACTCCTTTGTACTATGACCTCCAGTCATAGTACTGAGTGCTGAGGTTCAGCCACTTGTTATGCTCTGCTCTTTTCCCCCAGTGTTCTACCTCAAACAGGATTCAGATGTTTGGAGCACAGGACAAAATACAAAGATTACAGGTTATTGGCCAGATGTGACAGGCACCTAACAAGAACTGGCTTTAAAAATGCCTTGAAAATGTATCAGAAGTGCTGAGTGAAGTGAGCAGAAGCAGGAGAACGTTGTGTACAGTAATAGCAACATTGTGTGATGACCAACTTTGATAGACTTAGCTCTTCTCAGCCATGCAAGGATCTAAGATAATTCTAAAAGACTAAAGATGGAAAATGCTGTCCACATCCAGAGAAAGAACAATGGAGTCTGAATGCAGATCAAAGCATACCATTTTCTCTCTTTTTTCCTTTCTCGTGGTTTCCTTTTGTCCTGATTCTTCTTTCACAACATGACTGATGTGGAAATACGTTTAATATGATTGTACATGTATAACCCACATCAGATTGAATTCCATCTTGGGAGGGGATAGGGAAGAAAAGGAGAAAAAAATTGGAACTCAAAATTTTGTAAAAGTAAATGTTGAAAACTATCTTTGCATGTAATTGGAAAAAATAAAATACTGTTAAGTGGAGCAAAAGAAATGGTAATACTGCCAGAAAAAAATAAAAGAACATATATCAAAAGGACTTTAAACTGAGAGGGAAGGGGAGAGGAGAAAACTACCTACATGTATCCACCAAGCATGATACCTTACCCAATGGTTACAATGCAGATGAAAAAGTAGCAGAAGAGAGGTCTTGAGATTCACAGTAAAAAAATTCAAAAAAAGAGCCAGTAATGCAAAGACATGACTCCAGGTTCCTAGATATCAGACATGAAAGGGCAATAATCAATATGAGCTAGCATTTATGTAATACTTTAAGGTTTGCAAAGAGCTTTATAAATATTATCTCATCTTGTCCTGACAACAGTGGTAGATGCTTTATCCCCCTCCCCTCATTTTATAGATGAGGAAACTGAGGTAAACAGAAGTTAAGTGACTTGCCCAGGGTCATACAACTAGTTAGTGTCTGAGTCTACATTTGAACTCATGTCTTCTTGACTCCTTGCCCACTGTTCCATCCACTGCATCACGTAGCTGCATAGCAGTTGTAATGCAAAGAAGTAAATTTGACCTTATAAATATTACTCTAAGACTTGGTGGGATGGGACCTGGGACCTATAACAGGAATATGCATTTGGAAGGCAAAAGGTACTGAATAGAACAAGGGGATGGTAAAGAAGTACTGTGTATTAGGAAGATATATTCATATGAGGAAATCTGGGAAATAGTGGGGGAATGTGGCCAAGGGTATTTGGGTAATGTATGCAGAAACAGGTCAATAGAGGTTCCCTCAGTGATTACCCTTTGAAACAAGAGTTGGCTTGGGAAAATCTTAAAACATGTTTCAAATATAACTCCTTTCTTGTTCTTCAAAGATTAGGGCAAAAGGTTGCAAACCTGTATTCCACTTCATGGAAAATATAGAAAGCACCTAAGTGATGCTAATTTTTTCTCAATCCTCATATTTCTTGATCTCTCTGCATCATTTGACACTATCAATCACTTTCTTCTGCTGAATGCTCTCCTCTCTGGTTTTCATGACACTGTTTTGCCCTGGTTCTTGTCCTCTTGGCTATTCGAGCACTCTTTGGTCTCCTTGGATGGCTCTTTATCCACGTCAGCTATAGGTATCCATCCAAATGCTAACCATGGCCCTCTTCTCATTTGTCCCATTCTATATCAGTTGATGATCTCACCAGCCCCCATGGGCCTAATGATCATCTCTATGCAGTTGATTCCCAGATCTGTATATATCCCTCCCTACTCTCTTTCCAGAGCCACACTCACATCACCAACTGCCCTTTGGCTGTCTTGACCTGGATGACCCTTAGGTTTCTCGAACTCACTGCCTCTTGTCCTCTTCCAAACTTCCCTAATACATAGTGTCAAAGGCCATGCTATGTAGTCACCCAGACTTGAAACCGCAGTGCTGTTCTCTACTTTTCATCGCACTTGCTCTGGGGTCGAATCTTATCATTTCTACCTTCACATATTCCATCTTTGTCTCCTTCTGATCAGGGACAAACCCTAGAACAGTCCTTCATCAGCTCTCCACTGCAATAGTCTTCCACGTGGTCTCCCCGGCTCAAATTTCTTCTCGGTCCTATTCATTCTCCACTTAACTGAAAAGCTATTTTTCTAAAATACAGGTCTGATCATTCCCCTCCTTCCCACCCCCCAACTCAGTAAAATGCAGTGGCTATCTTTTACTTCCAGGATTAAATAGAAAGTCCTGTGTTTGACATTAACATCATTTCATATCTTTCCAGACTTCTTATTTTTCACTCTTTCACACATTCTACATTCCAGTCACAATGGCCTCCTTGCTGATTCTTACCCAAAACAGTGCATCTCCCACCTCCACCACTTTGCACTGGCTGTCTCTCATTCCTGGAATGCTATCCTTCCTCATCTCTTCCTCTTAATTTATCTGGCTTCCTTTAAGACTGCTGAAATGCTGCTGCTTTTCTCTGATTACTTTCCATCTACTGTGCATGTATCTTGTATATGACTAAGTATTTACATATTGCTTCTCCCATTAGCATGTGAGCCCCCGGAGGGCATAAATTATTTTTGCCTTTTTTTATATGCCCACCACTTAGGATGGTGCCTGGATGACTGACTCATAATAGCTTATAAAATTCAATACTGGTGTGTCAGTGGAAAAACAGATACACAATATATGTGACTTGGTTCAATCTTTCTGGAAAGTGATATGGAATTAGAAAATAAGAATTTTTAAAATATTCATACCCCTTAGCCCAGTGATCCCAGTACCAGGTTTATACTCTAAGGTTGTTATTAACAGGAAGAAAGAGCTTTTTATACAAAAATATTCCTAAGAGCCCTATTTGTTATAGCAACAACTAAAACAAAACAAATGGAGAATGGCAGAGTAAATTATGGTGAAAGAATGAAACACACACATATATTTGTACATACATACATACATGATCTATATATGTATATTTTTACATATATCTATATGTTGTGGTTGTGTTGTTGTAGTTCAGTCATTTCAGTCATGTCTGTCTCTTTGTGACCCGATTTGTGGTTTTCTTGGCAAAGGTACTAAAATTGTTTGGCATTTCCTTCTTCAGCTCATTTTATAGATGAGGAAACTGAGGCAAACACAGTTAAGTGACTCGTCCAGTGTCACAAAGCTAGTAAGTACCTGAGGTCAGATTTGAACTCAGGAAGATGAGTATATAAATTATAAACATATATAATATTATATGCAATAGATATGTATATATAAAAATCTCAGTTGAGCATCACACCAACCCTGATAGGCAGATGGTGGAGGCATTATTCATTTAATTGTATATAATAATAGCTAAAGTTTACATAGCACTTATTATCTTATAGACACTGTGCTAAGCACTTTACAAATATTATCTAATTTGATTCTCATAATAAACCTAGGAGGTAGATATTATCACCCCCTATTTTACAGATGAAGAAACTGAGTCAAATAGCAGTTAAGTGAGTTGCCCAGGATCTCACAGCTAAGCAAGTGTCTGAGGCTGGATTTGAAATTCAGATCTTCCTGACTGTAGGTCTAGTGTTCTGTCCACTGTGACACCAGCTGCCTCCACATGAGGAAACTGATGCTCTGAAAGATTAAATGACTTGTCTCTCACAAGGTCACATGGCTAGTACATAAGGAAGGAAAGACTTTTAAAAATTGAATTTTATTCTTTTCAATTAACAAAAAATTATTTTCTTTCCCTCCCACCCACCCCTACTGGAAAAAAAAAGTACAAACAAAATATGCATAGTTGGGCAAAGTAAATTCTTTCATTGACCGTGTCCAAAAATATGTCTCACTCTGTACCCTGAGTCCATCACTTCCTTATCAGGAGCAGGGTAGGATACTTCATCATCAGTGTTCTAGAAATTTGATTGGTCAATGCTTTGATCTGAGTTCTTTAAGTCTTTCAAAGTTGTCTTTATGGTGGTCTTCTTACTATATAACTTGTTCTCCTGATTTTGTTCACTCTGCATCAGTTCAAATAAGTCTTCCCAGATTTCTCTGAACTAATTCCTTTCATCATTTTTTACTACACAATAAAGAGTTTTTTTTATTACATTCGTGTGCCAAAATCTGTTCCTCCACTCCCCAATTGGTAGGCATCCCCCTCCCTCTTATTTCTTTGCCACTATATGGAGAACCACTATTGATATATTTGTACATACGAACCCTTTTTCTCTTTCATTGATTTCTTTGGTGGAAACAAGATTTTAATTCAGGTTTACCTGGCTCCAAATCTATGAGCGGATACTGCCTTTTCTGCTTCTTGATAAGAACTTTAGTTCATCACATTTGATCATGAACATCACAATCCCTGGTGCGACTGTGTATGAAGAAGCAGTAATGGAACAAACGAGATCTGTGAAGGCAGCCAACCTATGCCAAGCATGTTTAGAGGACATCCATGCAGAAGGGGATTTAATTGTGAGGGAATCATAGCTGAAAAGAAGGAAGAATATTTAAAAATGGACCTTATCAAGGTAAAGAAACCCAAGGATTGTGAAAACTGTCCTCCACGTGTAGCATGGAAGAGTCATTGTACGGCTCACAGGGAGACAGACTAGGCATCTCTAGCTTCTTCTCCCACCAGTCTTCTAATTTAATTAGAATTAAAGACAGACTTTAATTTCTGCTAGAAGGGGAAGTAGGAAGTCGAGAGACCACTTGGCTCTCCTCAGAGAAACAGGCTAGAATTATATCTGTCTACTCCCTTAAATATTATTAGATTAGGGGACATGTTTTTTGGGTTCAAACTAAGGTCTGATAGCTGTTCATCATTAAATGTAAATAGTAATTCACCCTGAGTGTCTTCCCCTCTCAGTTTGATTTTTTTTTTAAAGGGGTCATCCTTTAACTCATTTCTTATATAGGCCTAGTCACTGAATGGGCATTACCTCACTCAAAGTGAAAACTTGGAAGATCTTAGCTTAAAAAGGTCAAGGTCTTTCACTGCATCTTGTATCATTTCCAGTGGTTCTGATCTGTATCTGGTCACAGGAGCCAGATGGCTCTGAAACAGGAAGTGAGACTTGTGACTTTGCACAGCCCTGTCTCACTTAAATCCAATTCAATTGCGAGGCATAATTGGCCTCTTCTATCTTCGCTCTCCAAGCTGGAAGTTGTTATCTTCACTGTCATCATCTCATCATCATCAACATTGACCATCTTCATGATGTCTCTTTGAGAACAAAGGGCAAACCACAACCACAACACAATTTTCTTGTATGGTAAGATAGATTTCTACATCCAACTAAATATGTATATTATTCCCTCTTTGAATCAATTCTGATGAGAGAAAGGTTCATGTGCTCCCTTCCCATTTCTTCCATTTTCCCTTCCACTATAAAATCTCTTTAAGGCCTCTTTTATATCAGAAAATTTAATCCATTCTACCTCTCCTTTTCCTCTTCTCCTGGTTCATCCTTCTTTCTTATTCCTTAATTTTATTTTTTTTAGATAATTATACCATCACATTCAACTCACACCTTTGTTTTCTGTCTATGTATACTTCTAACTGCCCTAGTAATGAGAAAGTTTCTGGGAGTTATAAATATAATTTTCCCATGTAGTAATACAAACAGTTTAAAATTATCAAATCCTTTATGATTTCCCTTTCCTGTTTACCTTTTTATGCTTCTTTTTTACCTTGTATTTGAAAGCCAAAATTTCTATTCACTTCTGGTCTTTTCATCAGGAATGCTTGAAAGTCTTCTATTTCATTGAATGTCAATTTCTTCCCCCAGAGGATTATACTCAGCTTTGCTGGTTTCTTCATTGTAATCCTAGCTCTTTGCCCTCCAGAATATCATTTAAGACAGAAGTTACTAAATCTTGTGTTTTTCTGAAAGTGGCTCCATGATATTTGAGTTGTTTCCTTTTGGCTGCTTGTAATATTTTGTCCTTGATTTGAGAGGTCTGGAACTTGGCTATAATAATCTTGGGAGTTTTCATTTTGGACTCTCTTTCAGGAGGTTACTGATGAATTCTTTCAATTTCTATTTTAATTTGCTGGCTCTAGAATATCAGGGCAGTTTTCCTTGATAATTTCTTGAAACATAATGTCTAGACTCTTTTAAATCATGACTTTCAGGTAGTCTAATAATTCTTAAATTATCTCTCCTGGATCTGTTTTCCAGGTCAGTTGTTTTTTCAATGAGATATTTCACACTTTCTTCCATGTTTTCATTCTTCTGATTTTGTTTGTTTCTTGATGTCTTATAAAGTCATCTGTTTCCACTTGCCCAATCCTCACTTTTAAGGAGTTATTTTTTTCAGTGAGCTTTTCTATATTTTTTTCCATTTGGCCAATTTTACTTCTCAAGGCATTCTTCTCTTCATTGGATTTTTGTGTCTCTTTTACCATTTGTACCACTCTGTTTTTTAAGGTGATATTTTCTATGTATTTTTTGTGCTTCCTTTACCAAGCTGTTGACCCTTTTTTTTCATGATTTTCTTGAATCATTCTCATTTTTCTTCCCAATTTTTCCTTGATCTTTCTTATTTGATTTTTAAAATATTTTTGAACTCATCTGTGGTGTGAGACTATTAATGTTTTTCTTTGAGACTTTTAATACAGGAATTTTGTCTTTGTTGTCTTCTTCTGAGTACGTGTTTTGATCTTCCTTATTACCATAGTAAATTTCTATGATCAGAATTGTTTGTTCATTTTCCAGTCTATTTCTTGACTTTTCACTCTATGCTAAAGTGGGGATCCACTTCCCAAATGGATGGGGCACTGTCCCAAGCTTCAGGTTTTTGTACAGAGATAATTCTAGAAACCTGTAAGTTTTTGACTCCTCCAAATTGGTGTGATCTAGAGAGAGGTGTATTTACTTTTCTCCTGGCCTGTGTTCTGGTCTGTAAGTGACTACAAGAACTCTTCTCTCCTGTATGTGTGCACTTATTTGTGGACAACCATAAATATTTTTCAACCCTGGAAGGGTAACTAGAGTCTCTGCTTCCCTGTGGCAAGGTATGCTGTCCTAGTGCTCCTCCTCACACTGCGATTAAGACCTAGGACTGTAACTCAGATCCAAGTATAGGCAATGTAATAGAGTCCTGCCTCTGGTGCCAGCAAAGGGTCCCTTGTAAATCTCCTTCTGTCCTATTGTCCAATCCCCTTACCATCTGTGGGCTGAGAGGTATGAAACCACCACTGCTGCCACTGATTCACTTGTCCTGAGGCTTGCTCCTGGTTTTTTGGAGCCTAGTCTACACTAGTTCAGCTAGACTGTCCTCTGCTCTTATCCAGGTGTGATACACCTTTCCTGCCAAACTTCTAATATGTCTTGAACTGGAAAATGGTTTCATTCTGTCTTTTTGTGGGTTCTGCTGTTCTAGAATTTGTTTAGAGTCATTATTTAAAAGTATTTGAAAGTTTGGGGGAGAGCTTAGGCAAGTGCTTGCTTTACTCCACCATCTTGGTTTTATCTAGATAATAAATTCTTGATTTGCCTCAATGATCAATGAATGAAAGACAGCATTGCAGGATGGAGTCAGAGCTGCCTTGGACTTGTGAAGACCTGGGTTTGAGTTCTACTTCTGACACGTATTAATTGTATGACTGCTGAAAAGTCCTTTAGCCACATAGCCTCAGTTTACTCATTTGTAAAATGGGTATAATCACACCTGTACTACCCACTTCACAGTATCATTGTGAGAATAAAATAAGATCTATGTATGTAAAGGGCCGTGTGAATATCAACTATTGGTAGTCTATCTTATAATTAATGATCAGAAAGGAGAGGAAACCTGGGTGTATTTTAACTTGAATTCCAGATTTTAAGATGGCTGATTTATGGTTTGGAGAAAGTAGGGATAGGGTTAGAGAATGGCTTTGTGATTTTATTGGTACAAGGAACTCTCAGGTGAGGAAACTTCCTCTATCAAAGCAGGTAAGCAACTACTCTACACTGAACAATTTAAGAGAGCTTCTTGGAGCACTGAAGGGTTGTCCAGGACCTCATAAGCTAGTATGTGTCAGAGGCGGGATTTGAACCCAGCTTTTTCTGGCTTCAAGATCAGTTCTCTGACTTTTATTTCATAAAGACCTGGTATTTTACAAGGAAATAAAGCTCAAGGGGAATGGGAGTTCTTAAGAAGAAAACAATAACAGAAACAGAAATTATTTTCATAAGTTAAAAAAAGGGGAAGGAGGAACCTGTATTAAAAAGATCAAGGGAGATCTAAAGGGAACTCTAAGCAGGTAGGGAATAAGCATTTGTTAAGCACCTACTATATACCAGGCACTGTGCTAAGCATTTTACAATTCATTATCGAGATTGATCTTCATAGCAATCAGAGATGTAGGTACAATTACCATCACAGTTTTATAGATGAGGGAATTGAGGAAGACAGGTTAAGTGACTTGTTCAGGATCTAAGTGACTCAAGTTGGATTTGAACTCAGGTCTTCCCAACTCAGGTCCAACCCTCTAGCCTCTTATCTACCTTTTTACACTATACCACCTAGCTGCTCCTTTTTAAGAAGACTCTTGCAGAAGATAGAAGTATGTGCAGATAAAAGAAAGTGAATGCTAAGCTCAACACAGTTCTGTAAGAATATGAAGAACGGCTCAGAAACCCAAAGGAGCTATGGTGGGTAATGAAGGCTAAGCATGGGGTGGGGGAAGGTTGGAGAAGGACCTTTTCACCCAGACCCCTCCTATTTCTCCAGGCTTCTTACGTCTTATTCCTCACTATATCCTCTTTGATCCAGCAACATGACCTCCTGGCTGCTCCACAAACCAAACTCTCCATCTCTCAACTCTGGGCATTTTTTCTGGCTGACCCATGCCTGCTCCAACTACTGATCCCTTTGTACCAATAAAATCACAAAGCCATTCTCTAACCCTATCCCTACTTTCTCCAAACTTATAAATCAGCCATCTTAAAATCTGGAATTCAAGTTAAAATACACCCAGGTTTCCTCTCCTTTCTGATCATTAATTATAAGATAGACTACCGATAGTTGATATTCACACGGCCCTTTACATACATAGATCTCATTTCATTCTCACAATGATCCTGTGAAATGGGTAGTATAGGTATGATTATACCCTTTTACAAATAAGTAAATGAGTACTGACCTCCCTGGCTTCCTTTAAGTTCCAAGTAAAATTTCACTTTCTCTGAACCCTCTTCATTCCTGTGCCTTCCCTCTGTTCATTTCTACTTATTCCCCTATACAGCTTGTTTTGTTTATGTTTGTTTGCACATTGTCTCCTCTATCAGATTGTAAACTCCTTGAGGGTAGGGACTCTCTTTTGTTTCTTTGTGTACCCCTGGCACTTAGTCCAGTGTCTGGCACAGAATAGCCACTTAATAAATTTTTATGAAAGCAGTGAGAACAATAAAGAAGTTTTAGGACCACTGAAGTAGATGGGATGATGATACCCAATGAAAGAGAGAAAGTAGAATTATTTGACTCCTAATTAACTTCATTTTTCTGTGCTAAAAAGAATAGTCATCAGACTGGGCAAGATGGGAGAGAAATGTTGCACAGGGAACGTTTCAGTTAAACAAGATAAACAAGGAGACGGTAAGAGAGCCACCCTCGATGAGGTAATCAGCCCAAACTATGACTCAGAGTACTGACATTGGTCAATATGATTGATGGAGTGCCCTACGTGATCCTGGAAAAGGGGGGAGAAGTACAGCAGGCCTGGAGACAGGCAAATGTGCAAATTTTCAAAAAGAGAAAGAGGGTGAAAGCTTGTCTTCAATTCCTGGAGCATTATAATCTTATTAAAGGGATGATTTGTGTGCCTTTAGGAAGGGAAGCAATAATTACTAAAAGGCAGCACAAATTTTCCATGAAAAATAATACTGGCCTAACTTCATTTACCTTTTTGGCAAAGTTCCAGATTAAAGGATAGAGAGCCAACCTTGGAGTCAGGAAGACCTAAGTCCTGGTCCTGTCTGTGACCCATATTGGCTGTGTAACTTAGATAAGTAATCTCTTATTCCCTCTGAGTTACCTCTCTGTTATCTCTTAACCTCTCAGTGTTTTAGGTAACTCTTTTTTTTCTTTTTAAATAGTATTTTATTTTTTCAATTATATTTAAAGACAATTTTAACATTCATTTTTAAAAAAAATCTAAAGTTCCAAATGTTCTCCTTCCCTCTCTTCCCCTGCCTTAAGATGGTAAGCAATTTGATATAGATTATACATGTGCACCCATTCAAAACATATTTCCATATGAGTCATGATGTAAAAGAAGAAACAGACCAAAAGAAAAAAAAACATGAAAAAAATAAAGTGAAAAAAGTATGCTTCAATCTGCATTCAGACTCCATTAGTTCTTTTTCTGGATTTGTATACCATTTTCTATGATGAGTCCTTTGGAATTGTGCTGGATCATTGTATTGCTGAGAAGAGCTAAGTCATTCACAATTGATCATCATACAATATTGCTGTTACTGTGTACAATGTTGTCCTAGTTCTGCTCACTTCACTTTGCATCAGTTCATGTAAGTCTTTCCAGGTTTTTTTCCTGAAATCTACCTGCTCCTCATTTCTTATAGCACAATAGTATTCTATTACATTCATACACCTCAGTTTATTCAGTTCATTCCTCAATTGATGGATATTCCCACAATTTCCAGTTCTTTGGTACCATAGAAAGAGCTACTATGAATATTTTTATGCATATATGTCCATTTCCATCTTTTTAAAATCTTTTTTGGATACAGATCTAGTAGTTGGCATTGCTAGATCAAAGGATATATATGGTTTGGTTGTCCTTTAAGTGTAGTTCCAAATTGTCCTCCAGAATGATTGGATCAATTCACAACTCTACCAACAATGCTTTAGTGTCCCAATTTTTCCATATCCTCTCCAATATTATAATTTTCCTTTTCTGTCATATTAGTCGATCTGATAGGTGTGAAGTGGTACCTCACAGTAGTTTTAATTAGCATTTCTCTAATCAATTGTGATTTAGAGAATTTTTTCATATGACTATAGATAACATTAATTTCTTCTGAAAACTTAGGCAACTTTTTTGATAAGTTGCAGAAATGGTGTTGAGTTGCATTTGTAGAGGAATTTCTCCTTCTGGGAGCTCCTTATGCTAGAGAAATCCCTGGCCAAGCCTCTATGCATTAGACTAGTGGATGAAGGGATGGCTGTAGGTACTGTTGGTCCTGAGGAAGAGAGGACTTCTAGGGCATAGAGTGGGGAGAGAGATGTGGATGGGGAATGGTAGTGATCTTTTAGTACTGGAAGGGCTGACTACCCAACTGATTAGGCTTATTCTGTCTTACATCAGGAGGAATTAAATTTAGCAAGCATTTATGAAGTGCCTTGCCTTTCTATGTGAGAAGCACTGGGCCTGACAGTGGGTAGAAAAGCAGGTTTACATCTGAGGCAAAGGAAAACTTCCTAACATTGGAAATTGTCTAGGGGTATGGGACAGAGAGGAGTGGGGGAAGGGAGGCGGCTAGCTAGTCCAGTGGATAGAGTGCCAGGCCTGGAGTCAAGAAGACTCATCTCCCTGAATTTAAACCTAACCTCAGATACATCCTAGCTGTGTGTCCCTGGGAAAGTCACTTAACCCTATTGGCTTCAGTTTCTTCATCTGTACAATGCGCTGGAGGAGGAAATGGCAAGCCATTCTAGTATCTTTACCAAGAAAGCCTCAAATGAGTCACAAAGAGTCATATGACTGGACAGCAACAACTCTTTGGAGCAGCTAGGTGGCACAGTGAATAGAATACCAGCCCTAGAATCAGGAGAACCTGAGTTCAAATCTGGCCTCACTGGCTGCCTGTGAGACCCTAGGTAAGTCACTTCACCCTGATTGCCTTCAAAATAGAAAGAAAAGAAAAGAAATTGTCTAGAATGGAACGGACTGCCTCCACATTGTGTTCTCTTTCTCTGGAGGTCGTTGATTGGCAGGGATGGGATTCCAATTCAGATTGGACTCATTGGCCTCTAGTTTCCTTTCTGCGTCTGAGGTTCTGTGATTCTAGGTATCTTAAAGATCCTTCCCAGCTGTAACAGTCTCTGTACTCTCTAGTCCCTTGGGTGGTGTGTGCCTTGTGTAAGCTTGTCACGTTCTCCTCCATTCTCCAGTGTTTTCATAATTGCTTCTACCATGTCCTTGAGTGAACTAAAACCTGCTTTCTCTCTGATGACACCACTTCTCTCAGAATGATCTCCTTCCTCCTCTCATTTCCTCCTGACTCACAAGGAGAGGGGGTGGTGGCAGCTGGCAGCTTCCTTATTTTCTTTCACATTGCTTTTCTCTTATGAGAAGTCGGTCTATATTATGTGGTAGAGTAGAAAGGGCTCTAAATTGGATAAGAGTTCAAGTCCGGGCCATGCCACAGACTCATTATGTGTCTTGGGGCCAGTTGTTTTAACTCTCTGAGACTCAGTTGTCTCATCTGTATGTAGGGGAATAATGACACTTAAGCTAAATGGAGAAGTGGACAGAGTGCTGGACTTGAAGGCAGGAAGACTTGAGTTCAAATCCAGCCTCAGTGTCTCTGAGCAAGTCACTTAACCTTGTTTGCCTCAGTTTCCCCATCTATCAAATGAGCTGGAGAAGGAAATGGCAAACCACTCCAGTGTCTCTGCCAAGAAAACCCCCAAATGGGGTGATAAAGAGTCAGATATGACTGAAATGACCAAATAACAAGACTCACAGACCTGCAATAAGGAACAAGACCGATTGAGACTTTAGAGCTAATGTGTGACATGTAGGGAAAGAGGGATAGAAACGTCAACTCTCCAATCTTCCTGGTGTCAGAATTGAAGAATCTCAGGGATGGACAAGACCTCAGACACCATTCAGTCTCATCTGTGCCCAAACAGCAATCTTTTCTCTCCTCCCTTGTCTTTGTTGAAGCGCGTAGTGTGGCTGGCACACAGTAGGAGCAGAATAGATGCTTCATAACTGATAGCATGCTCAAGGCAATTCAACCAATCAGTCAATGGATCAACAAGTGGAGTTTGATCAACAATAGTGGTTGTTTTGTGCCAAGGCTGGTATCGGGTATTGTGCCAGGTGTGGAGGATACAAAACTAAAAAGCAAACAGTCACTGCCCTAGAGGAATTTGTATTCTATGGAGGTTGGGAAGTGGGAAACAACACATACACATTTAATTCTATACAAAACATATAAAGAATAAATATGGGGTACTGGGAAGAGGAGGAGGTGTTATTGGGGGGTGAGGGAAAGGCGGGCTGTGGACGGTCTTCATGTAGGCAGTGGCCCTTGGGCTGAGCTTTGAAGGAAGCCAGGGATTCTAAGAGCTGAGGTGAAGAGGGAATGATCTCCAGGCATGGGGGAACAGCCAGTGCAAAGGTATAGAGACAGGAGATGGCATATAGTGTGTGAGGACCACCAAGAAAGCCAGTAGGATTGGACCGTAGGGGGTGTTAAGAGGAGTATGATTAGATTGGAAACATTAAATGTGTAAAGTACCCTTTGTGCCCCTAAGTACCAGGTTACCAGAAAAAAAAAACCAGCTCCTACCTTCAAACAATTTTAATTTCACAATTAGCACTGGAAAGGACCTTAGAGACAACAGAGTCCAACTCTGGTTTCCACAAAGAAAGAAACTGAGGCCTAGGGAGGGGAAATAATACGGCCAAGGTTATATTTCTAGGAGAGATCAGAGTCCGGATCCAAACCCAGTTACCCTTATTCTGAATTCAGTGGGTCTTCCTATTGCTCCAGATCAAAAAAAAAAAAAAACGGCAAAGCATCCATAATATTGAAAATAGGAAGTGGAATTCTATTACTATAAATCACGCCCAAATCTCAAAGACATCATCAGTTATTTCAGAACCCCTGGGTTTCTCAGGCTGCAGTAATTCAATATGATATGCTTCAGCATGCGAGGTAATAGGTTCCAACTGACTACCATATGATACCATCTTCTCAGGGATGTTAAATGATGCCGAAAAGTATCCCCGATTTATTTATTTGTAGACTTCTTGTTTCTGCCAGTGGGTCTGAGGTGAACTAAAGGTAAAGGGAGAAGGCACAGAAGCAAACGCATCTGAACAGGTGTTGGCCGAGGCTTCTTCAAGGGAGATGCCTTGGATTTCAATCAGCAGAACTCATGGGTGGCCTGCCGGGCTGGAAGAAATCCTCCCCAAGAAATATTTCTTACAGCTAAGGCCTCATGGGGATCAGTTTCCTCAAATGGTCAAATGGGAACACAAAAGACAATAGCAATGAGTATCATGCGTTCCTATCACATTTTAAAGTTTACAACGTCCTCTTTTAATAATTGCTTCATGAAGCAAGTGGGGCAAGGATTCCGTCTAACAGAAGATTTACCAGAGGTAATTAATTTGTCTGGAGACAATGGGTGTGTGTGTGCACATGTGCACATGTGTGCATGGGCATGTATGTGTGTGTAGAGGATAATACCTGTTACCTAACTCTTACCTCCATAGCGATGATCATCCGTAAAACCTGGAGCTTCTCCCAGAAGGCTCTTTTGTGGCAAGATTCCTCTGCTTTGAACACTGGTGGTGATTCCTTTTCTAGGCTACCACCCCCATCCTGCCATTTCTGGAAGCTTCCATACTCTCTGCTTAGAGTTCTTATTTTTTCAAGCAGGCTTCCCTTAGCCAAAATCTGTCATTTCTCTGACTGTGACATCAGAGCCAGGAAATCAGACCAACTCACCTGGGAATGAGGGCTCTTCCTCCTGCTCCAGCCCCCTCCACTTGAGCTTCTGCAGATCTGCCTTGGTAGGAAGGCAACCCTGACCTAGGTGACCCTGAACCAAGCCAGAAGTGTGATAGAGACAGTTGTTGTTGTGTTCGTCCTATATTGCTGAGAAATGATAGAGGCAGTGTGGTGCAAGGAAAAGAGTCCAGATTTAAAGTCTGAGGGCCTGAGTTCAAATTCCAACTCTACCATTTTTTTGTATCACCTTAAGTAAGTCATTTTATTTGGGGGACTTCAGGTTCCTCATCTGTGAAATGGATTGTCTTCAATGGCTTCTGAGGTTCTTTCCATCTCTGATCCTATCTCTGATCTGATGAGCTCTTGCTGATGGTAGGCATGCCCAGTCTGAAGGTGGCCTCTTCCAAAAACCAATACCGTCCCTTCTTTCTCCTGCCATGACTAGAAGACCATTGTACCTCAAGTCCTGGCCATCATCCTTGTTCTATCTTTCCATCCTCTCCTCCGCTTCCCCTATAGCCCTGTCCTCAGGGTTTTTGTTTTGGGGCTCCTCTACAATGAGCTAAAACACATCATATGTAATAATGGCCTCCTGTTTTCTGAATTACTGGTCTCCTTATACGTTTGTAAAACTATTTACTGCTGGCAAATACTAGGACATTGACTCCTTCAGGTTTACAAAGCACTTTGCAGGCAAAAACCCAGTGAGACAAGTCATGCCGTTTTTCTTATCTTCACTTTTACAAGGGGAAGAAACAGAGGCTCCGAGTGGTTATGGGACTTGCCCTCAGAAATTTAGATTCTAAATAGCTGAACCAGGATGTGAAACCAGATCTATTGACCTTAAGGTCAGAGTTCTTTCCATTACCTTCCACTACTTCTACTTTGGAAGCAGACATTTAGATTTAAAGTTGGAAAGTCCTCAGAGGCCATCACACATCCAGTCCCATCGTTTTATAGATAAAGAAACTGAGAGACAAAATTTAAGTGACTTCTCCTTCTGGTACATGGCTAAAGTGGGATTTGAATCTAGGTCTTCTGACTCTAAGTCCAGTACCTTATGCACTAGGCCACACTGCCACAATATTGTTCATGGCCATGTCATCATGGTTTTGGGCAGCCCTTTATTTTATGCCACACCCAAATTTAGCAGGAGAGGTTGGGTAGCAGATAACTATCCGTGCTGGAACCTTATCCTCTTAATAAATCATGAGCTTCCACATGGGGACATCACTGCCCTCCATCCAAACCTATGCTCTGCTCAGGCCAAGCTACCCTTGACACCTGGAAAATACATCAGAGCCTATACCTTGGCCCAGGGCATTCCTGCTGTCTTGAATGCCTTTATCCATGTCTCTGTCTTTACGTATTGATCCTTTACACATAATCCTCTAAAGGCCAACCCAGAAACTTCTTCCTCCAAGAAGTTTTCCTTGATACGTACCCTTCAGCTGATGAGCAGTCAATCAACAAGCATTTATTAAACTGACACCTGTGTGCTAGGTAATGGGCTAGGTGTACTAAGTACAAAGAATGAAATAATCCCTACTTGTAGGAAGCTTATGTCCATGATGAGGGAGACAAATAAATATATGTGTGTGTATATGTGCGTGTGTGTGTGTGTGTGTGTGTGTGTGTGTGTGTGTATGTCTACCAGAGGTGGGGAACCTGCTGCCTTAATCCTTAATAAAAAGATTTGTTCTGTGAAGTTTGTATTCAGTCAAAGGATGGCACTTGAGAACCTAGAAGCCTTATCTAGACAGCAGAAACAGAAAGAGAATAACTACAAATAAATATAAAGAAGAGAAAGAGGGCACCAGCAGTTAGAAGGGGGGAAATGTTGCTCTAATTATGTTGATACTTTATCTGGTATGAGACAGGAAGCTGCTTGAGGTCAGGAATCTAATGTAAACTTTAGTGCTTTGACTTCTCTGAGAATCAGTAAGTGTCAAAGAACTGAATGAATGAATGTAAATGTGGGCTGTTCTCATAAAGTTGTTTCTGCAAATCTGCCACACGGAAAGGGCCTCTCTGGCAGAATCCTACAAGTTGAAAGGGTCTGGATAGTGGGGAGATTGGCAGAGTTGAAGGTGTGTGTTTGCATTTCAATGCCTAATATGTGTCTTTGCCCATAATCACCTCTCAGGGGGAAGGAATTACACTGACAGGCTCAGTTCAAAATTTTTTATGAAGGAAATCTATTAAGGATTTGGTTTAAATAGGAAAACATCTAAAATGTCCCTAGACATTTGGGGCATAAAATTCACAGGATCACAGCACGGCTCACTGGTTTCAAGTTGAAAGGTAGAACTCTTTCTTGGGAAGGCATTGGACTGCCCTCTCCAAGTAGGGGTGCAAGCCCCGTGTCAGGAATGTAGGAGAGGGGGATTTTTCAGGTATGGGTCTCTAAAGCCCCTTCCAATCTCTGAGACTGTATGACTCTGAGTTCTGTACTTGGTCAAAGTCAGAAGACCAAGGTTCAAGTCAGTGCTTCGTTCCTTACTCTGTGACCTTGGGTAAGTTGGGCTATTGGTTTTTTCCCATCCTGGGTTCAGTTTTCCCTGGGGAGGTTCTTTGACCAGATGGATTCCTAAGGTCCTTCCTTGAGCTCACATTTGATAATTTTATAATTATGATTATTCAGAGGCCTCCCCTCAACCAAATGATACTGGAGTAGTCTGCCATTTCCTTCTCCAGCTCATGTTACAGATGAGGAAACTGAGACAAATGGGGTTAAGTAACCTGCCCAGGGTCATTCAGCTAGTGAAGTGTCTGAGACCACTCTAACTCATCTTTAATTCTCTTCTCAAGTAACCAGGGAGATTGCTTCCATGATGGAAAGCAGAGAAATCTATGAATCAGCGAGAGAATGCCAGATAAGGCCTGTGATTCCCTTGGCACCTGCGCTTATCCTTGGCTGGGCCCTCAGAAGGTAATGAGGAGAAGACAGGAGTCTTCCCTTCCTGGCAAATTCAGGAACTAGGATGTCCGGGCATGAAATAGGGAAATTGTCAGGAGCCCACAAGAAGATAGTCTGGGCACACGTGGGTTAACCTGTAAGACCAGGATAAGTGAAAGAGGAGGTATCATCAGGTAGAGACAGGGACCCTGTGCCCCCAGGAGGTTGTGAGCCTGACTCAGGTACCCTGACTGCTGTCTGCTGAGCCACACTGACCCTGCTCCCCAGTGTTCCTGACCTTGGCTTCCTCGTGGCTGTTTCAAGCTGGGCCCTACTCCATAGGTGTCCAACTTCCTACTGATAAGGGCAGAAGATGAGAGAGAAAAAGGAGGCCAGTCTCTTTTAAATCATCACTGCTCAGTGTGGGTAGGGGTTAGGTAGTGGGTGCCTATTCCCATACCCACCAGCAGCAGGGAATCATGGGGGCCTAAGATTTGCTCTATTTGTTCTGCAGAGGCAAAGAAGCCATGATCATGTCATAGACAATGGATTTAGAGATGGTAGGGACGTCAGGCACCCCAGAGTGATTCTTCATTGGGCCACATTACAAAGTTTAACCTTGATGAGCGAATTTAATACCAAAGCTATGTAATGTAACAGGATAATGTGACTCATGGAATGGAGTTAAACTTTGCAAATTTATGTGTTGATGAGTTTTAACGACATAGGATCTTAGAGCTGGAAGAGACCTTAGAGATCATCTCATTCAACTGCTTCATTTTACAGAAGAGGAAACTAATGCCCAGGGAGGAGAAGATCACATGGTGAGTTCCATTTTATAATGTTCCCTTAATGGAACATTGTTGTTCAGTAGCTTTTCAGTCATGTCCATCTCTTTGTGACCTCATTTGGGGTTTTCTTGGCAAAGATACTGGAGTGGTTTGTCATTCCTTCCTCCAGCTCATTTTACAGATGAGGAAACTGAGGCAAATGGGGTTAAGTGACTTGACCAGATTCACTCCCTTAGCACCTCCCCTCTCCCCAGTAAGGGTATGAGACCAGATTTGAACTCAGGAAGATGAGTCTTCCTGACTTCAGGCCTAGCACTCCATCCACTGTATATCTAGCTGCCCTAATAGGATATGCTAATAGGAATTGAGGTCTGCCTGAGGAAGACTTCCTCAAGTACTGAGCAAAATTAATTGGTACTATTGCCCTTTGTCTGCTACAGACGTGATACTGGGGCGCTGCTCTGATAAACAGACAGCCTTATGTTTTTGGAAGCTCTGGTCAGAACCGGCAAACAACAGCTTGTCCTCATTGTCTCCAAAATGTCTTTATCTTAGGAATTAATGAACGGTACAGTGGAATGTTTGCAATGTTAGCTGCCATGAAGTAGCTATTCATAATGACAGGCCTGGGTTCTGATGAAAGAGTAAAAGATATTTATTCTAGGAGCGGAGAAATGGTGAAATGTCGTCCAAGAACAGAATGACTTTGTTTTAGCCCGTTTGGACAGGAACACCACCTGGACACGATACATCTCTTCGAGTCTCTTTTGTGACACCCGCCCATGTCCTCAAACCTACCTTAGCAGAATCTGTACTGGATATAGTATTATAGGGGCAGTCCTAAATAAAATTGTGCAGGGTCATAGAGAGTGCACAAATCTGGATAGAATGGGAGTTTCAATTGCCATTCTATACCTAACTGGCAGTGTGACCTAGGGCATGTTCCTTGCCCTCCTTGGGCCTCGGCTTTCTTTTCTGCAAAATGAAGTTGGGCTAAGTGATTTTCTGCTTGTATTATGTGCAAACAAAGTATAATACAAACAATGCAAATGTTAATGTGTAATGTATAATAATGTATAATGCATTCAGTTGTCTTATCTGTAAAATGAAGCAATTTGAATAGGTGGTTTCTAAGATCCCTTCCAACTCCAAAATTCTACAGTCAAATGAGATGTAGAGTGGTATCATTTTGAAAGGTCCCTGGATTTGCATTCAGAGAACTACCTTCAAATGAGGCCTCACTAATTACTCTTTGTGTGATTTTGGTAAAATTACTTAATGTCTTTCTTCACCTGGAAAAGGAAGTGGTTTGAGGCCAGAGGGGTCAAACTCAAGTCCTATGGGCCTAAAAGTAATCAGGAAAAGTCCCAACTGCAGCCTGACCTGGATTAAAATACAACTGGAAATGTTTAACAAAACAAAAATATAACACAATATAGATAATGCTAATTTATGGTTTTTCAAATCAATATGTGACCTACAGGCATCCCTTTCTGTTTTAGGTTGGCACCACTGGACTGACTAGATGACCTCTGAGGGCCTTTTAACTCTAAATCTATGATCTTTAGATCTATATTGTTCTATGACTTGTTTTGTTAAATCCATTTTGGGTCCTCAGAGGCTGTGTGTGTGTGTGTGTGTGTCTGTGTGTCTGTGTATGTGTCTTTCCAGGTCCTTGACAATGTTCTGGGTTTCATGGCCCAGGGGTGCCAGAAGCTCTCCTGCATAAAGTTTGGACATATGAATCATGTGTAGACTTGGTGTTAACTGGCACACATATTAAGTCCCTCAGTCTCCTGGAGAAGAAGTGTTCCATTCTTCTAACTGTTCTCAGGTGGGCATGTCAAGTATCTACCCGATTCCGGGCTATTTTTCCACTGGTGGCCAACTTGTCAGAGGCCTTGGGCCACCACCCCTGATCTCACCATCAGCCCTCCTGACCTGTCTTTATACTTGACTTTGGAGACTGTACCTTTGTTTAAGTTTCTGTTTCTTCTTGTGTTAGCAGGCGTTGAGCCAGAAGGCCCAGAATTAGAGTATACAAACTTGAGGGTTCCATAGAACATAGACGGTTAGAACAGGAAGTACCTGGGTGACTTCTAAGGTCCTGTCCAGCTAATTTTTGTAAAGTATTTTGTAAGACTTAATTAGTGCTATTTAAGTGCTAGCCATTAATATTTTGGGTTCTCAAGTTCCTTCCAAGTTTGACAAATTTTATGTGCAAACAGTCTATGTCTTAAGGTACCTTCTTGTTCTTGTTTAGAACATAGAATATTAGAACATGAAGTGTTAAAACTAGAAGGAACCTTAGAACGTTGAAGAAAATTGGAGGAAAATAAGCCTTACAAGAAAGAATGCTTAAAAAAACCCCAGAAAACATTAACGCTTCAAGGGAGTTTAGGATACAGAATGTTAGAACTGGGAGGTAGCTTAGAACACAGAATGTTAGAGTTGGGGGGGAGCTTAGGATACAGAATGTTAGAGCTGGGGGGGTGAAGCTTAGAACACAGAAGGGCCTCTGGAACAGGATGCTGGTACCTACAGCAGGCCAGCTGGCACCTAGAGTGGCCACCCCGCCCCCCCAACAGCCTTGTCACAGCTGGCTTGGTTGGTTGGAGGCTGAGTGCTCACATGTCCCAGCACAATCTCTCCCCAGGGGTTGTGCAGGAGGGAGCAGAAACAACTTTGGAGCCTCCTCCACTGTGTTTATCACATAACCTGATTTGACATCTCCAGGTGGGGGACTTTTTTTTCCCAACAAAATATTACATTCCGCATTCCTCCTCCTCCTCCTTTTTTCTCCCCCTCCAACCCCTCTCTTTCCAAGAAGGAAGACAAGAAGCAGTTATGTGCCTAAGGAGCACAAAGGCCTCACTTCACCTCGAGGCCCTGACTCCCTGCCCCCTCCTGCTCTTTGGGTTTTCCCTACGCACCCCCTGCTGCTGGAGAAGCATTGGTGATTTCCTGGTGCCTCTGTCATGGCAGGGGCTGCTGGTGTGCAGTCAGCTCCATTCTGGAGGCAAGGATGTTCAAAAGGTTCCTGAAGAAAGCAAAAGGTCAAGACTCCCTCCAATGTGTACATGATTTTTTTAAAAAAATTAGACCTGTGATTCATCAGGGAAAAGAGATGGAGGTGAGGGACTTCTCCCAATCCAGGTGAGCACCTTCTCTGAAAATTATGGTCTTAGAGTTCCCCTGGAATGAGAGAGTAAGGAATTTGCTCAGGGTCACTCATCTGTATGGGTCAGAGGTGAGATTCGAACTAGGGTGTTCCTGATGCTGAGGAATAAAGCTCCATAATGCTCCTCATGCCTGTACAGGCTAACTGCGGCATGACCTGGGTGCCTGTGATGGCAGTTGTAGGGTTGGCTGGTGCGGAGCCCCACCTCGCCACCTCCCTTGGGGTTTAAAAACCAATTTTTTCCCAGGCAGGGTAAGATTGATGAGGAGATACAGCTAAATGACTCAGTGGACAGAGCACAGGGGCTGGGAGTTAGGAAGATTCGTCCTCTTGAGTGCAAATCTGGCCTCAGACGCTTACTAAGCTAGTGACCTGGGCAAGTCACTTAACCCTGTTTGCCTCAGTTTCCTCATCTATAAAATGAGCTGGAGAAGGAAATGGCAAAGCACTCCAGTATCTTGGCCAAGAAAACCCCAAATGGGGTCACAAAGAGGGGGATGAGACTGAAACAAGTGAACAACGCCAATGAAGGTTGGTGAACCACCGGTGCTCTCTTTACCTCCGATGCTCCATATGTGTTATGGCACACAAATGCCATGATATGAGGATACTATCTAACAACACAACACATATGCACATGCATAAGCACACGTGCTGCTACACTTGTGACAGCATACTTATGTGTGACTACATAGAGCATGGTAACATGATGCATACACAAACAATATAATGCTTTTTAAATAACCTAGCCTGGCCACCTATAGCTAGGTGGGGGTAAAGTAGATAGACAGAGCCCTGGGCCTAGAGTCAGGAAGTCTTGCATTTAGATTCAGCCTCAGACACTTACTAGCTTTGTGACCCTTGATAAGTCACTTAACCTCTGCTTGCCTCAGTTTCCCTCAACTGTAAAATGGAATAATAATAGCACCTACCTCACAGGGTTAGTTGTTGTGAGGATAGTATGAGATAATATTTGCAAAAAGCGGTTAGCATAGTAGGCACATAGTAGGTCCTCTATAATTTTTAAGGTTATTTTCCTTTTTAAAAAACTCATTTTAAGCTAATACAGAATGAGAAAAGAAAAAAAGAACATTTCCATGTGCACAATGGAACATATGAGAGGATTCAATATAAAACAAATAAATTCCACTTCAAGAAAATCTATGTCATCAATACCATACATTGTTTTCAAAGCTACCCAGCTTTTCTGTGCTTCTTTCTAGATTTTATTTTGTTCTCTGCTGTGCATTTTTATTTTTTTTCTCTTTCCTCTCCCCCCACTCCGCACAACTTAGAGAAAATTACAATTACATGTACGTATGTATATATATAATATGTATATATATACATATACACACACACATACAGATACCTACATATCTATAAATTTCCACATGCACATATCTATCTATATACACACACATATGTAAGATCATACTGTGCACACTTCTTTTTGTCAGTTCTTTCTCTGCAGGTGGATAGCATCTTCCTTCATAGGTGCAAGTCTTTCCATGTAGGCACTAATATAAATGCTTATTCCTCCTTCCTTTGCCCTGACCACTCCAGACAAAAATAGGGAGTGGAAATTCAAGTAGAAAGAATATGTGTGGAAGGTGGGGGTGGCCCTCTGAACCCCAGGACTGTGGGAAATGCTGATCAGGAGGCACACTCACAAGCAAGCACTAAAGGAGGGACAAGGCAAGCACGATTAATTCACACCAAGCAAGCAGAGAGTGGAAAATAGAGACTCATCTGAGGAGGGCAGGTTGGAAGAGTTCCTGAGAGTCCTTTGGTGGAGAGGGTGAGGATCATGAGGTCTTGGTGCAGCAGAGCAGATTTCAAAAGAATGGGCAGACACTGGGGTCTGGAGGCCAAGCTACAAACACATTTGACCAAGTGGCCATTCTACCCAGTCATCAATTAGATAACTAGTCCTCTGAGAAAAGTGGAAGACAAGGGTTAGATCTGTGGAAACTAGTCAGCAGGAAGAGCTATAAAGGGCAGCAGTTATGACCCAGCCAACAAGTGGTTGAGTCTCATCACCTCTCTTATTAGCTGTTTGTCTCCAGAGACTCCTCATTTATCTCCCTACCTCCAGGCTTGCCCCATTCCAAACTATCTCCCACACAGCTGCTGAAGTGATTTTCCTAAAGCAAAAGTCTGACCATGTCACTCCCCCACTGAATAAACTTCTGACATCTCCCTCAGGATAAACTATAAATCCCTATAAATCTCTTAGAAGTCTTTCCTTCTATGGTTCCAACCTCTCCCACCTTGTTCCATGTGACTCCCCAAGTAGTTGGATGCCTTCTTGTTTACTGTTCCTTATACGTGACACCTCACTTCCACCCCTGGGTCTTAGTATGAGCTGATCCCTGGGTTTTATCTTGGCATCTTAGAAACCCTTGTTTTCTTTAAAATAGATCCAATCCAACCTCCTGCCCTGAGACCTTTTATGATCCTTCTAGTTGCTACTACCCCCTGACAGGGCAGCTAGGTGGTGCAGTAGATAGAGCACCAGTGCAGTAGTCAGGAGGACCTGAGTTCAAATCTCACCTCAGACACGTGACACTCACTAGCTGTGTGACTTTGGGCAAGTCACTTAACCCCACTTGCCTCATCCTGGGTCATCTCCAGTCATCTTGATGAATATCTGGTCACTGGATTCAGATGACTCTGGAGGAGAAGTGAGGCTGGTGACAGCCCTCTCTCACTCAAAACAAAGTCAAGTGCAAGTCATGTCATTACTTCTCTGATGGCATGGTCTTCTTTGGCAACGAAGGATGGACATACACACACACCCTGCCACTTTCGTGCATCTTCATCCCCATCCTGCAAAAAACATATATTTTTTGAATATATATTTTGAATATACTTATTTTTATCCATGTTATCTTCTCCTGACAGAATGCAGGGTATAAGTTCCCTGAAAATGGACATTTTCATTTTTGTCTTTTGCCTCCATAACCCATCATAGTACTTGGCACACAGTAAGCATTTAATATATGCTTGTTGATTGATTGGTTGATCATTTAATCTTTTCTCAAGACCTCCTGGAGTAGGGAGCCCATCATCTCCTAAGGTAGTTCATTGACTTTTTGTTGCTGTTCACATTCAGCTCTTTGTGACCTCCTCTTGGTAAAGTTACTGGAGTGATTTCCCATTCTTTCTTCAGTGGGTCACATAGCTAGTCAGTGTCAGGTTGGATCTGAATTCAGATCTTCCTGACTCCAAGGCTAGTGCTCTGTCAGCTGAGTCATCTAGCAGCCTCCACTTTGGGAAAGTTCTAATGATTAGGAGGGGGCAGCTAGGTGGTGCAGTGGATAGAATTCCAGACCTAGAATCAGAAAGATTCACCTCCCTGGGTTCAAATCTGACTTCAGACACTTATTGTGTCACTCTGGGCAAGTCACTTAACCCTGTTTGTCTTAGCTTCCTCATCTGTAAAATGAGCTGGAGAAGGAAATGGCCAAGCACTCTAGCATCTTTGCCAAGAAAATCCCAAATGGGGGCACAGAGAGTTGGGCATGACTGAAAATGACTGAACAACTTCATTAGGAAGTTTTTCCTTATATCATACCTTATAGTTAGTAGCCTTATAGTTCCTACTTCAGCCTTCTGGAGCTAAGCAGGATAAGTCAAACTCATCATGCCAATGATAAAGTCTTCCAAAACTTGAAGTCATCTATCAAGTCCCCCACTCAGATTTCTCCTCTCCAGGAGAAATATATCCTTTAAGCAGTCCTCAGATGGCATGATCTCAGGGTCTTCCACGATCCTAGCTGTTTGCTTAATAGCTTACCAGGGTCTATATAATGTGGTGCCCAGAACTAAATGCCATAAATACTCCAGCAGCCTGGGCCTTGTGTATCTCCTAATGCAGTCTAAATCACAAGAATCTACAACTGGTTCCCCAGATGCATCTTGGCAATGCATCTCTAGGGATGGGCATCCACTACCTCCTGAGACTGTCCCTTTCATTTGGGGATAGCTCCAATAGTTAAGAAGTCTTTTTAATAGATGGAGCCTAAATGGACTTCTTGGCTACTTTTACCCATGGTTCCCATTTTTGTCCCCTGGGGTCAAGAAGAACAAGTCTAATAATCAACATGCTTATAATTTCCTAGCCCGCTTCAAGGCTTCGAGTTCCTTCAAAGTTAGCCACATACTAGCCTAAGAGCAGCTCATTCTCTAGTCTCCTGAATGCAACAAAGTATGCATTTAGAAACATGTCTAAAGGCTTTATTTACATTATTCATATTATTATATATTATGTTATTTATGCAACAGACCCTGGGTTCTTCAAACTTCTCATCTACAACGATTAGGCAGGGGTCCAGAAGAAGCCATTTTTGACTCACTATGTGACCTGGGCAAGCCATATTATTTCTCCAGGTTTCAGGATACACAAAATGGGCATACTATTACTTGTACTGCATTGTTGTGAAGAAAGCACTTGTAAATCTGGAGGTATGATGGTAATACATATCTATTTTCTTCTGGATATGGAGGTGACTTTTTCAGAAGGAGAGACTGTTCCTACCTTCATGTGCTTTCCCTTCTGATCTCTCCTTCACATGTAGTCACAAGAGCCTTGCTTATGCATAGAACTGATCACAGACTTTACTCAAAACCCTTTTACTCAAAACCTTCTAGAGGTCCCTAGAGTCTACCAAGCAAAGTTCAGACTCCTCACTCTGTCATTTAAGGCCATCCATGATCCGATACCACCTTTCCTTTCTAGTCTTATCTCTAAACTCTAAACATTAGTCACACTGGGCAACTATTTGGCCCCCAAACACTCTCCTACCTCCATGTCTTTGCCCATGCAGTCCCTTATGCCTAGGATGCTTTTCTTCTCTCTTCTCTTCCTATTGAATGAATCCATTCATTTAAGCCCAGTTCTAACGTGACTTCCTCCAGGAAATTTTCTCTGTCCTTCTCAGCAACAATGACCTTTCTCCAACCCTTGGACATCACCTAATACTTTGCACATATTTCACACATATAATGTATTATTATGTATTCCACATTTAGAAGTTAGTGGCACAGTACATAGGGTGCTGTGTTTGTTATTAGGAATGTCTGAATTCAGATCCAACCTCCGATACTAACTCTGTGACCTGGGCAAATCACTTAACCTCTATTTACTTCAGCTTCTTCAATCATAATAGCACCTACCTCACAGGGTGGTTGTGAGGATTCAAAGAGATGATTTTAAAAAATTGTTTTGCACAGTGCCTAGCACATTGCAGGTCCCATAAAAATGTTTGTTCCCTTCCCTGTTACTGTTAGAGGGGATGTGTCCCAGGAGGGTACTTTGTCTTATTTAGCCTTCCTGTCTGTCCCAGCACAATACTCTACAAACAAAGCCTTCATAAACGTTTAAGATAGGATTAATTAAATTCTATTAAAGATTTTTCCAACTTAAAAATGGCTCAAGAATGTATTAATCTACTCATTGGTTCATTCACTTATTTAATAAACATGTAAACACATAGCATGTGCAAGATTCCATGCCTGATGTTAAAGATTTTCCACATATATTCCCGGTCTTATTTAGCAACCCGCTGTTAAATCAGGATACATTTCACAGACTTACTTGCCTTTTCCAGATAATTGATACTTCCCTTTTAAGAATAAAAGCTTTTACTTAAAAAAGAAAAGCACAGAAATATGGAAATCTTTAAAAAATTTGTTTCACACGTAACTTCTTCAACCGAGTATATTTTAAATACTTCCCAATAAGCGTGGGTATGCTTTCTCATGATGTCAATGGCAACTCCTTCGTGTAGATAGTTCGTATGAGGTACCATAGCAAACCCTGCAAATGTCAATCTATTTTGACTTCAGGTGGTCTGATGCTTGAACACCAGACTTTGCCACTTAGTATGGCATCCTAGAATTTGTGGTCTGCCAGCAGGGCCTTTGAGGACCCACCTTCTGTGATCTCATCAGAAATCATTGGAGTATGATGTTAGTGGAGGTAGGCAATATGTTGAAGACAACTGAATCTGGGAATCCCAAGTTAAGAATGGAGTGTAAAAGGGTAAAAGAATGAAGTGCTGAGTGGTTATTCTGTCTCCACACAGTGAGTTGTCATTTCCCAGCATCAGCATAGGCCAGCCCTAATTACTGACTTCTCATTTCTCCTAAAGTAAGAGAACCAAACAGGCTAAGCCAAGAACTTAATTTATAGCCATTTTAAGTGAATAAACTTGTCCTGAGGGCAATTCCAAGCCTTTTTGGTAGAATAAAATGCATGGGCTTTATGACTATTTTTTCCCTAGGGTTCATAGGTCAAAATTGTTGGAAGGAAGCCATCACATTTAATTCTCCTTTCTATTGTGATTTAGGGACTTACAAAGCACTTTTTGTGCTATCACCCCATGAAGTAGAAAAGTGAAAATTTTCTATTTTTTCTTCTTTTTAATATTAGTTTTATTTGTTTTCAGTGTTCTACAATCACTACCATATAACTTACATGATTTTCCCCCTCCCTCCCCGAGAAGTCCCTATAGTCATGTTGTGTAGTGCAAATTTTCTTAAGCCCACTTTGAAGATGAGAAAACTGAGTCTCAGTGAGATAAAGTGATTTTGAGTCAATGTGGTTCAGTCCAAAGAGTACAGGACTTAGAATCAGTAAACTTGATTTCTGTCAAGATTCATCTCCAGTGCCATCTTCTGCAGGTGATCTTTCCTAATCCCCTTAGGTACTATTGACAGTCTCATCCAGGCTACTTTGTATTGTGTATGTATGTTGTATATATAATATAACTCACACATGTGTTTATGTGTGTGTGAACATATAAAGAGATGTATATGTGTATATATGCATGCACACATGTACTGCATACATAGGCATGCACATACATATGTTTAACTGTGTATTCTAAAGGTGAGGGTGGGAGGATACATGTTTACACCATATATATGGTAACATGTGTGAGTATAAATATATTTGTGAATATATGTGTATGTATATACATGAATGTGTATACACATATGCATACACACTATATGTGTATGCACACTATACATACATGTGTACATACATACCACATGTGTGTATACATACACATGTACATATGTATGTGTAGGTATATAGCTATATCTATCATCTATCTCTCTCTCCATATATATAATGTGTGTGTATGTATGTGCACACACGTCTCCTCCTCTCACCTTTAGAATAAAAGCTCCTTGAGGGTAGGGATCATGTCCTTTTGTCCTTGGAGCTCCGGCATACAGTACACTTAAAGGAATGCTTGTTATTCAAGTCCCACGTCTTACACTTTATACTGAGCCCACTGACAAGTCATCTAACATCTTACAGCCTACTGCTTCACCTGTGAAACAAGATAATTTCCCTGCATCTACTATTTACATGCCTGTTTAGGTGTATATCATCTCCCTGGGCCAGGGCATAAGCTCTTTCTGAACGGGAAGCATTTCACTTTTTCTCTGTAGCTTCAGCGACCAGCACATTGTAGGTGGCCCCAGTGACTAGCATATAATAGGTATTTAATAAATGTTTATTGATCAATAAGAACCCTTCTATGTCTGACCTCACAGAGCTGCTGTGCTACTGCTAAATAATGGCAAGAAAATCGGTTGAACTCAGTTTTCTCATCTGGTTGATCCTATGATACACTCACAGCCACACAGCCAATCAGTGACAGAGTCTCTTGACTCAGTTGTAGCTTTGTCTCCCCCCAAGTAAGATTCTAGGTAAATGAAGCATCACTTTCCCTCCTCTTCCCCTACCCAAATGAAAAGGACTAATCCTGGAGGGAGTGCCACCTCCTCTCACCCCCCACCCCCCCATAGCATCACATGAACCCTCTTTCTCCAAAGGCTAGAAAATGTTGATGGTTGGATTTGTGCCAGGCAGCTGAAAGCTGTTGGCTCCCTGGGCATATTCAAAAAGGACAGACAGAGAAGTTGGCAGCTGGTGCTATGCTCCTTACCTAGTATGCCTATAAAGGGAAAGAAAGGGAGAGGGCAGGAGCCATCATACTCAATTCCTCTGCCAATTCTGTGCCAAGCTACAAAGCATTTTCCAGGAGCCAAGACTTTACCTGTCTCAGAGGACTCCCCTTGTTCACTGGAATGCTTTCTGTTGGTGGCGAAATATAGGAAAATAAGCCCAGCAACTGTTTCCAAAAGGGTTTTATTAAGCTGAATGATTTTTCAAGGATACATTCATGGACATATTGCTATTCAAGGCCTCCTACCCAGATCCCTTATTTCCATTTCACCTTCCGCTAACCAGCCTTGGCAGAATTTAACTTTCAGCTTGAAAAGCTGAGCTGAATGCAAAAAAATACAGTGTGCAAGTGGGGTGATTTTTTTTTTCCCTTCGGCAAAGAGTGAAGCAGCAGCCAAAACAGGCTAAGGCCTAATGCCCCACGATCCAGCATCCTCCAACCAATTTCCTGGAAGTAATTCCAGCCTTGTTGAGAGTAGTTAGTCAAGTGCCAGGGATTAGGGTACAGGATGGGGGAGAGGACCCAAAGGAAGCCATGATGGGAAGAGATCAAGTTCATTTTGTTTACAAGGCTGTCCCTGGTGCACTGTTATTGGACCTAGGTTTGGTGTGTGACCTATTGAGGAGAGGTGACTCATTTACCAACAAAGAACTGTGAATATATCTAAGATTCCTTGGCCAGGCAAAGGGAGTAGGGCCTTATCTATTCCAGAAAAGATTTTCTAAGTGACCACGGAAGCAGTGGGCAATATCATCCTAGGCTTAAAAGCGGCCATGAAGCCTTGAGGATAAGATGAAGACAAAACCTAAAAATTTCCACCTTGGAATTCTGATTGAGAAAATGAGGAAGTATAGAACTCTGTAGTATACCAAAACCAGAGGGGACCCAAGGGTCAGCCAAGCCCCATCCCATCTGGCCCTTTTTCTTTTTTCTAAATAATTCATTTCCTTTATGATATTGACATGGGAGCGAGTCCCTGCATCAGCCAGTCTTGGAGAAAGACCTAGGTGGGCCTGCTGGCTACTTCTACAGTTGTGCTTGGGGATGAGGGAGTAGCTAGCAGCAGCGGTGGTAAATTTAGTACTGTAGCCTTTTAAATTCTCAAACTTCTAACGGGGTCCTCTCCTGGGACCCAAAAGAACTGAGATTGTATCTGCCATAATCTATCTATGCCACATTTGGGATTCAACTACATGGTAATCCATCTATGCCAACCAATATCAGCAAACAGTACACATTTTTCCCCTAGCAAATATTACAGAGCAAATCTACTTAAATGGTTTCCCAGCAGGACAGTGAAACATTATTATTTACAGGACAGTGGAAGATAACATTGTCAGTCAGATCAGTTTCACTGTTTGCTACCAACTGAGAAATAAGTACAGTCTGACTTTTGATGAATGGTTTAAAGTAAGTAACATCTCACCCTCTTATTAGCTGGGCATGAAGTCTGATGGAGCAGAGAGAGAATGATTTCCCCCTGCCCCCATCCCTTTTTCAGGATGGTTAGTCAAACAGGATCTTTGCTAGTAATGCATTAATGTCACTATTAATACCTCTAAAATGCACATCTGTTGGTGGCTGACATACCTGACCACTGTGATTGAGGGGTTATTATACTCAGTCTGTTTTGATGAAAGAGGTGGGCTCTCATTTTAAGGAGCCAGTGTGTTTCTACCCATTCCATCATTACCTTTTGGACCCCATACAGAACTGAGGGAAGGGAGAACATATTTTACCATGTGGACGAAGGCTAAGCAGACCAGGAAGCCCCTGCCATGGTGTGAAGAACTAGCTTCTAAGTCTCAGAAATAGAAAACAGCCCAGAGATCAATCTAGTCCAACTTCCTCTATGCAGGAGTACAGCTAGTAGAAACACTGCATTTAGGCTATTCCCCAGGACTACAAAGTGACCATAAAGACACAAGGAACAAGGTGAAGCTCCTGTTCTTAAGCAGATGTTACCTATTCCCTGTGGGATCATGGACCAGTCATTCATCTGCTCTCTGCCTAGGGTTAGAGTAACTGATCTCCAAGGTCCCTTCCACCTATAAACCCTGTGCTCCTCCATCCTGCTCAGTAAAGATCCAGATCCTACTTGATATTTTTTAAGCAAAGAAGAGGAATTTTAAAAAAAACCCTAAAGGAAAAAAAGAGGTTTAGAATTCCCTCTACATCTCTCATCTGCTCTCCCTTTTTATTTCCATACAAGACATGGTATGTTACAGGTAGGGGAGGTTCAGTGACCTCTAAATACAAATGATTTTGAAGAGCCATGCCTATTAGACATCACCTCCAAGTCTTACCACAGGCTGAGCCTCCCATTTCCTCCCAGTGGCAGGTACCATTTTTATAAAATGTCAAGCCTAAAGTTTCCAAAGAATTAAGGAACTGACCCAAGATTACAGAATCTGTACCATCCTTTATTTAAGGAGGGAGCTGATGTAAGGAATTTTTACCCTAATTTCCATTTGATCTGTTCTCTCAGGGAGAACAGATACTACTGTTTATTATTGTGTTTTGTTTTTTAAACCTGAGGACATCTGTTTTCACTTCCAACCAAGTGGTCTGTGGTTTGAGAAGTGCTTAAATCTGAAACCAAGAGTAAGTTTCCCTTGTCTGAGACCCACTTTGTTGGGCCCCCTTCCTTGGAAGTTTCCTCTGAGATAATCCTTTTGGGAAAGGTAGCCACTGGCAGTAGAATCAATGTCTCTGCACTGTGCACCTCACATTACAGAAGCTCCAGGAACGAACTCTTGGTTGGGATTGTCAAATTGTTTAGCATGGACTGGTGTTAAATCAGCTTCTGCTTGAATAGCTCCAGTGACAGGAAACTTGCTGTTTAACATGGCCCAGTGTTTTTTTTTTTTTTTAGCACCAAAGGTCAATCGCTGGTGGATTTTTCTGAATCTCCCTCAATGTATAGGACCAGAGTTTCACAGAGAAAAATGCTTGGCTTCTCAGAAAAATTTTAGGAAATAAATGAAACCTGAGAATCCTAAAATGTTAGAGTTTAATGAGAACTTTGAATGCAGATTGTTGGAACCGAAAAGGACCCAGGAGTATACAATATTAAGCTGTAGTATGTAGAATGCTCTGTGTGTGTGTGTGTGTGTGTGTGTGTGTGTGTGTGTGTGTGTGTGTGTGTTAGGGAAATCTAGTTATCTCATTTCACAGATAAAATGACAGTTTACAGAAGGTAATATTTTACACATGTTGCATCCTTTGTTCCTCACAACACCCCTGTGAGGAAAGTAGTACAAATACTATTGTTGTCATTTTAATTCAGTTCAACAAGCATTTATCAAGCCAGGCATTGTGCTAGGTGCTAGGGATAAAAAAAAAAGAATAAAACAGTTCCTGCCCTTGAGGGGGCTTACATTCCACAGGGAGATACAATATGTACAGAAGTATATTACAAGGGAAAGTGAGGAGGAAAAGAGTCCTAGCAAATGAAATTGGGAGCGGGGAGAAGAGGGAATAAGAAGTGAAGGAAGACTTCGCCAAGGGGGCACCTGAGTTGAGCCTTGAGGGAAGATGGGAATTCTGAGAGAGAGAAATGAAGAAGGAAATGTGTTTCCAGCTATGAGGAAAGCTTGTGTGAGTGCAGGGGGGACAGGAGAAGGATGATGAAATTGTGGTTCAAAGGGGCCAAAGGATTTGCCCAAGGTCACATGAAGGCTAGGGACTCAAACCCAGATCCTCTGACTCCAAGTTCAGGGCTCTTCCTACTGGGTTTCAACAGATAAGAAACCTTCTCAAGTCATCGAGACTGAAATGAATTGGAGGCAGTGGTGTTTCTGATGTCTAATAGAATTCGTGGTAAAAGCAATCAATAATTTACAATGGTTTCCAGGATGAACTTACTTTTAGCAAGACTCTTTATCTTATTACCGAATTTTCTAAAGTTTCCAAGACAACTAAGGTCAAGTAATAGAGCCTTTGACTTTGACATGTTATGAAAATTTAATATAGAGTTTTGAAAAGCTTTTAAGAGGAAAAAGACATATCAGCCAGGCAGCAGGATCACTACCAGTGGGTAGATGTAAGCAATTAGACGTGCAGATAATGGGAATCTCTCCATAACGTGGACTTCCTTCCATTTCAGAGAAGTCTGGGGGAGGGGAGGATGATGTTATCCTGCAGTAGACAAGTAATGGCAACTACTGGGTTTAAAGAATCTGGTTCTTATCATCCAAGGAGAAGCTCTTTCTCCCATTGTATTTAGTTGTAAATGATTATGGTTCTAATGGATGCTATCAAACATTAGGTGACTGCTGCAAACAGGATACTGGGTATTAATTGACCAGTAGGTACTTACTGAGAATGCCCATGATGTGTGGGTGGAGATGTACTGGTCTGGGAGTCAGGAGATCCAGGAGGTCGGCTTCTAATACTGGCCTTGCTCATGTCATCTCCCCTCTCTAAGCTCAGTTTCTTCCTTTGCAAAATCAGAGAGTAGAACTAGATGCTGCCAAACTCTATACAATCACTTCCATCTCTCTGGGTTTCAGTTGTCTCATCTGGAAAATCAGGGGGCCTGTATTAGATGGCCTTTAAGGTCTCAAGAGGCAAGGAAGCTATAACCTGTTACTCTGTCATTTGCTATCTTTGTGACTTCAAGGAAGTCACTTCTCTTTCCTGAACCTTGATTTCCTGATCTGTAAAATGAGGATAGCCTAATCATCCCTTATCGTTTGTTCAATCATTCATTCGTTCATTCATTCATTCACATAGTGCCTGGTCTACTCTCTTATAAGAAACAGAGAAAGACATGATTGAGCTGGACAAATTTTCTCTGGAGGATTTACAGAAAGACAAGGAGGAGAACTACACAGGATAAGAAAGCAAGGAAGGGTTGTGAGGCATTTTGGTAAGGCTTGTCCACACGTTCCCCAAATCAAAACAATAGCTCTAACATTTGTTAAATGCCTCTTGTCTGTAGATCCCCTTCTAAAGGAGATACAGTGTAGACATGGTCTCTTCCCACAAGGAGATTATAGTCAATGGAAGGATGGAGACAAAGGATAAGACATCAACCCAGTTAACTAACCACATGTTAAATAATAAACACATGAATTTTTTTTAAGTTCAATGCTAAGACTAAAGACGAAGTCTCATAACACACAGATGCTCCTCATTTCTAACAAAAAACACTCCAAATTACAGGTGGCCTTTGTACTGTGACTGGAGGTTTAATGTCTTATTGCCCTAGGAAAAGTGGGGGTGGAGACGAGAGTCCAGACTGCAGTCAGGTCTTTGTCCCCTAGCCTGCAGATCTTTAAAGAGAAGATGAAAAGAAGATACTCAATAATGAACAGCAGCAAATGACTTTGTAGAGCTTTGTAGCAGCAGCAAGTCTGGAGATGAGGAAATTGTATTTATTTCAGGTGGCCCCCTCCTCTTCCCATGTGTCTACCCTCCACTTTGAGCTCATGCTTCCTGGGGAATTTTGGCTGTGGTTCTCACATATGCTAAAAATTGAAAATGATCAAATCAGGCAGAATATACCAAAGGAGAGCGTCTGACTAGTGGAGGAGTGGAAAAGGGCCAAGCTTGAGAAAGATCTTTTCCCTCTGGAATATGCAAAGCAAGTGGGTAAAGGATAACGACCTGGATACGGGAGTCAGGAGTCCTGGGTTGGAATCCCATCTCCAACACTTACTATCTGTGTACATGTCACACAATCTTTCTGAATCTCAGTTTCTTACTGTGTAAAATGGAGCAATAACAATGACATTATATATCTCACAGTAGTGCTGTGAATGAAATGGTATAGAAATGGATTATTTTTATTAGTGTTGATCAAATTAAGTTTGCATGTTAAAAAAAGAGTGCTTCAACATCTGTCAGATAGACACCCTTCTTATACTGTGCCTATAAACTGTGAGGCTTCTGCTAATCATTCATTCATTCATTCACCATCTGTGTGAGCTGGAGATGATCACCCTCTCTCAGTGTCCCAGGCAACTTTCTATGATTACAAGTTACAAAGAAGGTGCCATCTGCATTAGTAGAATTTCTTTACATAGACTACCTATGTTGATAAACACACAGGTTCCTCCTTAAAAAAAAAGAACAAATCACATTTCGATACCACTTCAAGCCTTACCAAATGCCCACAATTCTGTGAGGGTTATTATCTCCACTTTACAGATGAGAAAGTCAGGCTCAGACAGGGGATGTTTCTTCTTCAGGGTCACATGGTTGATACATACTGGAGAAGGAATGTAGACTCAGGTTTCCAGTTCCAAGCTCAGCACTCTCATTAGACTATATCTGTCTGCCAAACTGCAGATCCCCAGTTTCTTTCAAGGCTTGGCTGCAGACCCACCTTCTACTACAGGAAGCCTTTCTGGATATCTCTACTTGCTAGGGCTTTCTCCTTTCAACTTATCCTAATCTGTTTTGTATCCATTTTGCATGTATCGACGTATGTATAAATTGTTTTCCCTGGATAGAGTCTAAGCTTCTTGAGGACAGGGATGGTTTCACTTTTGTCCATATAGTTCTGCAGTGCCTGGTACATGGTAGGTATTGGATTAATGCTTGTTCAGAAACTGACTTACAATAAATAAGAAAAGGTCTTTACCCTCACGGAGTTTGTAATCTAGTGGAGGAAGTGGTAATCATAAGGCATAGAGAGATAAATATGAAATAAATTAAAATATTATAAGTGCCTAAATAGAATAACAAAATGCTAAGAGAACTGATGAGGGAGGGGCTGATGGAATCAAAGATGGCTTCATGGAGAAAGTGACATTTCACCTGGGCCTTAAAGGATGGGTAATGTTCCATAATCTTCTCTCACATTTCTAGTGATATGACCAAGGGCAAGTCATTTAACTTATTTGTGCCTCAGTTTCTTCATCTATAAAATGGGCATAACAGTAAACTTCACAGAGTAATACCAATTATTGCCAACAAAAGCATTTTGTTTATTTAATTACATATTCTTTTTAAGCATACTTCTGTACTCAGGATTAAAGTGTTTGTTTTTCTTCCCAGTTCCAGTCACTATCTGTAGAAAATGGAAGAGAAAAAAAATGAAGACACAGCGGATGCGTTTAGGTGTCTTTCTGGTCATTCCAGTTCTGACTGGGCTCAGGGCCCTGAATGACCCCAGTGCTGCAAATGTTATATCATGAACTGAAACACAGAACTACTGATCAGAATGAATGAGGAACTGGAGGACACAGTGGGTGCTGAGTGGGCATGATATGCATGGCTCAGGAAAGTTTGGAGGGGCCAGATCCAATGAATCTCTCAAAGTATCTTGGGGAGGCATTTTACCTCCTTCCTCACCTTTCTAATGAAATGAACTGCCCAATAGTGGAATAGGGCATTATGTAAGATAGAGATCTCACTGCTGACTGTTCATATTTAAGCAGAGGGTAGATAGCCATCAGAGAAATTCAATAATTTAACAAACTCTTACTGAGCACACCTCCTTTGTGCAAGACACTGCACTGGGAGATACCAAATGCCGCACCAAGGAGTTCACAGTTTGAAAGATTTTGTAGAGGAGATTCCTGTACTGAATGAGAATGTAAGATCCCTTCTAAGTCAAAATTCTAGTATTCCCTGTCCTCCTCTCTCATGGCACTGTTCCTATTCCTTTCAGATGTGAAAAGAACTGTTCTAAGCCCCCCTTTTCTCCTCTCCCCCAATTCCTTTTCTTCCTCTTAAAACCTGTATGGAGAACATAACCAGGACTGAGCATGTCTGGTGCTAGCTATGATACTTAAAAGAACTTGCTCTCCATTCACCCTGGCCTGAATTGTAACATGGTATTAAAGACTCATATTCAAAAAATTAAATTTTAGAATCATATGATCATAGAACTTCAGAGCTTCTAGGAACTTAAACATCATCTAATCCAACAGGTGGAAGTTGATGTCCAGAAAGGTAATGTGTCAAGAAGGAGTATGGCATGGTATGCAATAACTACTGGACCTTGAATTATAGAATTGGGGTTTAAATGACTTTGGGCAAGTTATTTAAACGCTCTGAATCTCAGTTTCCTCTTTTAGGAAAAGCAGAGAGTTGAACTAGCTAGTCTCTAAGGTCTATAACTATAGAATCATAAACTCCAAAACCCAGTCATCCTACTGGACTTGCCCAAGGCCTTAGTAAGCAGTGAAGTTAGGTCTTAAATGAGATCTTCACTTCAGTAGTCTTATCTACTACACCACTTTTTCTCCCTGATGGACATTGGATGTGTGTCCTGACACTGAAACTGGGAAAAATTCATTTTACTCTGACCTCTAAAAATAGTTTTCAGAGAAAATACCCCCAAATTGGGGAGAAAAAAAATAGTAATTTTGCTATTTGGTCTTAATATCTTTGTATGCCTAGGAGCTTTAGAAAACCAGAGAAAAGACTATTCTCTGTATGCTTTTTTTAAGAAAGAAAGTATTATGCAGCCCAATTTTCTAGTTATAGAAAAATATGGACTTCAGGCTACCAGGGATGGAGGTAATTGAATCTGTTGACTATTCGACAAAGATCCTTTGTCTCCTTGAACAGGAAGAAAATTGGGCCGACTTCGTGAGTAAGAAATTCATACAACATATGAGAAATCTCTATTACATCCATCAAACCTACCATGAGATTGGCAGAAATATAAGGAAAGGCCAGACTTCAGGTTATTACACATTGCAGTTAATTTATCTCACCTAGAGGTTTTTTTTTTAATCTTATGAAAAAATAATGGATACTTATGGAGAGGATTCCACTACTGCTAGGGTCTAAGAAATGACACTCAAATTCATAATATTTCAAGTCCAATTCTTATATAAGACTGTATCTGTGTAGGACATCAATCATTTGGTGAAAGAAACTGGAAGCTATTTTGAAGCAACACTCTGCCAATCATGAGACAAATGCCAGATGTCACAGAAGGAGAAGTCACCATTTTTCAACTTATGAATGTCTTCCAATACTTTACAATGGGGAGAGGGGGGTTAGGGAATGATCCTTTCAGCCTCCTCTGTTTTGACAGATGTCAAAATCCAAGGCTGGGGGTTTTATCTTTGTATGGCAATGAATTTTAGAAAATCAAAGGTAAGACTAAAAAGGGGGAGGGATGTGGAAGGATAAACCTAAATAAGTCTGTTAGCTGCTCAGTATAGATAATATTTTTGTGCATGACAGATCCAGGAGAAGATACTGTCAATAAAATGGGGGGGCTGGGATGAGACTACCAAGAGTTGCTACCAGTAGCTATTCTACCACTTATAATGGTCTCAAAAGTTTGCTTGGAAATCTGGATTTGGTAGGGATCTTAGGACATACAATGTTTGAACCTTGAACATAGATGGCTAATATGAGAAAGCACCCTAGAACATACAAGATTAATGCTGAAGGGGATCTCTAGAGACCTAGCCAACCCCCTTATTTTATAGTTGAGGAATTTGAAGTTTAGAGTGGTTAAGGGCAAATGTAGGCACAGACCTACAGTTTTTCTCCTAGTTATGGGCAGAACAAGGCCTTGCATGGAGATTTTCTGACTTTCAGTCTTTCCACTATTCTATGAAAGAATTCCATTTCAAGTCAACAATATTGATCTCAAGTGCACTCTACAACTTAAAATGGAGTGGTCTGGGAACGTATGCTGTTTTGTTTTTTTTTTTATTAGACAGTTCATGTCAAATTTCTAAAGTCTGTGAAATAATAAAAAAGTTCCAGTGAAGAACAGAAAATAGTTCAAAATAGGAAACACAACAGCATGTCAAAACATAAGGTTGGTTATGTAACTCGGGGATGTATGCCCAACACAATATAATTCTGTATTGAACCTTGTTCACTCCTTTCCAGGCCTGCCCCTACTCTTCATGATCCTATCTGGGGTTTTCTTGGCAGAGATACTGAAGTGGTTTGCCATTTCCTTCTCCAGCTCATTTTGCAGATGAGGAACTAAGGCATACAGGGTTAAGTGACTTGTCTAGGGTCACACAGTTAGTAAGGGTCTGTGGCCAGATTTGAACTCAGGAAGGTAAGTCTTCCTAACTCTAGGCCCCACATTCTATCCACTGCACCACCTAGCTATTCTACATTGAAATCATGGTTGTCTAATTTGAAAATGACAACAAACAAACCATATAGCCCTGGTAAAAATGACTGAAGAGCCATATAATAATAGCTTACATTTACATTTACATATAAAATACTATCCTCACAATCCTATGAGGAATGTAGTGTGAGTATCTCCATTTTAGAGATTTGGAGACAGAAAGTGACACGATCATTTCTAATTAGTGGCAGAACTTCAGATTGTGTCCCAGTCTAGTGACACTCCTAAATCTAATGCTCTTCATACTATAGCAGTATGGCCTCTCCTACATAGTTTGGGTTAGAAAAAAGTGAAGGAAAGACCAAGTCTACACATATGGGAAAATGATCTAACGTGCTGTCCATGTTCAGTGAGTACAGAATGAGAAAACATTGATGAATAAAGAGCCATCACTTAGAGCAATACTAAATAAGATAGGTGAAGTGATTTTGTTGGTATTTATTGGTTGGCACCTTCTTTGCAACTTAGAATCTTAAGTTACTGAGGCCCAGGGAAGTGACTTGCCCAGGGTCACACAGCCAGTACTGTGCCTGAGGCAAGATTTGGGGTTGAGTCTTCTTGGCTTTGAGGTCAAAACTCTCTCCATTATATAATTCTGCCTCTCGATTCATAACTAGGTGGAAATGTGGTACATTGGAATGAGTTCTGGGCTTTGAATCAAAGGCCACCCTCCAACTCTAGCTTTACCACTTCCTAGCTAGGTGACAAGCAAATCCCCTGCTGATTCTGAGCCGAGTTTCTTCAGTTTGAAAATGAGGATAATATTGATATTTACCTACCAACCTCCTAGTGTGGTGAGGAATCACACTCTAACGTGCTACCAAAATCATGAGCCATTCTGCCAAGACTGTCACGCAGCCTGGAGCTTTTCCTACTAATCTTAGACATGAGCATGGAGTCCATGAATATGAATGCCACAAAAAGCCCTGGGCTTGGGATCCTGGTATCCCAATTTAAATATTGCCTCTGTTACTTGTTGAATGTGTATCCTTGGACGGTCCTTTTTTCTTTCCAGGCTTCAGTTTCTGCCTTTATAAAATGAAGGGATTAGATAGGGTCAGGGGTTCTCTGAGGTCATCTTACCATTTATGGAGAGATTCAGGGGGTCCATACATTAGTTAAAATTTTATGATAACTGCATTTCAATATAAATGGTTTCCTTTGTTAATCTTAAATATTTTATTTTGTGCATTTAACAGTTTGTGAACACAAGTTTGAAATAGAGAAGACACATTTTTCCATAACGTGGGCTATAATTATCTGGTGAAAATAACTGTGGTGAAGCATTGAGATGTTCAGGAAATCAGCTTTGTGAGATTTAAAGAATTAAATAGTTCCAACTAGTGTTAGGAGACTAGGAAATGGAAAATATCATTTAAGAAAGTTATGAGAGTTGGAAGATTTTTGCAGTAATCGTAACTCCAGCACACGTGTGTGGCATGGGTTGTTTCAGGGAGGGGCAGGGCTTAAGGGGTTTTGACCAGAGCTGTGATTTCATTGGTACTAGGAATTCCAGAAAAGGAAACCCTCTTTAGCAGTGCTGCTAATAATGTGGCTAGCATTTATATGGTGCTTTAAGGTTTGCAAAATATTTCACAAATATTATTTTATCCTCACTATAACCTTGGAAGGCAGGTGCTATTTATCATCTCCATTTTACAGATAAAGAATGAGGCAAATGGAGATTTGAGTGACTTGTCAGGGTCCCATAGTTGGTAAACGTCTGAGGCTAGGTTTAACCCAGGTCTTCTGGACTCCTAGTCCATTGCTCTTATCGATCCAGTGGCCTTTTAAGTTCTCAAATCAGCACTTCCTCTGCACTGAAGTCTTAGGGGGTGATCTGTCTAAGATCATGTACTAAATGTGTCAGAGGTTATCTTGACTGAGAATGGCTTTCTCTCTACTAAGCCACAGCTCCTCCATGTAACATGCTACACTTGACAAAACATGCTCCACGCAACTTCTAGATAGTTATAAGCTGCAGAGAAGGGACTGGAGCTTGATTTCTAGCTCAGAGCTTTTCAGAAACCCTAGGTAGCTTCTTGTAATGGGGCTCGAGGAATAGAGGTGGGAGCCATAAAACTCAGGGGGAGGATACCTTAGCTTTAACCACGTTAAGTAACCTTAACCTGGTTTGTAACCTTAACTAGGGATATTTCTCCCTTGCTGTCTGAGCCATCTCTCTACCCTAGTCTTCCCTCCATCAACGTCCCTGAGTAGCTGGGCTGTTGATTGCCATTGACATTGATCGCCAACTTTAATGACAGTTTTAATTTCCTGTCACATCATCACTGGTGGTCCCATGCTGATTGACAGTTCGGCCAAGCAGTGACAGGGGATCAACGAAATATGGAGACCCTATTGGCATGTCCTCTCCTTCCTTCTCCTGTCCACTAAACCAACACAAAACGGAAGTCTCAGGAAGCAGACTGATAATGCAAATTGTGTGACACTGTGAGCAACAAGCAAACCTCCGCAAGCCTTAGGTACCAGCTGCTTCCTGCCCAAGTCTCAGACAGCAGCTCACCATCTGCTTAGTGTTGACTTTGTTATTTCATGAGAGACTGGGAGGGAGTGGAGGGGATGGGAATAGGACAGAAAGGATGACTTCTAAACCGAGCCCAGACCTCTAAAGCCCCAAGGAGTTAAAGCACTGGTCCCCACTCAGGGCCCTCCTTTTTCAGAGATTGAATGGGAAGGTTCCTACATGATATGAGCTGAGGGAGCTGGGAGAGCTCCACTGCCTAAAATACCATCCTCATTCCCCAAACAACCTACAGCTAAACATGAAACTCCACTATCAGGGGAATCCTCCTTACACTAGATTACTTAGCAGTATAAGCTTACAATATACTGAAACAAGCAAGGACTTACTAAGCATCCAAGGAATTCAACAATATAATGAGGCTGCTTTGAAAGGTAATGAGTGCCCCATCACTAGGGAAATGTATTCAAGCCACAACTGGAAGACCTAGCAATAAATCTGGGTTCTGCTGCTTATTGTCTGTGACACCTTGGGCAAGAAATCTTGCTTCCCTTGGACTCACTCAATTTTGTCATCTATAAAATGAAGGCATTTGAGCAGATGACATTTAAGCTCCTTTCCAATCCCAAATGGGCCCCTTGTCTTGCATTTCTTAAACACCTCTCTCCATACCTTCTAAAGGCAGGTTGGCAATGCAACCTACTAGAGTCTGTCTGACTCTGGGCACCTTTGGCCTCCATTACAATTCTACCTTTCTGAAAGAAGTGGGCCTCTTAACAGACTGATTTCTGATCACATGACAGCTTCAGAGGAGTTTAATGTAAGGAACAGAAAAGACAGGGTGAGGTCCCTATTAGAGTCTGACAACAGAATAGCCTCTAAATCCTTGATGTTAGGGCAAAACAAGATAAAGGGGCCCTAAGCCATCATTACTGGGCACAGGAATAAGGTTAGCTTTGTAAGGTAGGTACATCATTTCCTGAATAATCATCATGAAGACATAGTGTTCTTCAGAGGAAAGCCAGGCTTCCTCACAGCCATACCTGCAAAATGAGCAGCATTTTTAGGGGGACAATTCACCTTGGGGAAAAATAGAATATGATATACAAAGCATATTGTGTGTTGATGAGTTATGATGGCCTAAAAGAATATTCTGGCTGTGAAAACTGATATTTACAATATCATTCAAAATTAAGCAACATGAAACTTCTTCCCTCCAAACTCTACTGACATATGGGAGATAAATTGCAACACATCATAATATCCCTCCAATTTTTCTAGATTATCTACAGTTTCCCCCTTGTATATTCTATGTTCTAGTCAAAGCAGGATCACTGACAATATCTCAAGATACCTCATTCAGAGCTCTGCCCATTTATTGATGATGACCAGCATCCACCTCATCTCCCTGTTACTATCCTTTTCATCATTCCAGGATTAGCTCACGGGCTATGCTCTCCATGAAACCATCCAGATGACCTCATATTGTGATTTCCCTAAGCCTAGAGTGAGTTTCCCTCTCTACTCCTATGCAATTAACACATTCCAGTTTGTACCATAGTTATCTGGATTATCTATCTATTTTATCTCCCCTATTGGCATATTGCCATAGTATTTGCTTAAAAACTTGCTGAGTGACTGATCATTAAATAATAAATTTCCTGCCCAAAGGGCTAGACTTGTTGATCTTTGTATGTCATATGAGGCCCAGAAGAGGGCTTTTCACAATGTGGAAAGCTGAAGACTTGGGTCCTAGCCCTGCCTTCAGGTGTCCTTTGGCAAGTCATTCCCTTTCTTGGGGGATCTCTATATTTTCTGGAGACTGAATGACCTGAATCAGATGATTTCTAAGTCCCCCTCTAGTTTGAACACCCAATGCTTTATAGTCTAACATTCTACATGCTGGGCTCTAAGGGCCCTTCCATTTTTGATCTCAAATTCTACTTGGTGCTTAATAAACATATTAAATAAATGAGTGATGTTTTAGAGCTCAAAGCTGCGAGGTATTGGCAGTATCATGCTTTTAGAAAATGAAATTTCAGAAAGGATGAAAAGTTCTGGTTCTGTGCACAGACTCTATTCTGGTCCAAAGAAGATAGCAAGTTATACTTAAATGCTTTGAGCAAGTCTTTTACCATGAAATCCATTTGCTACATGCAGTAAAGGTTTCCCTTATCTCTGTTTCTTATCCCTGAACTATATGGGAATATGAATTACACCAGGGTCTCCTGGCCCAACTATTACAGTAAAGAGAGGCACCAGAATGTTGGGCTACTCAGCCCAGCTCTGCCACCCAGCCCTCCCTGAATACGAAGGTCAGAGCCATGGAGATGGAGGGGCAATGTATTGGTAGAAGATATGCACTTGTCTAGGAGTGCAGAGACCTGAGTTCTAGCGCTGGCTCTGCCATCCCCTAGATCTGGGCCTTAGTTTTTCCATCTATAAAATCAGGAGATTAGACCACATAGCTTCTAAGGTCTCTTTTAACCCTGATTTTTTGTAGTCTACAATCTGATGTTCTAAGATTCCTGCTAGCTCTAACACTTGATGTTTCTGCATTCTATATTCTCATTTGCTCTCCTTCTAGTGCTAACATTCTTTTTTCTTTCACTCAGTATTTGAAGGTTCCTTAGTTCTCTGGTATTCTATGTCCTATGTTCTAGTATTTTATATTCCAAGGTCCTTTTCAATTCTAAGATTCTATCCTGAAAAATTAGCTTCTTTTAAAAACCAGAACCAAAGGTTTCCTGAGGAGGAAACAGCAGGTGCTTCCTCCTTTCTTTCTCTTGTCCCAGACCTTAGAGATAAAGTGGCTTGTCCTTCTAACAAGTCTTCATCATACATACCATCTACAAAACTCCAGAGCAGGTGTGATTTCAGTGTTTTGGTACAAAAACCAAACTTCCCAGAGTATACCCACTGAGAAGCACCCCCCCAAATCTATGGTTCTGAAATGTGAAAATAGAAAATTGATTCGCTGTGCAGAAATGGGGCCAACTAATCCAAAACACTAGGTGAACTCATTGAGACACATGCACATATATTAGGGATTGCAGATTTGCATACTCCTACTTGATTCTCCCAAATCATTTTCTACCCAGTGATGGAGGGTGACACAAAATGGCTCTTGGTTCTTGAAGAGGCCACAGAAACCCTGAGATTTCTTTTCCTTGGACTGTCTCCTCCATGGCTATCATCCCCAGGAGTCAGTGGTCTTGACAGTATGAATTCATTCCCACTGTCTTCAAATGTGGCATTCCATAGAGTAAGAAGGATGGCCTTTGTCACAGAAGGTACATAGTTCATCCACTGATGAACTGAAAAAGGGCTGGGGTCACAAACAGTTGTACACAGGGCATTCACTTTTGGAAGCATGGAATTTGGGGAAATGGGAAATAAATAGGTGAGAGCATTTAGCAAAAGAAAAACTTGGCATTCCACATTTCACCTGCAGCCACATGCTCATGGGGTGGGGAGCCCTCATCAGCCCTGACATTCTCTACGAGTTCCTTCTTCCAAACCAAAGTGCCATCCCCTCAAGACTGAGGATGTCTGTAGTGGGCAAATTTATTGGCAGTGTTATTTCGGGGAAGGAAAGACCCATTTGGTGGCTGGGTGAGAGGGAGCCTTTCTTGGGAAGAACTGCTGGCGAGAGGCCTGCCGGAAGAAGCGCCTTTGCTGTAGAGTAAGCGTTTCTCATCCAGCAGGGTCAGGTGGTATTCACACAAGTCAACCAAGGAGGCAACTTGCTCTTGCAGTGATGAATGCTTGAACCGTCTCTGGGCCAGAAAGAAGAATGCTTCCACAAAGGCTTGCAAACACATACCTGGGGGACAAAAAGAGCTGAGATTAGGTGAAGAGAATCCAGAACTTACTTCTAGGTTCAGGGCCCAACATTCAAAGCTCCCATCAATCAGAGAGAAAATAATATTGCTATTAATAATGACAGTAACACTAACCTGCTGTTACTTAGTGCTCTGTATACATTATTTTTTTCTGAAACTAGATAAGAGGCAGCATGATGAAAGAAAAAAGGAACTGGGCTTGGAGTCTACAAGACTTAGGTATGAACTATTGCTCTGATACTTACTAGATGAGTGGTCGTGGGCAAGTCACGTAATTTCTCCAAGTCTTGGTTTCCTCATCTGCCAAATGAGGATTTGATTCAATTCAAAAAACATTTATTAAATACGTATTGTGTTCAAGGCATCATGCAGGGTACTGAGGACACCAAGATTTTAAAAAATTATA